>CM048919.1:44931690-45071231 GCA_026686955.1 Epinephelus cyanopodus
CGAAGTACCATTAATGTCACAGATATAAGACACTGATGTCTGAACTGAAGCTGTGACTGAAGATGAGTCTGCAGACACAGCTTCAGCTCAACTCTTCATCACACTGACTCTTCAGAGGTCAGGACGCAGCCAATCAGCTGTGTCCGTCCTCCAGACAGTCTGATGTCCACACTGTATCTCTGTGGCAGCTCCGCCTCCTTCACACAGACACTGAGACATGGACAGAGGAGGGACTAGAGGACAGCGCTGGACGTCCCGGGAGCGAAGAACGACGCTCCTTTATCATGGACTTTATATTGAAAGACTTTCTTCTGTGAGTGCTGTCCGTCACCTCGTCTCCGCCTCCAACACACCTCCACCTGGAAACAAACCACACCACAGTTGACACCTGAGCTGACTCACACCCCCTGATTTACATATATACATATACATATCTATATCAACTTCAATTTCAATTTATTTGAAGAGGACCGTGCATATTAATGAACAATCGGTACAAATACATGACATCATGTAAATATGCCGGATTTAGCTAGAAGCTAATTTCCATCCATAGTCCTCACATTAAATTACAGACATCCCATAAATAACAGTTAATCAACAACATATAAAGTGCACAACAATATTAGCAGCAGGTATACAGTAGATTCAACAAGGGCCTACAGTAGAGAACTGTGTGAGAGGGCTGATCAATGAGTCATTCATGGTGCAGATTTGATGAGTCAATCCTTAAAGCTGTTTTTTAAAAGCAGTGAGAGTGGGACTGTCTCTGATTGAGGTTGGGAGACCGTTCCAACCAGCACTGCCCTTTACAGTAAGGGAATTTTGGCCTATAGAGGTTGGTCTGAACTGCACCTCGCAGTCCCCTCTGGAGGCAGATCTGGTACTGAGCGTGTTGTCTCTCCATTTAAAAAAAGTCCTCCAGCGGGGGAGGAGCCAGCCCGTTGAGGGTTTTATAAATGAGGCAGCTGTATTTCAAAGTTTTAAAATGTTCAAAACACAAGAAATTGTACCTCACAAGAGTTGGACAGTGATGTGAGGAATATGGTTTTTTGGTGAATACCTTGATGGCTTTTTGTAGAGTTGTTTGATAGGTTTCAGTGTGGTGACTCCAGCAAACGACCACATCACAAAACAGTACTCAGTATGAGACAGAATCATGCAGTGGAGATAAGATTTAGCAGCATCAGACGAGATGAGGGGCCTGATTTGTTTGAAATTTTGTAGGCTGAATCTTATCGTGTTTATGTTTATACTGTGTGTGTGTGTGTGTGTGTGTGTTTAATCACATGTTAATGACAGTCAGTGTGTTTCCATGACGATAGAGAAATATCAAAATCCCTGTAAACATGTCAGTGTGAGTGAAATGGTCCTGCAGTGAATGTGTCACAGTGGGACTAACACACCCAGATCATGTGACTCCTGCATGTATACAGTCAGTCAGAGCCAAACTGGCCGAGGCGCTCTGAGCATGCTCCACAGTTTCCGCCCCGGGCTTTGACCCTGAAGTCCAATAGCATTAAATGTGTAAGAGAAGAAGAAGCCGGTAACAACATGGAGAAATTTACATCCAGAGCCGTGACTTTTTGGAAGTTAGCAGTTAGCTGCTAGCTAACCATAGCTAACTTGTTTGTCCATTGTTTGGTCTGTGACGTAATAGGTCAACAGGGAAAAGGTCCAATACTAACAAGCTGAAAGGGGCATATCTCCACCTATCGTAGAGGAGTCGCACATACTTGGCCCAATAAATGGATTCCCCTCCCGTGCTTGTATACTGGGACAAGGACAGTAGGCCAGTTAGATGTCCTCGTCCAGCTGGAACATGGAGACGTCCTGAGTATGAACACTGACATCACTCTGATGTCATGTACATGTGAAAACAACATGGACTCCTTGTCACGACTGAGTCACATGATGCATATCTATGTGTGCGTGTGTGTGTGTGTGTGTGTGTGTGTGTGTGTGCTCTGACAGTCTTAATAGATGATGTTAGATCGATCAGGTCAGTTTTTTTTTATGCCGAATATTTTCTGGATCTTCTCTGGTATAAATCTTATTTATCTGATCGTTTTCAGTTTGTTGACGTTCATAATGAATCATCCTTACGTACTAAAGTTTGTTTTGGAGTTCCGCAAGGTTCTGTGCTCGGACCAATCCTATTTATTCTATATATGCTTCCTTTAGGTAACATAATTAGAAATCACTCTGTAAATTTCCATTGTTATGCAGATGATACACAGTTGTATTTATCTATGAAGCCAGAAGAAAGTAATCAATTAACTAAACTTCATAATTGTCTTAAAGACATAAAAACCTGGATGAGCATCAACTTCCTGATGTTAAATTCAGACAAAACTGAAGTTATAGTTCAGAGACTCTTTATCTGATGACATAGTTTCTCTCGATGGCATTGCTCTGGACTGCATTTTTTTTATCTGCGTAATATTGTGAAAATTAGGCCTATCCTGACCCGAAAAGATGCAGAAAAATTGGTCCATGCTTTTGTTATCTCAAGGCTGGATTACTGTAACTCTCTATAGCTTCTCTGCACTGGCTCCCTGTAAAATCCAGAATTGAATTTAAAATCCTACTGTTAACTTATAAAGCTCTAAATGGTCAAGCTTCGTAATATAGTGCCATATTATCGCACCAGAACTCTGCGCTCTGAGAACGCAGGGTTACTCGTGGTCCCTAAAGTCTCCAAAAGTAGATCAGGAGCCAGAGCCTTCAGCTATCAGGCTCCTCTCCTGTGGAATCATCTTCCTGTTGCGGGTCCTGTTACTGCATATCACTAACTCGGCTTCTTCTCCGGAGCCTTTGTGCTCCACTGTCTCTCAGGTTAACTCATATTGCAGCGGTGCCTGGATAGTGTGACGTGTGTGGTTGTGCTGCTGCCGTGGTCCTGCCAGATGCCTCCTGCTGCTGCTGCCATCATTAGTCATTAGTCATACTTCTACTGTTATTATTCACATATGATTATTGTCACACATGTATACTATCAGATATTAATATATTATTATTAATTATAATATTACTTTCATGAATGTTGTTGTAAGCTACTGTCATTACCTTCTGTCCTGCATCTCTCTCTCTCTCTCTCTGTCTCTCTCTCTCTTTCTGTCTCATTGTGTCATACAGATTACTGTTAATTTATCATGTTGATCTGTTCTGTACGACATCTACTGCACGTCTGTCCGTCCTGGAAGAGGGATCCCTCCTCAGTTGCTCTTCCTCAGCTTTCTATCTTTTTTTTTCCCCGTTAAAGGGTTTTTTTGGGGGAGTTTTTCCTTATCAGCTGTGAGGGTCTAAAGGACAGAGGGATGTCGTATGCTGTAAAGCCCTGTGAGGCAAATTGTGATTTGTGATATTGGGCTTTATAAATAAAATTCATTGAATTGAAATTGATATTAAACTAAAAAAAAACAAAAAACAGCCGCTCTGAACACGTCAGCTGACCATCAGTACGTTCTAACGGACACGTGACAAAGTCCTGTCGTCCTGTGGACTGCCTGAAGACAGGGACAGACACAAGCACAGAGACAAGGAGAGGCACAAGCACTGTGTGGAGGATAGACCAGCCACAGACACACTCACCTGGCCATGGATGTCCTGCAGTAGCCGGGGGGACCCTGTACATGAAGACTGAGGCTGCACTGGTGGGTCAGACCCTTCAGGAGTCTCTCTGAGCCTTCATCATCTCCATCATCCTCCTCCTCCTCCTCTCCATCACAGCGAACCAGCATCAGTACGTTGCCCTGCGGTCACAGTCAGACTCATGGTGATGACATCATGTTGTTATTAGAGCTGACCATCGTGACGCTCTGATTACACACGTTAATAAAGTTTAACCCCTGACAAGCCGGCTCTGTCAGAGACGTCCTGTCAGAGACGTCCCGTCAGAGAGACGTCCCGTCAGAGAGACGTCCTGTCAGAGACGTCCCGTCAGAGACGTCCCGTCAGAGAGACATCCTGTCAGAGACGTCCTGTCAGAGAGACATCCTGTCAGAGAGACATCCTGTCAGAGACGTTCTGTCAGAGACGTCCTGTCAGGGACATCCTGTCAGAGAGACGTCCCGTCAGAGACGTCCCGTCAGAGAGACATTCTGTCAGAGACTTCCCGTCAGAGAGACATCCTGTCAGAGACGTCCTGTCAGAGAGACGTCCTGTCAGAGAGACATCCTGTCAGAGACATCCTGTCAAAGAGACGTCCTGTCAGAGAGACGAGAGACGTCCTGTCAGAGACGTCCTGTCAGAGGCCTCAGTGTGATGTGCTGACCTGCAGCTGGGAGCAGACAGTCGCCCTGCAGTAGTGACTGAAGTCCAACATGTCTCCAACGCTCACACCCAGACTGAGCAGCACGCTGAGGTCATCAATCAGCAACACCGGGGAGCCCCGCCCCTCCTCATCATCATCATCACCGCCACTGGTCAGACTGGAGCCAACAAACTGGTACAGACTCTTCAGACCAGCAGCAGGATCCCTGCAGACACACACAGTTTATGTTTATTTACACGGTGTTTACAGGTCATCAGTGATGTCATACACATACTGCGGTCAGAGTGATTGCTTGTACCTGAGGAAGTCCATGACCTCACTTCCTGCTTCAGTCTCTTCAGGAATCAGAACAGACAGCGACTCCTTCAGACCCTCCAGGAAAACCAGCTGACCCTTCTCTTTAGCCTGTGACAGGCTAACACCCTGAGGACACACCCATTCAGAGACATTATTCAATGTCATGGTGCCCAGCCAAAGGCTATCATACAGTCAGACTGCACCAGTGACCCAGTGACCTCGCTCCCTGTCAGTCTGTGATTTGTAGATTAAAGCTGAGGTGGACAGAAATCAGACAGTTGTCCCCTCTCTGTCCTAAGCTCCGTCCACCAGACAACAACACACTTCATACTGTGACTCAGTGTTTCCAAACGCTGGTTTATTTAATCTCATTTCACTCTCAGCCACTTTCTAGCTGCTTGCAGCCAAACACTACAGACCACGCCCCTATGCCTCCTCCTCCTTGCTCCGCTACAGACCACCTTGCTGGGAGGAGAGTGGGCAGCAGCTCTTGAGACTGACCTCCAGTCAGAGTCGACCAACGCATAAGTGAACTAAGCTCCTGCTTAGGGCTCCGTGACCACTAGGGGGCCCCAAAGAGCAATTAACTTCAAAAAAGAAAAAAAAGAAAAAATATTTGTTTTTTCCATGTGTGAGTGATGATGATTCATATATTATCAAACAATAAAGACAATATTATGTTAACAGAGTGTCGTTTCCTACTGCCTCTCTGCTCTAAATGTCAGAGCTCCGCTGGTAAGGGTTTAGCTATGCCTCTGCGCTCTGAGAACGCAGGGTTACTCGTGGTCCCTAAAGTCTCCAAAAGTAGATCAGGAGCCAGAGCCTTCAGCTATCAGGCTCCTCTCCTGTGGAATCATCTTCCTGTTACGGTCCGGGAGGCAGACACCGTCTCCACATTTAAGACTAGACTTAAGACTTTCCTCTTTGATAAAGCTTATAGTTGAGGCTGGCTCAGGCTTGACCTGTACCAACCCCTAGTTAGGCTGACTTAGGCCTAGTCTGCCGGAGGACCACCTATAATACACCGGGCACCTTCTCTCTCTCTCTCTCTCTCTCTCTCTCTCTCTCTCGTATTGCAGCGGTGCCTGGATAGTGTGACGTGTGTGGTTGTGCTGCTGCCGTGGTCCTGCCAGATGCCTCCTGCTGCCATCATTAGTCATTAGTCATACTTCTACTGTTATTATACACGTATGATTATTGTCACACATGTATACTATCAGATATTGATATATTACTAATTATAATATTATTACTTTCATTAATGTTGTTGTAAGCTACTGTCATTACCGTCTGTCCTGCATCTCTCTCTGTCTCTCTCTCTCTCTGTCTCTGTCTCTCTCTCTCTGTCTCTCTCTCTCTTTCTGTCTCATTGTGTCATTACTGTTAATTAATTATGTTGATCTGTTCTGTACGACATCTATTGCACGTCTGTCCGTCCTGGAAGAGGGATCCCTCCTCAGTTGCTCTTTCTCAGCTTTCTACCCCCCCCCCGTTTTTCCTTATCAGCTGTGAGGGTCCAAAGGACAGAGGGATGTCATATGCTGTAAAGCCCTGTGAGGCAAATTGTGATTTGTGATATTGGGTATTGGGCTTTATAAATAAAATTGACTGATTGATTGATAGCTTACTATTCAAGCTAACGTTTTTGTGTTTGTGTAATAGCCTTCTTTGAATAAGTTTATTCTCAGTGTACATACATATACATAGATATATGTATGTGTATATATACATATTTGGCATCAAAACAATGTTTTTGATAATGTTTGCTAGCAAATATTTATTAACAACTTTATTAATTACGCTGTGACGTTTGCTAGCAATATGTCTTTGCATTAATGAATTAACTTCACTTATAATTTGAGATATGTTGTTTGCTGCAGAGCATAGTAATTTATGTGAGTAAATAAATATATTCCTTTTACATCAACTCCCTAGTATGCTCATACGTTGCGTGAAACTTCCCCAGGGGCACTGTTAAAGTATTTTGGAGGAGGCAATGATTCAGCGCAGGTGCAGTCCACCTCCTCAGGCTCAGCCAAGGTTAATGAATCAGGTGAGGGAAAAACTGTCACCATATATATTTAATTTCTAGTCAAATTATCTCATTAAGATATATAATATATAAGATATAATCATATTACAAGGGACATGTTTTTCATCTTGGGTCAATCTCCATCCTCTGCTCTGTGCCCACTGTCCCCTCTGGGTCTGCTGCAACCTCAGCTCTACCTGGTAAGTTAACAACACAACAGCCTTTGTAATTGCTCATTGTACTGCAGAACATTATGAGATGAATCATTTTCAAAATAAGACATCATCATATGAAAAGGAACATGTTTTAGACAAATGCATATTATTTCAAAACTTCTCAAGCAATTTTCAGTTGTTCCACTGGCAGATTGTTTTCTTACTATAAGTTATAGCTGTACTATTTTACTTAGAAAATAAGCAGCATAATTTTCATGTGTAGCATGACATCTAACACGACTAGCTTTTGTTGTTGTTTTTCATCTTAGGTCCATCTCCATCCTTTGCTCCATCCACTGTGCCCGCTGTCCCCTCTGTGTTGCAGTTTATTTAAAACAAAATAATAAAGCAGATTGTGTTTACAGTAAATGATTGGTTTATTTTGTTACTTTTAGTTGGCCTAGATGACATTTGGTATCCCACTTTGTACTATATTACTTTTAATATTAAGTGTAAATCAACCCCAGGCTGCTCTTGTTGCTGAATTTGCTACCATTTCAGATTAAAAACCATAGATGGGTAAAACATGCCAGGCTGCTATTTGAGTTTTTATGTACTGATTCTCTGTGTGGCCAGTAGGGGGACTTGCTGACTTTGCCAAATATTAATTGAAAGATTTTTCTGCAAGTTTGCAAATCTGTTGTCTGCTTTCACGGCCTTAATCACTGTGGATTACAATCTAACTACAACAGAAGTTCTCACATCTAGTTTTACAAGTGATGACAGTGTAGAACATGAAATAACTTACAGCAGGTGTGTGAATGATGAATAATCAGTATTATTGGCAGTAATAGAGGGCCCCAAAATCAAATTTTGCTTAGGGCTCCATGGAGGCTTGGGCTGGCCCTGAACACGACAGCGTCAGGTGTGACGGCATCAGGTGTGACAGCATCAGATGTGGCAGCATCAGGTGTGGAAGCGTCAGGTGTGACAGTCTCAGGTGTGACAGCAGCAGCGTCAGGTGTGACAGAATCAGGTGTGGCAGCATCGGGTGTGACAGCGTCGGGTGTGACAGTGTCAGATGTGACAGCGTCAGGTGTGACAGCATCAGATGTGGCAGCATCAGGTGTGACAGCATCAGGTGTGACAGCGTCAGGTGTGACAGTGTCAGATGTGGCAGCAACAGGTGTGACAGCGTCAGGTGTGACAGTGTCAGGTGTGACAGAATCAGGTGTGGCAGCATCAGGTGTGACAGCGTGCTAGTTTCCAGCAGAAGCGTCAGGTCCAGTCTGTGTAACAGCAGCAACTGAAGGTTTTCTGATCTGGTGGGGAGGTGGGGCTGTGCAGTTTCTTGAAGTCAGGGTTTGATCTGGCTGGATTCAGGTTGCTGCCGTCGCTGACTCGTGGTCAGTCTCTGGAGCTGCTTCCTGCTCTCCACCCGGTGAGGTGGTCTGTGGCGGCGGGGAGTGAGGCGGAGGACATACTGTGATTCAAGGCTGTAGCTAACCTCAGCTACGTCAACATGAACTTTACACTACAGCCGTGAACCTTTAGCGCCTGTTAGCATAAGGCTAAACTGTTAGCATAATTTTCTCCCCATCTCTGAAACTGACTTGAGTTTTATTGAGATTATTGTCGGACACTGTTTCATCAGTCTGTCTGTCTGTCTGTATCTCTGTCTGTCTATCTCGCTGTCTGTCTGTCTGTCTGTGTCTCTGGCTGTCTGTCTGTTGTCTGTCTGACCATGTCTCTGTCTGTCTGTCCGTCTCATGTTGCTCTGCAGTGTAAACAGTTGTAGGAATCAGACTTTGACCATCTGAGGTGACGTGCACCTCCTGAAGACAAGAGGAAGAGGAAGAGTCTGGTCAGATCAGATTCTATGTTAAACCCCTCCCCCCACGCATGCACACACACACACTCACACACACACACACACACACACACACACACGCGTGCACACACACACAGATACACCCTGTGTGATGTCATCATTCAACAGGAACGTCAGCACCTGGTCATATGACCTACGACAGGTAGTTTTAACACTCCGTCTGCTGGAGCTTTTCATCATATCTCATCTGAAGACAAGATGAAGACAGGACAGAGTGTAGACTCTAACAGAGGACACAGCAGCAGGATGTCCTTGTGGACACTCACCAGTCTCTGACTGATCCCACTGTAGTGATTGAAGGACTGCACCAGAGCCACGAACCACACCCTGCATCCAGCTGAGACAGAGAGAGAGACAGACATTACTGATGGACAGACACACAGAGACATCACTCAAAGACAGACACACCACTGAGGGACAGCTCAGGACTTTGGACTCCACACAAATCAACAAAGACTCGACTTTAACTCCAGAGACTCGGGACATGACCTTGACTTGAACCTTTTCAAAGTGACAGAAATTGTTTTATTACCTAAATGAACATGAATGTTGCGAAAATTAGGCCTATCCTGACCCGAAAAGATGCAGAAAAATTGGTCCACGCTTTTGTTACCTCAAGGCTGGATTACTGTAACTCCCTATCATCAGGTAGTGCTAGTAAGTCTTTAAAAACTCTCCAGCTAATTCAGAATGCAGCAGCATGTGTACTAACAGGAACTAAGCAACAAGATCATATTTCTCCTGTTTTAGCTTCTCTGCACTGGCTCCCTGTAAAATCTAGATTGAATTTAAAATACTACTGTTAACTTAAAAAGTGTGGCAGCATCAGGAATTATGCTGATCTGTTCTGTACGACATCTATTGCACGTCTGTCCGTCCTGGAAGAGGGATCCCTCCTCAGTTGCTTTTCCTGAGCTTTCTACTGATCTTTTGAGCTTTCTACTGATGTAAGGCAGCGCTGCCTCACATCAGTGATTACGCTGCAGCACTGCGTTACATCTGTCCGTATGCTGCAGCACTGCGTTACATCCATCCATATGCTGCAGCGCTGCCTTTCATCAGTGATTAAACTGCAGCACTGCGTTACATCCATCCATATGCTGCAGCACTGCGTTACATTCGTCTATATGCTGCAGCGCTGCCTCACATCAGTGATTATGCTGTAGCACTGTGTTACATCTGTCCGTATGCTGCAGCGCTGCGTTACATCAGTCCTTACGCTGCAGCACTACGTTACATCCGTCCATATGCTGCAGCGCTGCGTTTCATTGGTCTGTCAGATGGATGAACATGTGAAATCTTACCATTGGAGACGAACTACTTAAACCAAACAAACAAACAAACAGTGCTCAACAGATACATTTAAAATCACTGAGGATCTCTGTAACATTAACACGTTCTCACTCTGCTGTTTAATGATTCAAGATCTGAACTCAAACTGTAGGACCTAGGACTTGTCAGTGTTGACTGGATTGACCTGTGACTCCGTCATAGCTCTGTTACCTGTGTGGTTTGGACTCACCTGACAGGCAGGTGATTAGGATTGTCATGAGAACTGATACTTCCGTACCAGGTCGGTGCCAACACGCAAACAATACGTCGGTGCCTGTTTTTTTTCAGTACTGTAAGTACTGGATACAACTTTACCCTCAGCGGGCCGTGTCAATTCCTGTCGGAACTGATGAGGGCAGTATACGTGTGTCAGTTGGTGCCGAGGATGAGCGCCGAATAGAAAGCCTGTCAAGTTGCGGTATATTCTCTAAATAAAAAATTACAAAAAAAATTACATACCTGTCGATTAGGAAAAGGGCCAACTCGGGATCAGTTTTAAAACCTTTCAATTCTCTCAGCTCTCTCCACTTGGTGAATGCCCGACCGAGGTTTACGTGAGCCCTATCACTGTCCTATTTAGCCTTCTTCTGTTCCTTTTCTTTTAGATGATGCTCCTTCGTTATCCGCCATGACATCAAAAGTACATCTCGGATACATATAGATACAACTCTGGTAAAACTGTTATGTGTTCAGCAATGCCCGTTGCATACCGCTTATTTGGAGAACACTCTCTGTAAACAAGGCTCCTTCTTCTTCTGCGGCTGTAATGGCTGTGGGCCTCTGCTGGCGAGCAGAATCACTTCCGCCTCGGGTGCCGTATTCTGGTTTTCTGACTTCTGCTGTCCGTCCGACCCGTGTGAGGCTACACTAAATAGCCATATAGAGAAAGGTTTTTTTGTCGCTGTTGGGTTCAAATAATTATGCGGCTCTTCAAGATGGGGTGATACGAACTACAGACAGTTTTATTAATGCCAAAAAAGTTCCGCACAGCTGCTTTAACAGGTTAGAGCATTCACACAACATCCGTTCTACGTGCTGCTCGAGTCGCGCTGCTTTCGCAAGCAAGCTCAAAAATAGAAGAGACACAGATTTTCTGCGCGAGTCGAGAGCGGTATTCAACAAAAAACAGGAGTTTGCATGTGTTGTGACCTCTCTCGGCCACCGTAGACATCTTCCCCTTGACCAAGCGAGACCTGACAGTAGGGCTGGGCGGTATGAACCAAAATTCATATCACAGTATAAAATGAATCCCTTCACGGTAACGTATATATCGCGGTATAAATGTTGCGGTGTAAAACATAGTGGAAGTAGGGCTGGGCGGTATGGCCTAAAATCATTATCACGGTATTATTTTGGGGGGATGCGGTGATGGTATGATATCGCAGTATCGTCTTCTCTCTTTTTTTTACACCTTAAATAAAACAATTTAAAAAGCCATACAAGTCTAGGATGGAAACTATTTATTGTCAGAAGTAAAACAGTTGCTAATCCATCTATTATTGTGTATAAAACGTTATACAGTATGTATAAACGTTAGAGGGAAGAGGAGGGCTGGGGGCTCCCGGGCCCCTTCTCCCGCGGGCCTGGGTTTGGTGCGGTCGGCTAGGCCACCTCCATCATGTAGCGAAGAGGCAGTGCGTGAGGCCGGCCGGCCGCCGGGCCCTGTTCTGCCGCCGAGCACTGCGGTATCAAGGTAACGTTAATCACAAAAGCAGCGGCTCTTGTTTACTGCGGTAAGTTACTGTCACCGCGAATATGCTTTGTCTTGAGATGGTAAAATAAATTGCTTGTGTTACCTTTGTTTGCTGTCACTGTCACTCGACACTTCTTGGAAATTATGTTTTTCTGCTCACTATCCGACCGTTTAAAGCCGAACCAAGTCCAAATCACGGACGCAGCACCGTTTTTTTAACTGAGCTCCTCTTGCTCCGCTGTCTCTGTCATTTTCACACTGAGGCAGGTGCAATGACGTCATCGACGATAGGACGGTAGAGCGCAAAACTCTACAGTGGGCCAAATTTCTATCATTTCTACCGTCTACCGCATATACCGCGCAGCCCTACCTGACAGGCACATGTTTCATGAACTTACCCATTTGTAGTGCGAAATATTAATTCTCCAAGTGTTGGAATAATCACTGGCGCATGAACCTGTCCACCCTGGGCTTTGGGTCCAAACTCACTTCTTCTTCTTTGGGGTTTATTGGAGATTTGCAAACATGGTGCACTACCGCCACCAACTGTTCGCGTGTGGTTCGCATTTTGCGACCTTTTTTGGAGGCCATGCGGCATAGTTTTTTAACTAGGAGCACCAGTGCGACTTACAAATCCACCCCTCTCCCCCTTTTTCTTTCTTTTATTTTTTATAATTGCATTTCATGGAGGAGCGGAAGCGAGTGTCTCTGTGTGTCTGGATGCGCACTGCGAGGCGGGGGGGCACCAGTAACCATAGCAACGTGCAGCAGTTTTAGTATGTGTGCAGTGTGTGAGGGGTTGAAGGCCTGATCATACTCAGGCGGAACATACGTGAATCGGACTCCGTGGAGGTCTGCGGGGACTCAAAGCGGACGTCCGCAAGCCCTGTGCGCACAAAGCTCAGATTTTACGACCGCACGGACTCTGCTCCGCGCACCAGTGACTGCTCGGCATGTATTTTTCACATCGCGGGGATTTTTCACGGACATTTTTACAGGAAACTACAACGCAGAAATGTGCTCGACTATGGAAACCCGAATGACTGCAGACGAGTCAGCAGGTGATGTCGCAGCACCGAAAAAGCCAAAGCCCTATCATTTCCGACAAGAATGGCTCACTGAATTTACGTGGTTGAGATATTGCAAAGAAAAGAAAGTGACGTCCTGCATGTACTGCTCTCAGTGCGGTCCGAAATTTGCGGGGAAAACTAAATTCGCCGACTCCACCACACACTTCAAACATGAAATGCTGGTTAAGCACAACAACAGCATCAGTCATAAATTATGCAGGGACAGATGCAATGATGGAGCAAAAGCGCCACTGCACACATCATTTAAGAGGCAGGGTTGTCTGTGTTTATTGGTAAATTATCAGTAATGCAGTTAATGTAGACAAAATTATGAATACGTTGTGTCATATAGATAATGCTCCTAATTTTTTTGCTGGTGCTCCTAAAATTTTCAGTAAGGAGCACTGGTGCTCCTAGTGGAAAAAGTTAGTCTGGAGCCCTGTGTTCTCGTGTCGTCCCACAGAATCCTGTGGGACCATGCACAATAAATGACTACAGGAAAACTCACAAGCAGGACCTTTTGTGACGAGACATATCGTCATAAAAACGAAAAAGCGAGTCTGTTGATTTCTGCCACATTGACGAGCAATTGCAACTGAGCAATGAAGCGATATCAAAGGGGCGAACCGAGCGACAGCGGAAAAAAAAAAAACCAAGTCCGGTGTGAACACCCCTTAAGAGTTAAAGTTAAAGTTTGAAACAGTTTTAATAAAGTAGTGAATTTAGAAATACACAAGTTCTGTTTTTTTATTATTATTTTTATCATGGTATCGAATTCACTGGTATTAGTATCGACTACTGAAATTCTGGTATGGTGATAAGCCTACAGGTGATAAACTCACCTCTCAGGTACAGAGACAGGAAGTGGTGAATGAGAAAAGAAGCGTCACTCCGTCGATCTGAGAGCAGGATGAACTCTCCCTGTAAACAAACAACAAACAAACATATGTTGGGACGCTGCTGACACAGTGACGTCAGCATGTAGAATAGTGTGTGTGTGTGTGTGTGTGTGTGTGTGATCATGTCACATGTTAATACAGGCATGTTAAGGTGTGACAGGTGACTGCAGCTCCTCACCTGACTGACGCTGTCCGGTTTGGTGTTTAAGATGCTGTTCAGTTCAGTGAACATGGCTAACGTTAGCTCTACCGTTAACTCTGACGTCACGAGCTAACCTGACGGTAAATAACGTAACTGAGTTAAATTAGCGACACGCCAGATGAGCTGTGAGCGATGAATGACGTCAGACAGGTTATTGACAGATTATAGATTCATATGTTCCAGAGTCACGTCACAGATCTGTCGGCTCTTCTCTCTGCTAGCTGCTGAGCTAACTGAGCTAACGTCCTGCAGCATGCTAACAAAGATGGCGAGAAGAGAACAGGAAGTGTCACTCTGCCCACCCACACACACACACACACACACACACACACACACACACACACACCACACACACGTATATATCTGACTATACTTTATCATTAATATCAATTATTACCTAATTAGCTCCATGTTGCACATAAACAAATCTCCAGTTTAAAGATCGTGAGTTTCTGTGCGTCACGTCCGGTCTGTGACAGAATGGTCTCCATGGTGACAGCTCTCTTAATAGACGATCTTTGCACGCGGTGACGTCCCACGTGTTTCTGCCCTGGTTGTGCTGAAGACGCGCCTGCTGCTGCTGCTGCTGCTGCTGCTGCGAGGACAGACGGGATTAAGCCGGAATATGTTGGTTGCATGAAAGCAGGTCAAATTTAACCCGGTCAAGTTACTTTGGCGATTTATTCTCTGCAGCTAACCTGCTCCAGACCAGACTAACAACCAGGCTAAGATTAATCCTAGTGATTCATCTGGTAGTTTTACTGTCAATCCTGTGACTAATTCATGTGTTTTACAGCATTTCCATGATTTTTCTAAACATGTTGCATCATTTTTCCACTTAGGTTAAATCAACAAATTTATCCTCTCTTCAATAAAGGATCTTGTATGTTACTTTTTGCTGTGTCTGTGCATTTTATCTGACATTGGTAGCACACAGTGTGAGATTATCTTTTAAATTCCAATTCACCAAATCAATGGTGTACTGCACGTTCGTGAAAAAGGGAGGACACCACAAGGTTTTGTCGTTCAGTTGTTTTATTTCCCAGTCCTCTTTTGTCTGCTTAGAACCTGAAATAGAAAGCAAAAGTAACAAATATTTCTAGATCCAGTTTCACAAGGGTCCTTCTTTTAATTTCAAGATCAAGCTCCATTTCTTGCAGCTCTATCTGTCTCTCAAGATGTTTTCCAGCTCTGACAGGCAGCAAGAGGCCACAGGCTGGATTTGAACTCGGGTCACTTACCAACCTGCAAAATGTTCTTGTATTTTATTTTCACCTGCTGCCAGGTCCTTTTTTGCCCAGACAAGTTTGTTCTTTATGAAGAGTGGATAGATAAAATAGACAACGTGTAGTCCTTTAATTGTAGGCTAATTCTAACAGTTCCTGTGGAGTAGGCTACTGTTTAATAATTGTACTTTTTTTTTTGACTACTTACGCATTAAGCCGGTCCGATTATTTGCCAGGCTTTCTCCCTTCCCTTGATTATAGTACTGGTGTTGCCTTTTTTTTCTTCTAATGTGTTTCGGCTCCTCATATGACTCCTTTAGGAGCTGCTGCTCAGCAGCTGTAAAATAGGTAGTGCAACTCTTACCCATTTTCCACTAATGGTCTATTTAAGAGTGCCGTGAACGCGCGCTTATCCCAACTATCTACACTTGGCTTGACATAGCCGCACCTTTCATCCTGGCTCAGCAAATGTGCAACCAATTAAGCCAAGATGCGCTTTTGTGTAATATCCCGAAAGCATGATTAGTAAAAACTCTGAGTTTTCTGTTTCACAAAGCCAGCTCAGTGCAACCCTGAGTCAGTTACTATGGCAACATACTCTTCATCTCAGCCTGAGGCTGAGCGTGTAGCAGGAAGTAGAAACATGGCGTGTCCTTCAGTGAATGAAGTGGTGGAGGTTGAGGCCCAGTTTATTCAGAGGCTGTTGTGTAAGGAGGTAAAGGGGTTTTTTTGGGGAGTTTTTCCTGATCAGCTGTGAGGGTCTAAAGGACAGAGGGATGTTGTATGCTGTAAAGCCCTGTGAGGCAAATTGTATTTGTGATATTGGGCTTTATAAATAAAATTGATTGATTGATTGATTGATTGATTGAAGGAGAAGGTGATTGGAGCCTGTTTGGATGTCTCCCTGGAGGAGTGTCTGTATGAAAGATACTGTTTGACCTCACACTCTATCATTTATCTAACAATCTGTTCCACCCACACATATCACATATTACACATCATCATCGGAGCAGACACAGCAATTTGTTGGCCCGTAAGAAAAGTGCTCTGGCTCTGAAAAGACTTTTGACTGTTGTTGTGGTTTTCCCTGGACATAAATCAGAGCGGATCATCACAGAGGAATTTCACAGAGCTGCAGGTGTGTCAGTGTTAATGAGAAATGAATCTACCTGGACACATGATGAGGTCATTGATCAAGACGTCTCATTTATTCAAAGTTGGAACTGGCTCATTGATGGGACTCAACATCCCATAATAGCTCCATCAGCCTGGTGTCCACATCGTCATGATGTCAGGATCAGTTCCAGTCTAATATCTGTGTGTTTGATGTTGAGTTTGTGCCCAGTGTGTTTGGGCTCCATCACATTACAGCTGAATAAGTTATATTCAAATATATGAACACTGTTAAGACAGAAACATGTTTCTGTATGTTAGACACATGACCTCATCACATGACATCACAACACTTCACATTACCTATTAACTCTGCAGGCTGTTCCCATCATGCCTCACTCTGATCAGCTGATGGAGCACATTGATTTTTCATGTCTTCAGATCTCTGATTCAGTTTTGGAAGAAATCAGTGGCTCTGCTTTTAACTCCACTTCCTGTGAATTATTTTGCATCCCGCTCTGCTGTGCTGTCACTGGTTGTGGTTGTTTGCTGTTGTTGTTGCTGATGTGATGATGCTTGATTGTGGATGTTGGCTGTTTGTTGCATTGTGTTTTTGTTGCTATGGACAGGCCAACTGTAGAAATGAAATGCCCTTTTGGGACTAATAAATTATTCTGAATCTGAGTCTGTCTCTGAGAATCACGTTATCTGCACGCTACTGATGATGTCTGTTGGTGCTCACTGTGAACCAGCTTCCCTCAGGCTGAACAGACTCACAGTTGATTGAACTGATTCTGATCAGCTGTTCTGTTTCTCAGCTCAGATTCAGTCAACTCAGAGATGAGGATCAGATTCAGGATCAGGCTCAGTCAACTCAGAGATCAGGTTCAGTCAACTCAGAGATCAGAATCAGGCTCAGTCAACCCAGAGATTAGGATCAGAATCAGGATCAGAATTAGGATCAGGTTCAGTCAGCTCAGACATCAGGCTCAGTCAACTCAGAGATCAGGCTCAGTCAACTGAGAGATCAGGCTCAGTCAGTTCAGAGATCAGGATCAGACTCAGGATCAGGATCAGGCTCAGTCAACTCAGAGATTAGGATCAGTCAACTCAGAGATCAAGATCAGTCATCTCAGAGATCAGGCTCAGTCAACTCAAAGATCAGGCTCAGTCAATTCAGAGATCAGGCTCAGGATCAAAATCATTCTTCAGGTGTGTGATACAGAGTGTGTCAGTCCAACACTCTGGGCCATTATAGTATCCATGATATTAGTGTTTATCCTACAACTGTTTCAGGTGACACAGACACGGGTGATCATCAGTCAGACTGCAGCTCTGATAAACCCAGCACACTCTACCTGCTCAGGTACAGACTGAGGGGTGGAGCCTTCAGCAGTCGTCCTGCAGACTGACTCTAACTGCCTGTTTCTGTTGCTGCATCGAATAAAAAAGTAAAAAAAAAATCTTGTATTTATCAGATTTTTCCTCAGTGACTGAATCAGGTTCATGTTTGTCCTTCTTCTCTGCTTCTGTCAGAACATCAGGTCCTGAGTTCAGTCAGCAGAGGACAGTGTGTCTCTACAGTCAACATCAGGTCCTGAGTTCAGTCAGCAGAGGACAGTGTGTCTCTACAGTCAACATCAGGTCCTGAGTTCAGTCAGCAGAGGACAGTGTGTCTCTACAGTCAACATCAGGTCCTGAGTTCAGTCAGCAGAGGACAGTGTGTCTCTACAGTCAACAGACACACAGAGGCTGAGTGAATTTAATCTGTCAACATCTTTCACATCATCACAGCTTCTCCTGAATGCCTCACACTCACAGTCTGGGTCATTGACATTGATGACACGAACACATGATGACTTGAACACATTGATGACACGAACACATGATGACTTGAACACATGATGACATGAACACATGATGACTTGAACACATGATGACATGAACACATGATGACTTGAACACATGATGACATGAACACATGATGACATGAACACATTGATGACACGAACACATGATGACTTGAACACATTGATGACACGAACACATGATGACTTGAACACATGATGACTTGAACACATGATGACATGAACACATGATGACTTGAACACATGATGACACGAACACATGATGACATGAACACATGATGAACATGAACACATGATGACTTGAACACATGATGACATGAACACATGATGACTTGAACACATGATGACATGAACACATGATGACTTGAACACATGATGACATGAACACATGATGACATGAACACATGATGAACATGAACACATGATGACTTGAACACATGATGACATGAACACATGATGACATGGACACATGATGAACATGAACACATGATGAAAATGGACACATGATGAACATGAACACATGATGACATGAACACATGATGAACATGGACACATGACATGAACACATGACATGAACACATGATGACTTGAACACATGATGACATGAACACATGATGAACATGAACACATGATGACATGAACACATGATGACTTGAACACATGATGACATGAACACATGATGACATGAACACATGATGAACATGAACACATGATGACTTGAACACATGATGACATGAACACATGATGACATGGACACATGATGAACATGAACACATGATGACATGAACACATGATGAACATGAACACATGATGACTTGAACACATGATGACATGAACACATGATGACATGGACACATGATGAACATGAACACATGATGACATGAACACATGATGAAAATGGACACATGATGAACATGAACACATGATGACATGAACACATGATGAACATGGACACATGACATGAACACATGATGACTTGAACACATGATGACATGAACACATGATGACATGGACACATGATGAACATGAACACATGATGACATGAACACATGATGAACATGGACACATGATGAACATGAACACATGATGACATGAACACATTATTAACATGAACACATGGTGTCATGACTGTTGGACGTGTCTTCGTGTGTGAGCTGTGACTCACTTCCTGCAGACTATTTACTGAGCAGTCTTTTGGGCGACAGGAAGCTGCTGGTCATCTACAACAAAATAAAAGCATCCATGTTTGCCCCACAGACTCTACTGACACTTAAACACATTGTCATTACGCTCCTACTTCCTGTTTCAAGCCGACATGCAGCGCGTCAAACTATAGAGACAGAACTTCAGAGGAACTCTGAGATGAACATGAGCTTCTGATCGACGGCAACAAAATGCAACATAAACATTCACAGGACAGTTTTCAAGATGGCCACCAGGACGAGTTCATCGGGGGGTGTAGGGGCTCAGAGTCCACATCGTGCTGGAGGCCGGCGGTGAGCGGGTGCTGGGGGGGCTGCAGATGGAACAGGGGGGAGAAGGAGGGTACGTGTCATCCTCCCATCGCAGGACACGGCTCTTCGCTCTGCTGGGGCCATTAATGGTCTTGGTGCGGGCGCTGTTGGGAGTTTGGGGTTCAGATTTTGGCGTTCTGTAGAGGTAGACATCGTAGTGTGCGACACGACCCCGTGAAGCCTTGAACTTGGTCCTTTTGGTGAGGTGGAGCTCCAAGTCGATGGTCACCTTACAGTGCAGGAACACATGGGTTACTGACATGGAAAGACACGATAATATGTACTCATCAGCACTTCCTGTATAATCAATTCGCTTCCTGATATTGTACTTCCTGTCTGATCTGTTCGCTTCCTGTCATTGTACTTCCTGTCTGATCAGGTCCCTTCCTGTCATTGTACTCAATGTCTGACAGTGAGTCAGTGAGTCAGTGAGTGAGCCCTTTATGCCCCCTTACCGTAGATCCACATCGATGCGGACTTACAGTAAGGAAATTAGCCATGGTTCATAGCGTTGTGACGTCAAATACAGGGGTTTCCCTCAGAACAACGGAAGTGTTAAAAAAAGCTGTAAACAAATAAACACGGTTGGGAGATCTGCAAACGGTAACAATATAGACATAGATCTATATAAGCTAGATATCACTGTATCACTTACAACACTTTTGATGCTAGTTAAGAAAAAACATGCATATGGTAACAACACAGTAAATTCATTATTTCAAACTTACTTCTTGCCCATTTTGCACCGCAAGTGCTTGGAAAAGGATTGACTGATCAGGGAGTCTATCCCTCACACACCTTGTGTGTGCTGACAGTAGAATTCTCACTTTCAACCTGAGCCCGACCCTAATAAGCCCAACGGGTTGGGTCGGTTTGGGCTGACTAATTAAGTTAATTGGGGCGGGCTGAGTCGGCTCGGACAGCGGAGAGAGAGAGAGAGAGAGAGAGAGAGAGAGAGAGAGAGAGAGAGAGAAAACAGTGTGTCTGTCAGAGAAGTGCACTGTGTGAGGGTGTGACAGCAGCACTAACACACAATGCTGCTGTCCATGGTTCTGATTTTGGAGTCTGTGTGAATTCTATTCTGACGAAAAAAATAATAATACTTAAACAAGATACGCTGCTGTGAAGTGTGAGCGAAGTTCAGTCAGTCAGTCACCGTTCAGGTGCAGGAAAAGCGTTGAGGGTGGCTGCGGCTCATTAAATGCAGTGGCGCAGCGCTACATGCTCTCCCCACGCTGACATTGAAGCCTGTCTGTCTGGTGATATTATTTTGGGACATGAATGATTGGTTGACTTTAAGTGATTAAAGATACTGTATTTGAGCCAGGGAGGCCAGACTGCTGAGGCGCACAGGGGGAGCATCGTTTTTTTCCCCCTTCCATTTAAAAAAAAATAAATCTCGGGTTCAGTTGGGCTCGGACCCAGTGATGTATGTGATGATGTCGGGCCGAGCCGGTTTCAGACTTCAGGTCTCTCGGATCATTTCGGTTTCGGGTTGAATTTTTGGGCCCGTTGAGAACTCTACTGACAATAACAGATAAATGGTCACGCCCAGAGCCGCCAGTGTCAACAACATTTTGTAGAGAGGGGAATAAGTGCTGTCCCATTCCTATTTATAGCATATGAGCCCTTTCAGACTGTCACACTCAATCACTTACAGCTGACGTCAGTTAAGTCAGTGAGGGTTCAGGACTTGAGTCTTTAGGGGCCGGATTGGAATTGGGCCTCTGTCTGACCTGTTCACTTCCTGTCGTTGTACTTCCTGTCTGATCAGGTCCCTTTCTGTTGCTGTACCTCCTGTCTGACCTGTTCGCTATGTTTTACTTCACTTTTTTTTCTTCTAACAACTGAGGCCAGCTGTGAGACAACAACACGAGAAAACAGTCACCGTGGAGACTTGAATTTGATGGCTGTAACATTTGTCCTTAACTAAGGGAATCTTTTAAGGGATTCTGTGCAGCACCTTTAGGTCCCTCAGCTCAGGGGAGGTGGAGCTCTAAGTGTCACATTCAAAGGAAAACTTAAGGTGTTTCTGCTGTCAGTGATGTCATGATGCCACTCAGGTTGTGATGTGAGGAGGTCATGTGGTCCACAGGTGTGAGATTAATGACATCCTAACAAACAGACGATCTTCACACACGTTCACATCAGTGTGACAGTAACCATAACAACTGCTGCACTGCGGACGACATCACCAGTCAATTCTTAGCGTGACATCATACAGGCTTATTGGTTAGTAAACTAGACTCCACCCCTCAGCTTTCACTCCTTTCTGTCCTAACACTGACCCTGTGTGTGTGTGTGTGTGTGTCTGTGTGTTTCAATGTGTGTGTTTCAGTGTGTGTGTGTGTGTGTGTGTGTGTCTCAGTGTGTGTTTCAATGTGTGTGTTTCAGTGTGTGTGTGTGTGTGTGTGTGTGTGTGTGTGTGTGTGTGTGTGCCTCCATTAGCCAATCACACTGGATCCTGACACTATCATTTCACCACATCATCAGCCAATCAGAGGCTGCCGATGAGTCCTCAGAGATGATGATGATGATAATGATAATGCACCATGTTCATCATGTTCAGACCTTCATCAGGATGAAGATCAGAGCTGCAGTGAGACGAGTCTCTGAAGTGTCTCCATCTTCTATCCATGGTCTGTCCATGTTCTGTGTTCTGTCCGTGTCCTGTCCATTTCTTGTCCGTGTCCTGTCCATGTTCTGTGTTCTGTCCATGTTCTGTGTCCTGTCCATGTTCTGTCTGTGTCCTGTCCATGTCTTGTCCATGTCCTGTCAATGTTCTGTGTTCTGTCCGTGTCCTGTCCATGTTCTCTCCATGTTCTGTGTTCTGTCCATGTCTTGTCCATGTTCTGTCTGTGTCCTTTCCATGTCTTGTCCATGTCCCGTCAATGTTCTGTGTTCTGTCCGTGTCCTGTCCATGTTCTCTCCATGTTCTGTGTTCTGTCCGTGTCCTGTCCATGTTCTGTCTGTGTCCTTTCCGTGTCTTGTTTGTGTCCTCCATATTCTGTGTTCTGTCCATGTCCTGTCCATGTTCTGTCTGTGTCCTGTCCATGTTCTGTGTTCTGTCCATGTCCTGTCCATGTTCTGTGTTCTGTCCATATCCTGTCCATGTTCTGTCTGTGTCCTGTCCATGTCTTGTCCGTGTCCTGTCCATGTTCTGTGTTCTGTTTGTGTCCTGTCCATGTTCTGTGTTCTGTCCATGTCCTCTCCATGTTCTGTCTATGTCCTGTCCATGTCTTGTCCGTGTCCTGTCCATGTTCTGTCCATGTCCTATCCATGTTCTGTCCATGTCCTGTCCGTGTTCTGTCTGTGTCCTGTCCATGTTCTGTGTTCTGTCCATGTCCTGTCCATGTTTTCTCCATGTTCTGTCTGTGTCCTCTGCATGTCCTATCCATGTTCTGTCCATGTCTTGTCCATGTTCTGTCTGTGTCCTTTCCGTGTCTTGTTTGTGTCCTGTCCATGTTCTGTGTTCTGTGCATGTCCTGTCCATGTTCTGTCTGTGTCCTGTCCATGTTCTGTGTTCTGTCAATATCCTGTCCATGTTCTGTCTGTGTCCTGTCCATGTCTTGTCCGTGTCCTGTCCATGTTCTGTCCATGTCCTGTCCATGTTCTGTCCATGTCCTATCCATGTTCTGTCCATGTCCTGTCCGTGTTCTGTGTTCTGTCCATGTCCTGTCCATGTTTTCTCCATGTTCTGTCTGTGTCCTCTGCATGTCCTATCCATGTTCTGTCCATGTCCTGTCTGTGTCCTGTCTGTGTCCTGTCCATGTCCTATCCATGTTCTGTCCATGTTCTGTCCATGTCCTATCCATGTTCTGTCCATGTTCAGTCCATGTTCTGTCCATGTCATAATAATAGTAATAATAATAACTTTATTTATTTAGCACCTTTAAAGACAGAGTTTACAAAGTGCTTTGACAAACAAATCAAAAAGCAGAACACTCGGGCAAATAGAAACAAACAGTCAGGAACAACAGATGATATCTAATTAGATAAGAGGAGAAACACAGAGGACAGAGCCATGAAAACTAACACACACATGTCAAGATAAAGGCAAATGAGAGAGAGACCAAAAGGATCAATAATAAAAAGATGAATAAATACAACGATAAGGGCACAAAGACAGATCCATTAAGATCAATACATAAGGTTTGAAAATAGACAGGGATGAGTCTGAAGAGGTGATTTATAGAAGTTACTGAAACTGAGAGCCTCATTTCATGGAGGACAGGATGACGACAGGAGGACAGGGTGAGGACAGGTGGACAGGGTGAGGACAGGAGGACAGTTGGACAGGACGAGGACAGCTGGAGGATAGTAGGACAGGACGAGGACAGGGTTAGGGTTGGGGGTACGCTGTATGCTGTATAGCCCCATGTGCAAATTGTGATTTCTGAAATTGGGGTGTATAAATAAAATTGATTGATTGATTGAAATTGAGGAGGACAGCAGGAGGACAGCAGGACAGGAGGAGGGCAGAAGGACAGAAGGAGGACAGCAGGAGGACAGCAGGACAGGAGGACAGGAGGAGGGCAGAAGGACAGGAGGAGGACAGGAGGAGGGCAGAAGGACAGGAGGAGGACAGCAGGAGGACAGAAGGACAGGAGGAGGACAGGAGGAGGGCAGAAGGACAGGAGGAGGACAGGAGGAGGACAGCAGGAGGACAGGAGGAGGACAGCAGGAGGACAGAAGGACAGGAGGAGGACAGGAGGAGGGCAGAAGGACAGGAGGACAGGAGGAGGACAGCAGGAGGACAGGAGGAAGGCAGAAGGACAGGAGGAGGACAGGAGGAGGGCAGAAGGACAGGAGGAGGACAGGAGGAGGACAGCAGGAGGACAGGAGGAAGGCAGAAGGACAGGAGGAGGACAGCAGGACAGGAGGAGGACAGGAAGAGGGCAGAAGGACAGGAGGAGGACAGCAGGAGGACAGAAGGAGGGCAGAAGGACAGGAGAAGGGCAGCAGAAGGACAGGAGGAGGACAGCAGGAGGACAGGAGGAGGACAGCAGGAGGACAGGAGGAGGGCAGAAGGACAGGAGGAGGACAGGAGGAGGGCAGAAGGACAGGAGGAGGACAGTAGGGGGACAGGAGGAGGGCAGAAGGACAGGAGGAGGACAGGAGAGGACAGTAGGAAAGGAGGAGGACAGGAGAGGACAGGATGAGGACAGTTGGACAGGACGAGGACAGGAGGACAGTTGGACAGGACGAGGACAGGAGGAAGACAGTAGGACAGGAGAAGGACAGTAGGACAGGATGAGGACAGTTGGACAGAACAAGGACAGTAGGACAGGATGAACATCCTGATGATGTGATTTTTGGAATGGTTTTAATGAGACACTTTGTTGACAGAGGGCAGTAACACTGTAGACGAGTCTCTTAGTCTGTCCTCGTCCTTCTACATGTGTGTGTGAGTGTGTGTGTGTGTGTGTGTGTGAGGTCACTGAGTTTGGATCGCAGGTTTCCATGGCAACGTCACCCTCTGTGTGAAGATGTATTAACGCTGATTGAGGGTAGATAAGAGACAGAGACAGAGACAGACAGACACACACACACACACACACACACACACACACACACACACACACACAGATAGGCAGAGACAGACATTCTGGTCTACAGACTCACGTAAAGACATTCTGGTCTACAGACTCATGTAAAGACATTCTGGTCTACAGAGTCCTGTAAAGACATTCTGGTCTACAGACCCCTGATGACAGATCTGGTCTCTGTCCTGGTCTTCAGAGTGTCGGCTCTGTTCCTCTCTCCTCCCCCATCTGTTGGTCATGTAATGCTCACCTGTTGCCATGGAGACCAGCGGTACTTCTGGCTTCACTTGTTTCCATTCAGAGAGCCTCCATCCCCCGCTACACCGCCTGTGTGTGTGTTTGTGTGTGTTACTGTGTGTGTGTTTGTGTGTGTGTGTGTGTGTGTGTGTGTGTGTGTGTGTTACTCTGTGTGTGTGTGTGTGTGTGTGTGTGTGTGTGTGTGTGTGTGTTTGTGTGTTACCACGTGTGTGTTTCTTTCCTTAAATAAAAAGTCTTTTCTTCTGGACATGAATACCCCCCCATTTATCTGAATAAAGACCTGTGCACACAGCCCCTCCCCCACCCTCCATCCATCAGCACCTCTACCCACAATAACACAATTTAACCCTTTAATGTCTCACTGATCCAACACTGAGACCATTCATCACATCGTCTTTGTGTGTGTGTGTGTGTGTGTGTGTGTGTGACATTTTTAAGAGAACGTTTTTTCTGATGCAGACCAAATACTTGTCTAAAGGTTAACACTCGACACTTGTTACTTGGACTTGACTAAAGTCACACATATTGACAAAAACGCGACTGACTTGGACTCGTCTCGTTACATTTCTACACTCTGTGTACGTGGAGACGGCTGGTGCATAAATTTGAGGATGTACAAACTGTACTACAACAAAAAAAATCAGCAAAGATCCCTGTAGAACAAGCCCACATTCATTCATTCATTCATTCATTACTTTTAACTGCTTATCCTGTTAGAGGTCACAGAGGAGTGGAGCCTATTCCAGCTGACACTGTTTGAGAGGTGGGGTTCACCCTGGACAGTTCACTAGACTATCACAGGACACATAGAGACAGACGACCATTCACACCCACAGGGAGAACATGTCAGAGCACCTGGAGGAAACCCATGCTGACACAGGGAGAACATGTCAGACCCCGGAGGAAAATGATGCTTACACGGGGAGGACAGACCCAGGACAGAACATTAGAAGGGTTACCCTAACCCAGAGCATATCTTCACAGATTTCTTAACATTTAGTGTTAAATCTCTAGGTGTTCTGGTTCCTGACAGTTTGACTATTTATCTGAGACGTTGGTTCTGATACTCTCCTTCTACTTCTTCAACAACCCCCACCTCTGGTCTGTTAAAGGTGTTGCTGCGTTCAGGGTCTCTGTTCTGTTAAAGGTGATGCTGTGTTCAGGTCTCTGGTCTGTTAAAGGTGATGCTATGTCTCTGGTCTGTTCACTAGCAAGGACCACACCACAATGAAATGTCAGTTTAAAGATTTAATGAAGATGTGATTGTCAGAGAAATGGTTATGAATGGGGGAGTGCAGGTTTGCAGATGAATGAACGGGATGGAGATGATGTCATTGGAGGGTCGGACTGGGTGAGGTGTAGATGTGGGCGGAGAGACTCAGCGTGGGGGGTTCTGTCTCGTGTCCTGGTGAGCCTCTGCTGTTTAGGAAGCCCCCAAAAGAGTCTGGTTAAGTGAGACTTAGTCTGTCGTGTGCTAGATGGAGATCATTGAGGTTATTGTGGATGTAGGTTTGATATGCTTGTGAAGACCAGCGGCCGAGGACCTGGATGACTTGGTCTGAAATTCACGATCTGGCAGCTGAAGAGGCAGCGCTGATACGGAACGAATGGCAAGAGTAATGATCTGATGAAATTCCGGAGGGACGGAGGATATTATGGAAGTGTTTCTGGAACCAAAACGGGTGGCCATTCTCCCTGTTTCGGTGAGGAAGAGGGGATCTTGTGGTGAAGCACGGGCGGAATACCGGGTGTGAATGTATCTGGTCAGTGGCTCGTGCGGGCTGAGAAAGGTGTTGAGGCGAAAGATGTAGATGGAAAAGAATACTCCTAACTGATCGGTTTTACTCCTATGGAGTGTGAATATGAGTGAGTCGGAAGTGTGAGTGGTGATGTCGGATAGACTGGGATGACGGGAAGGATCGTAGACAGATGATGTTGGAGCGAATTCAGAGCACCTCAGGAATCTGAAGAAAGCGAGTAGAAACATTGATTCCAGTGTTAAGTCAACTGTGGGAGAAATATAATCAGAGTGCAGGGTGCGTATGCAGCGGCAGAGCAGAAAGGAGGTGAGAGGAAGGCGTCTGGCTGTTGGTGCCGGTTCATACTTTCGTAAGCCTTTGATTAACATGGTGACTGACAAGGGAGGCCGGTGGATAATTTATGGAATAAATTGATACCAGCCAGATATATTTGTATGCTGGAGGCCCGGATCTTTGTTACAGTATGACAGTGTGTGATGAAATTGCATGTGGACATGGTGTCCAGAGAGGGAAATGGTAGATGATAAGTAGCGTGGTAATTCTTGAAAGAATTCCAGCCGGCGAGGTAAGTGGATAGCGTGCTTGGTGCTAAACTGTTAAGAATGGCTTTTTGGGAGGTGTGAGTGAGATTTGCCACATGAGGATTTAATTGAATATGGTCGCTGAAAATGGTAGGATTGGTGTGGGATGGATATCCGAGTCTGGAACCAAGAATCTGAATTTCTGGAAAAAGAAGCGGGAAAGTGAGTCAGTGATGGCGTTGTGGTGACCGGGAATGTGAGACGCACAGAGGATGAACTGATGCTAAGCGGAGATGAGAGTGTGTCTGCGGGTGAATGGCATGATGGCTGGGGAACGGGAACGGCCTTTATTAATGATATCTACTACTGCTGTGTTGTCAGAGTGAATAGTGATGCATTTTTTGACCATTCGTGCCCCCAAATTAGAGTGGCGATGATCACAGGATACAGCTTGTACAGAGCAGATGAGGGAGAGCATGACTCTGTGTCGAGGGACTCGAACTCAGAGGGCCAAGTAGCAGCAACCCATCTCCCCCTGTAATACCCACTGAAACCTACAGAGGTGGGGAGCCATGATCGTGCATGCAGAGGCCGGGTGAGAAGCGACGCCGCATAAGTCACAGGAGAGGGAGGAACGAGCTGCGAAAATGCGGCAGTATTATAGGGAAGGTGTAGGGACAGACACGCCGGAAAGAGAGTGGAAGGCAGTGAAACACCCGAAAGAGGAGCCCCTTGTGCTGCAGGACGGGGCTCCTGGGCTGCGATGCCAGCCGGAACAGGATAGTTGGAAGGAAGGGTAGAGGAAAGGCATGTGGGGATGGAGGATGTGTGTGCACGGGTGAGAGTGGAGGCCTGCGAGACAGGGAGGAGAGGAAGGCAGATATTGCGTGTGACATATCTGCATCAGAAGGAGCAGGCACAAGGGATAATACGACCTGACCCCCGGCTGGTGGCAATGAATGAAAGAGGCTGCTCCGGCTGGAATGGTGGAGGCGCCGCGACGTCACCGACCATGACGCTGGTGGAAGAAGGCCCCGGAAGGGAACCTGGAAGTGCGGCTGGCTTGGGAGATGGAGCTGTGGTCTCGGAGGCCTGGACAGCGGCTGAATAGAGCTGGAACAGCCTGGACTTATTGTTGCTGCTGTGGAAGGGGATGTTTTTTGCCTCAGGAACCGCTGGAGTCGGGCGATGGTCCAATCCCTGATGTTGGGCTCTTGTTGTGGACATGGAGATGGTGGAGATGGCCAAGTGGAGCGGCGAGGTCGATTAGTCACTGCACCGACGCGGGAAGGAGGGGGAGGAGAAGACCGCCGCTGGCTCCCACGGTTGTGGACACAATGTCGATTTCCCACCCGTGAGAGGATGGAGGAGAGGAGGCCTGGGACCCACTAGGAGTCGGGGCAATCTCGTTGATGGAGTCCGATGGAGAACCACGGCGAGACTGAGGGATGTGGACCACGGAGCGCAGCCGGCTCCCCTGGGAGTGTTGGCTACCAGCAGACTGCTGAGACGGAGTCAGAGGATCACCTGGCTGAAACAGGGAGTTGTACAAGTCGTCGAAGTCGGACCCGAACGGGTTGACTTGCAGCACATGATCCATCTTGGTGAGTACACGAAAAACACACTTGCTGAGATGCGTAGGGTCGCCAATGTTCGAGAGATCTGACAGGCCTGTGGTAGCGCTGTGCTGGTATATATACAATTGGTATATATGATTAGTGGAGTGGTTGAGGCGTGGTCCTGCTCCTGAACCAAAGTTAAACAATTAGTCAATCAATCAATCAATTTTATTTATAAAGCCCAATATCACAAATCACAATTTGCCTCACAGGGCTTTACAGCATATGACATCCCTCTGTCCTTTGGACCCTCACAGCTGATCAGGAAAAACTCCCCCAAAAAAACCCTTTACCGGGGAAAAAAAAAAAGAACGGTAGAAAGCTGAGGAAGAGCAACTGAGGAGGGATCCCTCTTCCAGGACGGACAGACGTGCAATAGATGTCGTACAGAACAGATCAGCATAATAAATTAACAGTAATCTGTATGACACAATGAGACAGAAAGAGAGAGAGACAGAGACAGAGTGAGAGAGAGAGAGATGCAGGACAGACGGTAATGACAGTAGCTTACAACAACTTTCATGAAAGTAATAATATTAGAATTATAGTTCTGGCTACTGTGGTACAATATGTTGAAAGTATATGTATTAGTATCTGGCAGTATACATGTATGATAATAATCATATGTGTATAATAACAGTAGAAGTATGACTAATGATGGCAGCAGCAGCAGGAGGCATCTGGCAGCAGCACAACCACACACGTCACACTATCCAGGCACCGCTGCAATACGAGTTAACCTGAGAGACAGTGGAGCACAAAGGCTCCGGAGAGAAGCCGAGTTAGTGACATCCAGAATGGCCGAGTAAACAAGATACAGTAATAGGATACGCAAGAGCGAGAGCGAGAGCGAGAGAGAGAGAGAGAGAGAAGGTGCCCGGTATATTATAGGGGGTCCTCTGGCAGACTAGGCCTAAGTCAGCCAAACTAGGGGCTGGTACAGGTCAAGCCTGAGCCAGCCCTAACTATAAGCTTTATCAAAGAGGAAAGTCTTAAGTCTAGTCTTAAATGTGGAGACGGTGTCTGCCTCCCGGACCGTAAACAGGAAGATGATTCCACAGGAGAGGAGCCTGATAGCTGAAGGCTCTGGCTCCTGATCTACTTTTGGAGACTTTAGGGACCACGAGTAACCCTGCGTTCTCAGAGCGCAGAGTTCTGGTGGGATAATATGGCACTACTCTCTGAGATATGACGGAGCTTGACCATTTAGAGCTTTATAAGTTAACAGTAGGATTTTAAATTCAATTCTGGATTTTACAGGGAGCCAGTGCAGAGAAGCTAAAACAGGAGAAATATGATCTGGTTTCTTAGTTCCTGTTAGTACACGTGCCGCTGCATTCTGAATTAGCTGAAGAGTTTTTAATGATTTACTAGAGCTACCTGATAATAGAGAGTTACAGTAATCCAGCCTTGAGGTAACAAAAGCGTGGACCAATTTTTCTGCATCTTTTCGGGTCAGGATAGGCCTAATTTTCACAATATTACGCAGATGAAAAAAATGCAGTCCGTGAGGTTTGTTTTAAATGAGAATTAAAAGACAGATCTTGATCAAATTTTACTCCGAGGTTTCTTACGGTAGTGCTAGAGGCCAGAGCAATGCCATTGAGAGAGACTATGTCTCTGAGTTGTTTGGGGCCAAGAACAATAACTTCAGTTTTGTCTGAATTCAACATCAGGAAGTTGGTGCTCATCCAGGTTTTTATGTCTTTAAGGCAGTTATGAAGTTTAGTTAATTGATCACTTTCTTCTGGCTTCATCCATAAATACAACTGTGTATCATCCGCATAACAATGGAAATTTACAGAGTGATTTCTAATGATGTTACCTAAAGGAAGCATATATAGAGTAAATAGGACTGGTCCGAGCACAGAACCTTGCGGGACTCCAAAACAAACTTTAGTATGTAAGGATGATTCATTATGAACGTCAACAAACTGAAAACGATCAGATAAATAAGATTTAAACCAGCTTAGTGCAGAACCTTTTAGGCCAATTAAGTGTTCCAGTCTCTGTAACAGAATTTGATGGTCAATTGTGTCAAACACCGCACTAAGATCTAATAAAAGAAGTACAGAGACGAGTCCTTTGTCTGAAGCAATCAGAAGGTCATTAGTAATTTTAACTAGTGCTGTCTCAGTGCTATGATGCACTCTAAATCCTAACTCCATTTAAAGGTGATGCTGTCTTCAGGGTCTCTGGTCCTATCAGACTCAGATTCAGTCAATTCAAAGCTCAAAATCTTTTTAGAGTTTCATTTATTTACCTTTAATTTTAGTAAATTTAAAGTTACACTGTGTAATTTACGTGGTTGTTTATTAGCAAACTATTGTTTTCATAAATATATATTTACTTAAGTGTAATGCTATTCACATACAAATGGAAGCTTTCTCATAGGCTTAGAATGATTTCTCTACAGGAGTGAATATCGGTGTTGCAAGGGATACGGAGGTTGCCTGCTTTCTGCTAGACAGGTAATTCAATCTGATATTTTAAAATCATTTTGGCTTCATGTTTGCAACTACTTGTCCCTCTCGTCGAAGTTACAGTGATGGCTACGTTTACGTACTAACGTTATCCTAGCCTTGGCTAATGTTATCCCAGAGCTACAGCTAAATAGTTAGCCTAGCCTACAGCCTAATCTGTTGATCCCTCTTGCGCTGCTGTGAAGGCTGCTGCCCTCTCCTCCTCCTCTTCCCTCTGAGTAGCCAAGTCACACCTCTTCGCCTGGCTGTTTCCTGCACCGCCTCTACTCCCTCGCCCCCTTCCTCTCCCTGGTCTTCCTCCTCTCCCTCTCCCTCTTCCTCATCTCCTTGTGTCCTGTGGAAGAACACTCTGGAAACGCATATAATTGTACCAACCTATATTTGCCGCACTGTGCCATGACTATCACATAAAACGTGTTATTTTAGCATTACTGTGCTAATGCTCGTGTTACCAAAACAATTAGTAATAAAACACTCCTAACATATATCTCACAGATAACCTGTATCTCACTGGTAAGCTATAACATATTGTAACATGGTTTAGAGTCCTAAATAAATATTCACCTCGTCGCTAGATATTCCTGAAAAACTCGAAATACTCCGCTGTCTGAGCAAGGCTTTTTGTCCTACGGGGCCACCGTCACTTACCCGACTGGAGGGGTGAGTGAGTGCGAGTGAGTGCTGCAATCTAGAATTTAACTGCTGATGTCACTGTTACTCACCATTTTTACACGCTGAGGCTTTAATTAACTGGTGTCAAAGTTCTTCTGTATTTGCGTGTGTGTGTGTGTGTGTGTGTGTGTGTGATGGGGGAGGCGCAGTAATGAGGAGGTGTAAGATGCTGTGTTCAAAGCCATGCAGAGAGTGTAGGAGTTCAGAGGGATAAAGGAGGAACACAAAGGACGGTTGGTCATGTTAAAAAGTTTTATTTCAACAACTGTCTGAATCTTGTTTGTTTGTTTGTTTATTCTGTTCGAAGTCCCAAAAAAGTACAAAAAAAAACAACCCATAAACAAGTACATCAAAGGATTAGAAATCACATCAATGAAAGCAAAGACATGTGGTGTTTGTTTGGAGTCGATCAATATTTAAACACACTCACTTTATTAATCAGACAAACATCGAACCTCTCACAAGCTTTTTTTTTACATGACGTTTTAAATTCTGAGGGATTTTTTTCTTTTTACAAAATACACCGATGCAGGTAGGGGGAGGGCCACGTGTGTGTGTATGTGTTTATATAGACGTGTGTTCTCATCTTCTCACTGTGTGTGTGTGTGTGTGTGTGTGTGTGTGTGGTCAAACACAGACGCTTCGTCACTGATTCCTGTGTAAGACACTGATGAGAAAAACCGTTCACTTCCTGTCTGAACGTAGAGCCAAACCAAGATGTTATTTTACTGGTGATACGAGGTGTTTCACTCATGGCGACAGTTTATTTTGAAAAAGCCTGTCTGTATCTCACGAGCACTTCCTGTGAAAACAGAAGTTTATTTTGAAAGGACAGGCATGAACTGACACGGCGTCAAGACGCAGGAGGAGACTCAGAGTGTCACATGAACACGTGACAGTCCAGTGACGAAGCGCCAACGAGTTGGGAGTGAGCACGTGTTATTGTGTGTTCACAAATGAGTGTGTTCATGTTCTCACTGTGTGTGTGTGTGTGTGTGTGTGTGTGTGTGTGTGTGTGTGTGTGTGCGCAGGTACGATCAGGGAGAGTAGAGTGACAGCAACGAGGGGCGGGCTGCAAAACAGGGGCGTGACTAGATTGGGGGGTTGCATGGCGGCAGCAGGGTGAGGCTGGTGGGGGAGGGGTGGGGGGTTAACTCTCAGCAGGGGCGGTGGCGGCGGCAGAGGTGGAGATGCTGTAGGTTTTTGGCGGCGGCCAGGGCCGCTCGGTGGCAGTGTTGCCGTGTCGGAGACGGTTGCAGACTGGGTTGGTTGGCTGGTACGTTGGCAGGCAGGCTGGTTGGTTGGTTGGTAACCAGTCAGGCGCGCTCGGCAGCGGACGGACAGACGGACAGCGGGGAGGGGTTTGGGGCTACCGCTGCCGGCGCACCTGGTGGTTTTGGGGTTGCTGGAGTTGTTTTGTTTTGTTTTCACATCATGTTGTTCTGCAGTGAGTTTACCTCCGACGAATTCTCCTCGCCCAGCACCTTGTGGTTCTCATGTTTGGGGGTCAGAGAGTTGTGGATGTTCAGGGAGTCGTCCTCCTTGGGCGGGGCCTTCACCGGGTCCTCCAGCTTGTTCTGGGAATTAGGATCATCCTACCCAGGGAGGGTGGAGGAGGAGGTGGAGGTAGAGGAGGAGGGGTAGGGGCAAAAAGTACAGTTAGAACACAACACAACACAACACAACAACACTGTCTTGTTCAGAAGCCACTGATTGCTGGAAACATTTACTTTACAACTCTTTGTCAGATTCAGAGTGACTTCAGACTGAGTTCATCTTTGTTAAATGAAAACAAACAAACAACGTCACATCCACCCTGGACGAGAATGCACCACCTGCCTAACTCTAGCTGAAGACATCTGTCATGCAGAAGTTTGTTACTTAACTTTAACCTGTGTTCACAAACATGTTGTCATGTTTGTGTGTGCAGATGTTGTTGAAAAAGCGAATGTTAAAAACATGAGGTCATCAAAGTCTCTGCTGATGAAGACTCGTCCAACATGGATGTTCCTGTCTGATGATGGAAACAAAGGTGAACTCAGATCTTTGGTTTCATGCACTCCAACAGATTTTCATGCTTTAAAGAACCGCCTTAGTTTCAGCTCCTTAACTACAAACCTCTACGTTTGTTTTCTGAAGCTACTTGACAGTTTCACATCTGAGGATCTATTCTTCCTGCTGGTTTCCATTCATTTCTGAACACTGACTCTTCAAACTGGAGCTGAGTGACAAACCCAGCCGAGATAAAGGAACACGCTTTTGTGATGACTCAGGACGTCTCCATGTTCGAGCTGGACGAGGACATCTAACTGGCCTACTGTCCTTGTCCCAGTATACAAGCACGGGAGGGGAATCCATTTATTGGGCCAAGTATGTGCGACTCCTCTACGATAGGTGGAGATATGCCCCCTTTCAGCTTGTTAGTATTGGACCTTTTTCCTGTTGACCTATTACGTCACAGACCAAACAATGGACAAACAAGTTAGCTACGGTTAGCTAGCAGCTAACTGCTACCATGGTGGACAACTTCACAGCTCTGTACATTTGGTCCGTCCAAAAAGTCACAGCTCTGGATGTAGATTTCTCCATGTTGTTACCGGCTTCTTCTTCTCTTACACATTTAATGCTATTGGACTTCCGGGTCAAAGCTCTGGGCGGAAACTGTGGAGCATGCTCAGAGCGCCTCGGCCAGTTTGGCTCTGATTGACTGTTTACATGCAGGAGTCACATGATCTGGCCCATTTATGCTCAACGTTAAGTATGGATCCGGATACGGACGGAGCCCCTGTCCGTGCTTTGCATTCATCTCGTCTGTATTTCTGCACGTTTCCATGAAGCTTACAGATACGGGCCAAACGGAGCAGTACCACCGGAAACCGTGGGGGTAGTGTTGCTGTCACTACCCGATACGTAGCTCTAGTGAGACACAAAGAAGAAATAACAATTCAATTTCTCTCATCGGCAGTACTAGAGAAAAGATTCTCCGTCCTCCAGTTGCGATGTATTTAACGGCCTCACCGACCACCGCCTCCTACAGCACTGCCTCTGTTTTTCTTTTTTATGCAAGAGGTACATTATCAATATCTCCTCAACAGTCACCATGTTTGTTTTGAGTTTGTTGTTGTCATAAACTTTTGACGCTGGGCTGCCTCATCGTGGATATATTGGTTCACATCCATGCCAATGTAAAGGACGCATGGAAGTATGTGGGCAGTGATGGTAACATCGTTTGAAATGGACGTATACATTTTCGTACGTAAAGGGAGCAAATGAGCCTTTAGTCCCACTGTGACAAATTCACTTTAGGACCAGCGTACTCACACTAACATGTTTACATGGATTTTAAATAAATCTGTTTTCTCTGTCGTCATGGAAACACACTGACTGTCATGGTTTACAAGGACACTTTGACACATTAATGTTATTATTAATACTGGTGACAAAACAAAATGTCTTTAATGCTATAACTTTATAACGATGTATAAAAACATCAGTGCAGATGTGACTGAGCAGATTCAGATTGCAGATCTTCAGAATGTAGAAAGAAAAGAGGGGACACACTCAGCAGTGATGACACATCAGATTAGTAGTAAAGGAAACACTGACGGTTCTTAACAAACAGAAACCTCAAATATTAAAACTGAACCATGTTTTTAGTTCAGGTCAGTTTACTCTTCATCATCATCATCTTCATGCTTGGCTGGATGTCATGTTTGGTTGAGGAGATAGACAGGTGAGCTGCATGGGCAACCCCCCACCCTCCCACCCCTCAGGCAAACCAGGAAGCACATGCACATCCACATGCAGGACCCCCCCCCCCCCCCCCCACCCCTTCACTTCCTGTGATGGTCGCTCATGCAGATCGCCCGTCTCCTCCTGCTTCAACAGAGACACACAGACAAATTAAGAGTGAAGCCTGTCTGATGATGCATTCAGGTACCACGTCACACATAGACCCGAACTGTCGCTGCGGGCAAAAACAACAATGTGTTTTAAGGGCTTTATTTAATTTATTGGGATTTAATTAAGGTCAGAGGGACACATTGATCCTGGAGTCCATTTTAACTCTGTTTCCAGCCTTTTATCCCCATTAATACTGCGTGACATCATCGACCCTGACGCTCCTCTTCATCACACACACACACACACACACACACACACACACACACACACATACCACACACCCTGAGGCTCCGCCCTGACAGGATGTTTGAACAGTGAGAACATTTACCGGCTGCACGGCTGCTGGTTAGATAGTAACCTCCGGCAGGACATGTGGATACGTCACTTCCATGGTGACGGGGTAGGGGCCCTCCGTCCGCCCGTCAGCGTGAAACTGGAAAATGTTTTGCGTTTGTTGGATTTCATTGGTGTGTATTGGAGGGGGGGGGGGGGGGGGGGGGCGTGGAGGGGCACAGAGTAACGAGGACTTTAGAGCGGGTATCATTTTTTGGGGAGTAGGAACAAAGATAAACAGGGCTCCGATGATGATGATGATGATGATGGTGAAGGAGGCACATGGACAGATCCTAACTTTGTCTCTCAGGTGCTTATCGATCGATGTCAGCGCCAACAATTTTCATGTTAAACAATCAGAGTCGTCGTGCCAGAGTTGTTTCATGTCTTGTTGTTTCATGTGATGTTGTTTCATATTATGTTTTATTTGATGTTGTTTCATGTGATGTTGTTTCATATAATGTTGTTTCATGTGATGTTGTTTCATGTCATGCCGTTTCATATAATGTTGTTTCATGTGGTGTTGTTTCATGTCATGCCGTTTCATATAATGTTTCATGTGGCGTTGTTTCATATAATGTTGTTTCATGTGGTGTTGTTTCATGTCATGCCGTTTCATATAATGTTTCATGTGGCGTTGTTTCATATAATGTTGTTTCATGTGGTGTTGTTTCATATAATGTTGTTTCATGTCATGTTGTTTCACGTCATGTTGTTTCATGTGATGTTGTTTCATGTCATGCCATTTCATATAATGTTGTTTCATGTGGTGTTGTTTCATGTCATGTTGTTCCATGTCATGTTGTTTCATATAATGTTGTTTCATGTCATGTTGTTTCATGTCCTGTTGTTTCATATAATGTTGTTTCATGTCATGTTGTTTCATGTCCTGTTGTTTCATGTCATGTTGTTTCATATAATGTTTCATGTCATGTTGTTTCACGTCATGTTGTTTCATGTGGTGTTGTTTCATGTCATGCCGTTTCATATAATGTTGTCTCATGTGGTGTTGTTTCATATAATGTTGTTTCATGTCATGTTGTTTCATGTCCTGTGGTTTCATGTGGTGTTGTTTCATGTCATGTAGTTTCATATAATGTTTCATGTCATGCTGTTTCATATAATGTTGTTTCATGTGGTGTTTTTTCATGTCATGTTGTTTCATGTCATGTAGTTTCATGTCATGTAGTTTCATATAATGTTTTATGTCATGTTGTTTCATGTGGTGTTGTTTCATGTGGTGTTTTTTCATGTCATATTGTTTCATATAATGTTGTTTCATGTCATGCTGTTTCATGTCATGTTGTTTCATGTGGTGTTGTTTCATGTCATGTTGTTTCATATAATGTTGTTTCATGTCCTGTTGTTTCATGTCATGTCGTTTCATGTGGTGTTGTTTCATGTCATGCCGTTTCATATAATGTTGTTTCATGTGGTGTTGTTTCATATAATGTTGTTTCATGTCATGTTGTTTCATGTCCTGTGGTTTCATGTGGTGTTGTTTCATGTCATGTAGTTTCATATAATGTTTCATGTCATGCTGTTTCATATAATGTTGTTTCATGTGGTGTTTTTTCATGTCATGTTGTTTCATGTCATGTAGTTTCATGTCATGTAGTTTCATATAATGTTTTATGTCATGTTGTTTCATGTGGTGTTGTTTCATGTGGTGTTTTTTCATGTCATGTTGTTTCATGTCATGTAGTTTCATGTCATGTAGTTTCATATAATGTTTTATGTCATGTTGTTTCATGTGGTGTTGTTTCATGTCATATTGTTTCATATAATGTTGTTTCATGTCATGCTGTTTCATGTCATGTCGTTTCATGTGGTGTTGTTTCATGTCATGTTGTTTCATATAATGTTGTTTCATGTCCTGTTGTTTCATGTCATGTCGTTTCATGTGGTGTTGTTTCATGTCATATTGTTTCATATCATGTTGTTTCATGTGGTGTTGTTTCATGTGGTGTTGTTTCATATCATGTTGTTTCATGTCCTGTTTTCTTTCCTGTGGTGTTGTTTCATATCATGTTGTTTCATGTCATGTTGTTTCATGTCATGTTGTTTCATGTGGCTTTGTTTCATTTCCTGTTGTTTCATATCATGCTGTTTCATGTGGTGTTGTTTCATATCATGTTGTTTTATGTCATGTTGTTTCATGTGGTGTTGTTTGATGTGGCTTTGTTTCATTTCCTGTTGTTTCATATCATGCTGTTTCATGTGGTTTTGTTTCATATCATGTTGTTTTATGTCATGTTGTTTCATGTGGTGTTGTTTGATGTGACTTTGTTTCATTTCTTGTTGTTTCATGTCATGCTGTTTCATGTCATATTGTTTCATATCATGTTGTTTCATGTCATGTTGTTTCATGTGGTGTTGTTTCATGTCCTGTCATTTCATGTCATGTTGTTTCATGTGGTGTTGTTTCATATCATGTTGTTTCATGTGATGTTGTTTCATGTCATGCCGTTTCATATAATGTTGTTTCATGTGGTGTTGTTTCATGTCATGCCGTTTCATATAATGTTTCATGTGGTGTTGTTTCATATAATGTTGTTTCATGTGGTGTTGTTTCATATAATGTTGTTTCATGTCATGTTGTTTCACGTCATGTTGTTTCATGTGTTGTTGTTTCATGTCATGCCATTTCATATAATGTTGTTTCATGTGGTGTTGTTTCATATAATGTTGTTTCATGTCATGTTGTTTCACGTCATGTTGTTTCATGTGATGTTGTTTCATGTCATGCCATTTCATATAATGTTGTTTCATGTCATGTTGTTTCATGTCATGTTGTTTCATGTCATGTTGTTTCATATAATGTTGTTTCATGTCATGTTGTTTCATGTCCTGTTGTTTCATATAATGTTGTTTCATGTCATGTTGTTTCATGTCCTGTTGTTTCATGTCATGTTGTTTCATGTGGTGTTGTTTCATGTGATGTTGTTTCATGTCATGCCGTTTCATATAATGTTGTTTCATGTGGTGTTGTTTCATGTCATGCCGTTTCATATCATGTTCTGTCATGTGGTGTTGGTTCATGTCATGTTGTTTCATATCATGTTGTTTCATGTGGTGTTGTTTCATGTCATGTTGTTTCATGTCATATTTCACATGGACACCTTCTGGAGGGATCAGAGCAGATATTCATCATGATGATGATGTTTATGAGGTATTTTAGGGAACCTGCTCTTTGTACAGTGTGTTGTGTTCACTGACATGCTCTGTGTACAGTGTGTTGTGTTCACTGACAAAGAAAAACTGTCATGTGCCTGTGTGATGTCACTTTGATGTCACAGAGTGACTGATTGTAGCCTGGGTCCTGACCCTGATGGTCTCAGTGTTTCTGTTCTCTTCGTGTTGAGGATAGTATGAACGTTTCCACATGTATGCGATTTTTAAATGTACACTGGTGAAGTGGACACTGGTCAGGTGGACACTGGCCAGGTGGACTCTGGTCAGGTGGACACTGGTCAGGTGGACTCTGGTCAGGTAGACTCTGGCCAGGGGGACTCTGGTCAGGTGGACTCTGGTCAGGTGGACTCTGGTCAGGGGGACAGTGGTGAGGGGGTCTCTGGTCAGGTTGACTCTGGTCAGGTGGATTCTGGTCAGGTGGACACTGGTCAAGTGGACTCTGTGTCCGTCTGTCTGTCCGAGCTGATTCAGTCTCAGAATTGACGTCCCACTCGATGAATTCATCTGATCTGCATTGAATTAGTATTGATGGGAGAAATTTCAGCGTCCACAGCAGAGGAGACACTTAGGACAGAAGACTGAGGACACTTCAGCTTCAAGTCGTCTCTGAGAGACTGTGTTTGGTCCCTGGTGTGAAAAGACCTGAACTCTGTGTCTGTCTCTGACTGACGCTCAGATTTATTTCACTCTGCTTAGCGTCTTTGTCTTAATGGACACTGAGGTCAGAGGTCAGTGAACATCTCACAGAAAGACCACATTCAACTAATTCAGTCCACTGAGACACGTTACTCAGGTCTAACAAGGGACGCAACGTGTGTGGACCTGTCTCTGATGAGGACGTCATGTTTCTGTTCTGATTTAAGGGGGCGGGTGTGATATTTAGGGAGGGGTTTAGGGCTCAGATTGGTTGAGAGAAGATGATTGACAGGGCCACAGTAACAATGAGAGAAGGGGGGCAGGACTCTGGGATCAGGTCTTACCTCACAGTCGGACTCCTCTTTGGTCTTACACTCCCAGGTGTATCTGCTCATGGTTTTCTGAGGGGAGGGGGACGGGCAGAGGGTTATAAAGGTGTCCTCAGAGAGAGACAGGTAGAGACAGGCAGAAACAGGTAGAGACAGACAGAAACAGGCAGAGACAGGCAGAGACAGGTAGAGACAGGTAGAGACAGGCGGAGACAGGCAGAGACAGGTAGAGACAAGCAGAGACAGGCAGAGACAAGCAGAGACAGGCAGAGACAGGTAGAGACAGGTAGAGACAGGCAGAGACAGGCAGAGACAGGTAGAGACAGGCGGAGACAGGCGGAAACAGGCAGAGACAGGTAGAGACAGGCAGATACAGGCAGAGACAAGCAGAGACAGGTAGAGACAGGTAGAGACAGGCAGAGACAGGTAGAGACAGGCGGAGACAGGCAGAAACAGGCAGAGACAGGTAGAGACAAGCAGAGACAGGCAGAGACAAGCAGAGACAGGCAGAGACAGGTAGAGACAGGCAGAGACAAGCAGAGACAGGCAGAGACAGATGGAGACAGGTGGAAACAGGCAGAGACAGGTAGAGACAGGCAGAAACAAGCAGAGACAGGCAGAGACAGATGGAGACAGGCGGAAACAGGCAGAGACAGGTAGAGACAGGCAGAGACAGGTGGAGACAGGCGGAGACAGGCGGAGACAGGTAGAGACAGGCAGAGACAGGCAGAGACAGGTGGAGACAGGTAGAGACAGGCGGAGACAGGTGGAGACAGGCGGAAACAGGCAGAGACAGGTAGAGACAGGCAGAGACAGGTAGAGACAGGTAGAGACAGGCAGAGACAGGTAGAGACAGGCAGAGACAGGTAGAGACAGGCGGAGACAGGTGGAGACAGGCGGAAACAGGCAGAGACAGGCAGAGACAGGTAGAGACAGGTAGAGACAGGCAGAAACAAGCAGAGACAGGCAGAGACAGATGGAGACAGGCGGAAACAGACAGAGACAGGTAGAGACAGGCAGAGACAGGTGGAGACAGGCGGAGACAGGCGGAGACAGGTAGAGACAGGCAGAGACAGGCGGAGACAGGTGGAGACAGGTAGAGACAGGCGGAGACAGGTGGAGACAGGCGGAAACAGGCAGAGACAGGTAGAGACAGGCAGAGACAGGTAGAGACAGGCAGAGACATGTAGAGACAGGTAGAGACAGGCAGAGACAGGCGGAGACAGGTAGACACAGGCAGAGACAGGCAGAGACAGGTAGAGACAGGCAGAAAGAGGCAGAGACAAGTAGAGACAGGTAGAGACAGGCAGAGACATGTAGAGACAGGTAGAGATAGACAGAGACAGATAGAGACAGGGAGAGACAGGTAGAGACAGGCGGAGACAAGCAAAGACTGGCAGAGACAGGCAGAGACAGGGAGAGACAGGCAGAGACAAGCAAAGACAGGCAGAGACAGGCAGAGACAGGTAGAGACAGGCAGAGAGAGGCAGAAAGAGGCAGAGACAGGTAGAGACAGGTAGAGACAGGCAGAGACAGACGGAGACAGGTGGAGACAGGTAGAGACAGGTAGAGACAGGCAGAGGAGGAGGACAGATAAACAGACTGATGTCAGCTGATCTTGTCTCAGCTGTCAGTCAGAGAGTGATAGCGTCTTTTTCTAAAACAGTCAACAAAGTTTGGGTATTTGAGCTGAGGATGTCCTGTGTCCTGTCATGGACACTGGGGGATGTTAGGCTGGGGGGACCTGAGGTGATCTGATTTATCAGCAGGAGTATTTTGGGGACGTTGGTGAGTCGATGTGGGCTTCAGTTTTTTGTTTGGGGGCTCAGGGTTTGTTAGAGAATAAACCTGAAGAGTAGATGGAAATAAGTTGTGTTTGTTTTAGGATAGAAGGACAGACTGTGTCTCACGTGGACACTGTAGAGGACATCATGTTTTTCATGTTTTTTGAACTTTGAAACACCGGATCAAATCTGACTTCTGTTTTATCACCTGCGACCTGTTTGTGTTCATCTGATCAACATGTGAATGACTCACAGACTCAAGTGAACCAATCAGACACCTGAGATTCACTTGAACCAATCAGACACCTGAGATTCACGTGAACCAATCAGACACCTGAGATTTACATGAACCAATCAGACACCTGAGATTCACGTGAACCAATCAGACACCTGAGATTCACTTGAACCAATCAGACACCTGAGATTCACTTGAACCAATCAGACACCTGAGATTCACGTGAACCAATCAGACACCTGAGATTTACATGAACCAATCAGACACCTGAGATTCACGTGAACCAATCAGACACCTGAGATTCACTTGAACCAATCAGACACCTGAGATTCACTTGAACCAATCAGACACCTGAGATTCACGTGAACCAATCAGACACCTGAGATTTACATGAACCAATCAGACACCTGAGATTCACTTGAACCAATCAGACACCTGAGATTCACGTGAACCAATCAGACACCTGAGATTTACATGAACCAATCAGACACCTGAGATTCACTTGAACCAATCAGACACCTGAGATTCACGTGAACCAATCAGACACCTGAGATTTACATGAACCAATCAGACACCTGAGATTCACTTGAACCAATCAGACACCTGAGATTCACGTGAACCAATCAGACACCCTGAGATTTACATGAACCAATCAGACACCGGAGATTCACGTGAACCAATCAGACACCTGAGATTCACGTGAACCAATCAGACACCTGAGATTCACGTGAACCAATCAGACACCTGAGATTTACATGAACCAATCAGACACCTGAGATTCACTTGAACCAATCAGACACCTGAGATTCATGATGTCACTCAGATACTGGTTGACTCATTAATAACACGGAGGAAACTGAAGCGAACAGTTTGATGGTTTGGAGACAAACACAGTGACGTTTCTTTGGTTTGTAAAATATCTGACCAAATGCAGAATAATAAAAGTCTCAGAAACCAAGTTTCATTTTCATAATTAAAAAGCTAGCAAATAAAAAACGAGTCAGTGAATCAGGTCGTGTTTCTGTGAACTCATGAAGAAAACTGTTGTTACTGCACTCCCCAACCAATCAGTCAATCAATTAATCAATGCGTCCATCATTTTCTGTGAAGCCATATTACCCTCCATGTTTACCTCAATGTTTGTTAACCTGCTGTCTCCTGTCCTGTCGTATCTGACTCGTTGCTACATTTTAGATGGGGTCACGTTACCGTACTCAAGAGACGAAACGGCACAACTTCCCATGCATCACTTCCTGTGTTGTAAACACGAGCTTAAGAGTTTGAACATAGCCAGTAACGGTGTTTATAGGTCAATACCGCCCCCATCTGTCTGTCAGCTGAACAGCATTAAAATGGCGGCAGAACAACGCCTTCATGTCCATCTTTGACTTCAGCAGGGTCCTTTAAAGGAGGGGTGTGTGAAAGGTTCACTGACAGCCTGTAAATCCGACACATGGCTCCTTTACATCTGCTAAAACAAACTGTTAAAGTTTTCCAAACACTCTTCAGTCCAATGGATAGGTGGAGATTTTGGGTGGTGTTGAGTTGGGAAGTTGAGATTTTAGAGATGTTGTTAGGATGTAATGTTGGATGTATTTTGGGATGTTCAGTGTGTAGGGGGCGGGGTTAAGATGAGTCACCTCTGAAGAGATGAGATGGGTCAATGTTGAAATGACACTGATAAAGAATCAATCAGCTACTTTAGTTTTAGAAGACCTACGGGTGGAGTTAGAGGGTGGTACCACATCTGAAAAAGACTCAAACAAAACAAACTCTACGTCAGTCACTACGACTACTCATGCTGCTACAATGATGACATCACAGGTTAGTGAGTCACCTGTCTGTTGCATCTCAGATGTTTATCCTGTTCACCATGTGTCACAAAGGTCCCTCACCTTTATCTTACCTGTTAGTGACATCACAATGACCCAATCACCCCCCCCCCAGGATAAACAGCAGACATCTTGTGAAACGCTGATAAACAGGAAATGAAGCAGCGCTGCAGTGGCTGACATGACCACCAGGTGACGCATGTTAGTGTCAGAGGAGGTGATGGGAGAGAGGGGTGGGCGGGCTCGCAGCAGAGGATTGTGGGAGGAGTTTCCTCTGGTTTGGTGACTGGTGTCGGGGTGCTTGTGCTGGGTCTGCTCCTCGGTCTAAACACGTGGTGGACGTGTTGTTGAACACATGTCAGTGTCAGTGTAAAGGGTTAGAACACACCTCAGCTTTGAATATGTGTGACGATCAATAAGTGATAAACCGAAGGAACTGAATCAATAAACAAAATCAAACTATAAGACCTGACAGCCACTGGGTTGCCATGGAAACAAGCTGCAACAGCTCAGTCGTACATGCAGCGAGCGGTCGACAAGGCGAGGACAAACACCAACATTAAAACTTGAGGGTTTTGTCTCAGGTCTCAGACGAACAGGTGACACAAGTGTTTATATTAACATATAATATAATATATTTACTGAAACCTGCACCGACCATTTCTACAGCCTGAAGATAAAGATGTGTAGCTGGACGAGTTCACTGATTTCAGAAGGTTTAACTGATAACACCTGTCTGTGTAACTTCCTGTTTCCTGTTTCCTATGAGTCAGTTTCAGATTCACCACTTCAGGAAACTCCTGTCATCGATCCTTGCAGTTTGACCCAGCCCACTCCTCCTCAGCACCTCGCAGCATCAGAGAAGAAGAATACTCATGCCCATGCATCGGGTGGGTGGGGGGGTTGTCAGGGGTCCCGGGGGCGGGGTTTATGGGGGGGATGCAGAAAAAGGGGTGAGAGAACCACGTTACCTGACAGATAATGTTATCATAGTAAGCCAATGCACGGGCATGAGGGACGTTAGGAGGGGTGTCGCACAGTTTCCTTACATTTGGGTGGGAGCCCTCAGCGATGGTGGACAGCGAGAAATTATCATTGTGCTGCTCCGAGGAAGGCCGGTACTTACTGCTGGGGGGGGGGACGTGAAGAAGCAGAGAGAGGGAAGATGTTGAGAAATGAAGGAGCAGAATAAAGGACATTTAGGAGAACAAGAAAAGGACAATGTAAAAACAGAATGGAGGAGACAAGAGGAGTAAAAGAAGGAGAGACGGGAAGGAGATAGGAAGGAGAGACAGGAAGGAGAGATGGGAAGGAGAAGAGGACAAATTTAGGACAGACAAGGAAAAAGGAGACAAAAGCAGAAGGTATTTTATCTGATGCAAAAAAAACCCAACTGACCATCACCATCATTATCGTCATCATCACCATCATCACCGTCATCATCACCATCATGATCACTGTCATCATCATCATCACCATCATCATCACCGTCATCACCATCATCATCATCACCATCATCATCACAATCATCACCACCATCATGATCACTGTCATCATCATCATCATTATCATCACTGTCATCATCATCATCATCATCATCACCATCATCACCATCATCACCGTCATCATCACCATCACCATCATCATTATCATCATCACCACCATTATGATCACTGCACCATCATCGTCATCACCATCATCACCGTCATCGTCACCATCATGATCACTGTCATCATCATCATCACCATCATCATCATCGTCACCATCATCATCACCGTCATCACCATCATCATCATCACCATCATCATCACAATCATCACCACCATCATCATCACTGTCATCATCATCATCATCATCATTATCATCACCGTCATCATCATCATCATCATCACCATCATCATCATCACCGTCATCATCACCATCATCATTATCATCATCACCACCATCATGATCACTGTCACCATCATCATCGTTATCATCACCGTCATCATCACCACCATCATCACCGTCATCATCACCACCATCATCACCATCACCACCACCATCATCATCATCACCGTCATCATCACCACCATCATCACCATCACCACCATCACCACCACCATCATCATCATCATCATCACCGTCATCATCATCATCATCATCATCATCACCATCATCATTATCATCATCACCATCATCACCATCATTATCATCATCACCATCACCATCATCACCACCATCATCATCATCATCACCATCATCATCACCATCATCATTATCATCATCACCATCAACGTTTCCTCCTGACGGAGCGTTTCCTTCCTTTCTTCCTCTGAGACATTTGAATCCGACGATGACTCTGACAGTTTCCCTCCTTTTGTGTGAAACGTCATAGCAAACCTTTACTGTCATGTCTAGTGTTTCTCATCTCGCCGCTCTTCATCATATTTTTACTTATAGTGGTCATGATGTACTTCCTGTGTGTGTCTGATCTTCATGTGAGCGTCCATATTTATGGGTTAGGGTTAGGGTTAGGGTGTTGTGACAGGACACAAAAGATGAGGTGATGATGAGACAGGGATTATCTTCATCAGTTGTGATCACAGAAACTTCCTGGATGTCGCGCTCGGCGTCTTGCAGCTCAGCTCTGTCCACAGGTGAAGCCAACAGGAAGTGAATCAGGCTCGCCTTGTTCAGTCTTTGTGCTAAACTACATTAGCCTGCTGCTTGCTCAGGTTTACATCTGTTTCATTTCATGTCACATTTGAGTTCACGCTCCAACACAGTGTTTCAAACAATTCATTTTGTGATCAAATAAAGAACCGTGAGAATGTCACATACATGCAGCGTTATAAACCTGAGGACACTGAACAGGAACATTAATATCATCATGCTTGATGAACCCTCAACACATCAGTCCAGATTAACCCTGAACACATCAATCCAGATTAACTCTGAACACAACAGTCCAGATTAACCCTCAACACATCAACCCAGATTAACCCTGAACACATCAGTCCAGATTAACCCTGAACACAACAGTCCAGATTACCTCCGAGCACATCAATCCAGATTAACTCTGAACACAAAACCCAGATTAACTCTGAACACAACAGTCCAGATGAACCCTGAACACATCAATCCAGATTAACCCTGAATACAACAGTCCAGATCAACCCTGCACACAACAGTCCAGATTAACTCAGAACACATCAATCCAGATTAACCCTGAACACAACAGTCCAGATCAACCCTGAACACAACAGTCCAGATTAACCTTCAACACATCAATCCAGATTAACTCTGAACACAACAGTCCAGATTAACCCTCAACACAACAGCCCAGATTAACTCTGAACACATCAGTCCAGATTAACCCTGAACACAACAGTCCAGATTAACCCTGAACACATCAATCCAGATTAACCCTGAACACAACAGTCCAGATTAACTCTGAACAAATCCAGATTAACCCTGAACACAACAGTCCAGATTAACTCTGAATGCATTAATCCAGATTACCCTGAACACAACAGCCCAGATTAACTCTGAACACAACAGTCCAGATTAACCCTGAACACAATAGTCCAGATTAACTCTGAACACAACAGTCCAGATTAACCCTGAACACAACAATCCAGATTAACTCTGAACACAACAGTCCAGATTAACCCTGAACACAACAGTTCAGATCAACTCTGAACACCAGTCCAGATTAACTCTGAACAAATCCAGATTAACCCTGAACACAACAATCCAGATTAACCCTGAACACAACAGTCCAGATTAACTCTGAACAAATCCAGATTAACTCTGAACACAACAGTCCAGATTAACCCTGAACACAACAGTCCAGATTAATTCTGAACACAACAGTCCAGATTAACCTTGAACACAACAGTTCAGATCAACTCTGAACACAACAGTCCAGATTAACTCTGAACAAATCCAGATTAACCCTGAACACAACAGTCCAGATTAACCCTGAACACAACAGTCCAGATTAACTCTGAACACATCTCTCCTTCTCTCCCTTTTCCTTCTCCTTCTCCTTCTCTCCTCCCCTCTCCTCTCTCCTTCTCTTTTCTCTCCTCTTTCCTTCTCTCCCCTCTCCTCTCCTTCTTTCCTCTTTCCTTTCTCCTCTCTCCTTCTCTCCTCTCTCCTCTCATTCTCTCCTCTTTCCTTCTCTCCTCTCTTCTTTTCTCATTCTCTCCTCTCCTTCTCTCCTCTTTCCTTCGCTCCTCTCTCCATCTCTCCTCTGTCCTTCTCTCCTCTCCTCTGCTCCTCTCTGAGTCGACCACTTGATGTCTCTGTCAGGTCGAACAGCTGTATGTAGGTCAGCTCCTCCCCCTTCCCCCTGCCCTACTTTCAGCTGGATCCACCAATGACATCATCCCTTACTGCTGCTACTGACTGCACCACATTTCCACATTTCTTCATCACCATCATCTTCATCATCATCCTCACCATCACTATCTTCATCATCACCATCATCAAAATTATCATCTTCATCATCATCATCACCACCATCCTCCTCACCATGTACACCATGGAAACTAAAAATACATCCTGCACAGTGAGATCTGATGTCAACAGCTTCATCCTCCACCCCACGTTCACACCAACACACCTCCATCACTACTGGAAATCACCGTTCCATCCATCCATCCATCCATCCATTCATCTATCCATCATTCAATCTTCACAATTATAATCTGAGTCAAAACTTTTTTCATTTGAAATTAATTAAAATTCATGATGATGTTAACGAACAGAAAGTCGTTTTAACATTTATCTCCAAATGAGTCGTCGAGTGCTCGGACTGATTTTTCACTGCACAGATGAATCTAATCTGAATCTGACTAAATGATGTGTGGGATATATGTCTCTGTCCTGTGTCCCTGAGGAAGACACTGAAGTTCATCTTCCTCAGTCTGCCCTGAAAATATTTTGTCATGATCAATAATTCCTGAGCTGTGTGGGACACATGTTGGCCATCACTGCTGTAAGCTCAGCCCACCGTACAGCGACTGTCCATGCTCATCTGTGTCACATGGCTGGTTCGTCCATCAGCCTCGTTTTCACACATTAAACATAAAAACATATTTTCATTCAGAATTCAGAACTGATTTTAATAAACGTGATGAACCTGAAGGTTGAGTCTCCTCGTTGATCTGATCGTTGACATGATCATAAATAGGGGTGGGACTCGAGAACCGGTTCCGACTCAGAACCGGTTCCAACTGACCAATTCCATCGCAATTGTACGCCTCCAGCATTATCGATTCTTCTTAACAATTCTCTCATTTCCCTGCCTGCAGGAGGTTTTCCAGTTTTCCTGAAATTTTGCGTCGAGGTACATTTGCGTCACACTCTCTGCGATGACTCAGACCTTCAACTGCGAGGCAGCATCATGGAGAGGAGGAAGCGATCTAAAGCCTGGCTGCATTTCACCAAACGAGATGAGAATTGTGCCGTGTGTAATCAGTGCAATGCTGTAATATCATGTAAGGGTGCAAATACCAGCAACATGCTAAAACATTTGTCTACCCAACATGGAATTAAGTACCAAGAATGTCATGTGTTCGACCGCATGCGTACAAGTGCTAACGTTGCTGCTGGTCAAACAAGCTCCACTGGGACCTCCGTTGACGACGGTAATGTTGACATTAAATATCCTGCATTAGCACACTGTCGCCTTGCAACTGCAAGCAGCATGCACAGATTTTATTAATAAAGATGAGCTAAATAAAAAATATATTCTGGTTTCATGCATTTTAGATCATGATGATGGGCACAGACAGGCTAATGATGACCCTGATAGCTCTCAGTTACCCCTTTCACACTTGCTGCTCAGGGAGCTAGCTGGAATGAGGAGAAGATGCAAGAGTGTCACTGGGCAGTGACCATGTTCGTGGTGAAAGGCTTACATCCTTTCTCCACTGTAGAACAACCCCATTTTCGGTAGGTGGTCTATGCAGGCTTCAGCTAGTATTTAAGATGTTTATTACAGCCCATCTTAGCCCATACGGCATATCTACAGTGAACTTTTAAAAGTAACGTCACAGCATGTGTTTTTCTGGTGGCTAATACATCATCAAAATTATATGTTAAGTTACATGTTGTTGATTCTGTCCACTGTAGTATTTCATTTACAAACGATTTTAGGCAGATGGCAAGGGTCTTAAATCCCAGATCTAAACCCCAATCAAGGGAAGCTCTTACGAACCACCTGATCCCTGCCTGGTACCAGGTGGAAAAACAAAACTTGCTCTCCAAACTCAGAGATGTGAAAAAGGCAGCCATCACAGCAGATGGATGGACGAGCTTTGCCCAAGACCATTATGTAACGGTCACTGTACATTATACAAAGCAGGGAAAGATTTTAGGTAAAGTCCTGATGTAAAAACACGGTGGAATTCTCTCTATCTGATGATTGAGAGATTCTTTGAGCAGTTCACTGCCATTCAGGCTGCAGTGATGGACCCAAGGATAAAGAGGCAGTTTGAGAAGGAAAAGTAAAGGGATAGATTCTGTAACTAACTTAAAATGGTCTTATTTTAAAATTGTGGATTATAAGACTGCAAGAGGACTTGTGTGTTTATTGCTAATTATTTGCTGTTTTAGACTGATGGAGAAATTGCAGTCCGACGACTTCAAGAAGGCAGAAGAGTTTGTCCTGCTGATGCAGGTGCTTTACACATCGACACTCAGTGTCTCACTCAGCTCGTATGAGACACTCAGTGTCTCATACGAGAAAAGTCCAACCAGTGGTCAAATTCTACCCATCTTAAAGAAGTTGGAGCGCCAAGAGATATACAAGAGAAGATATGGACTGATCTCTCCGCTCGTTACCAGGTACCATGACCTACTGTATATTAATTTGTAGTTCATGAGCGTCAGATTTCAGACACTAGCAAAAGTGTCCCCAGGTTTTTGAACATGAATGTTTCTTGCTTTCTCAAATTAAGGATGACGAGATCCAGACCTTCCTGGGGAGGCAACAGTGATGGATCGGAGGTTCAAGCTGAAAATGGACAATGATGATGCCATCTGGGACAGGCTGAGGACCTCAGCAGTAGCAGAGATGCTCACAGGAGAAAAGAGGTATTTGAATCACAGTCTGTAGTACAGTTCCATTGTGATGCCTATATACTGGTTCCATGCATGTGACTCACACAGTGTGTTTATACTTAAGGTACCAGTGCCAGAAGACACACAGAGCCAGAGACAGTATGAGGACATGGAGGAGGAAGGCTGTGTAAGCACAGTTCATTATAATGACCATATGGTATATTCATAGTAATCCATTCAGACCACGCACCTAAAACATAAGTTTATGGTCCTTTTAACTTCAGACTCTACCTGTAAAGCACCCCAAGACGGCCCTAGAGGAGCTGTTTGGAGAGGAGGAGCAAGACATGCAGCAGGTAGCACCCCAAGAGATCCAGAACTTTGGTGAGCGTCAACTTAGAAATACGAATGTACAGAGGCCTTCCTGCTATTCCTATCTCAGCTGACCCTGTTCTGTGGTGGTGGCAGAAGAAGGATACTTTGCCACTTCTGTATGATGTGGCACAAAAATATTTGTGCGCTCAGGCATCTTCTACTCCCTCAGAAAGGGTATTCTCCACAGCAGGAGATACCATTAGTGTGGAGCGCTCAAGAATCCTCCCAGAAAAGGCAGATATGCTTGTATTCTTGCATAAGAATTGTTGATGTTCATTCAGTGTACTCTGACAAGCTTACAGTAACATTATTTCCAGTTTTTAAAAATGTTAGGCATACATGCCTATTTATCCAAAGTGGATGTAGGTATGTTCGCTATTTCATTCACAGTTTCTATCCCTTTTTAGAAAAGGAGTGTTAAGCTATAATTTTGGTTCATTTGGTGTAAGCTTACAGTAAGTTAAATCAACAATATGTGCATTTTAAAAATGTTATTGTGGCATGTCTATTTTTCTAAAAAGGACTTGGGTATGTCTACTGTTACTTCATTTACAATATCCTTTTAAAGAAAGGAGTGTTAAGCCGTAATTTAGCATGTTCAAATGTTAAATGTTTATTTTTTATTGCTTATTGTATCAGTCTAATTTATTTAGACTATATTGTCTTTCTACACTATATCTTGTCAAGGTGTTGTTCAGTATGTTTGAGTTGAACATGTTCATGTTCAGTCTTGTGCAGACATAATTTTGGGAAAAAATAAAATGGTTGCTTTTGGCGCAGAAGACTGTGTAGAACTCCTTTTTTGCCACTCAATGAACCACTCAGGAATTGATATGAGAATTGATAAGGAATTGGATTGATAGGCAGAATCGACAATGGCATTGATATTGATAAAAACTTATCAATTCCCACCCCTAATCATAAATGACTTCCCATTAACACAAACCTGGAGGTCGAGTCTCCTTGTTAATCTGACACCAGGTCACATGATCATAAATGACTTCCTTTTAACACGAACCTGGAGGTCGAGTCTCCTTGTTGATCTGACACCAGGTCACAAGATCATTAATAACTTCCTGTAAACAGGAACCTGGAGGTTGAGTCTCCTCGTTGATCTGTCACCAGGTCACATGATCATTTATAACTTCCTGTAAACAGGAACCTTTAGGTCAAGTCTCCTCGTTGATCTGTCACCAGGTCACATGATCATTAATAACTTCCTGTTAACACAAACCTGGAAGTTGAGTCTCCTCGTTGATCTGTCACCAGGTCACATGATCATTAATGACTTCCTGTTAACACAAACCTGGAAGTTGAGTCTCCTCGTTGATCTGTCACCAGGTCACAAGATCATTAATAACTTCCTGTAAACAGGAACCTGGAGGTTGAGTCTCCTCGTTGATCTGTCACCAGGTCACATGATCATTTATAACTTCCTGTAAACAGGAACCTTTAGGTCAAGTCTCCTCGTTGATCTGTCACCAGGTCACATGATCATTAATAACTTCCTGTTAACACGAACCTGGAAGTTGAGTCTCCTCGTTGATCTGTCACCAGGTCACATGATCATTAATGACTTCCTGTTAACACGAACCTGGAGGTTGAGTCTCTTCGTTGATCTGTCACCAGGTCACATGATCATTAATGACTTCCTGTTAACACGAACCTGGAGGTTGAGTCTCTTCGTTGATCTGTCACCAGGTCACATGATCATTAATGACTTCCTGTTAACACGAACCTGGAGGTTGAGTCTCTTCGTTGATCTGTCACCAGGTCACATGATCATTAATGACTTCCTGTTAACACGAACCTGGAGGTTGAGTCTCCTCGTTGATCTGTCACCAGGTCACATGATCATTAATGACTTCCTGTTAACACGAACCTGGAGGTTGAGTCTCTTCGTTGATCTGACACCAGGTCAGATGATCATTATAATTTATTATTTATAACACGAACCTGTCCCCCACTCACTGTGTTTCAGACAGATCGATCAGTTATTGCTGAGTGTTAAAAACTATTGGTAGTTTCTCTGATCATCACAGTGAACAGCAGCAGGTCGGCGCGCAGGCAGTCGCAGGCACAGACAGGCTTCGACTGTAAAGCTCTGCCCCTCAAATAAACCTGAATCATTATAGATCACAGAGAACAGGACGCACCGCTGCATAGTAGAGCCTCACCTGCGCTTACGCAACTTCTTGTTTTCCGTCTTCAGCACGTGGAGCTTCTTAGCGAAGCAGACGACGATCATGAAGAGCAGCAGGACGACCAGAGCCGAGGCGCCAACTGCCAGACACATCACCTGGAACTCCGTCACCACCGACTCACAACGAGCGCCTTTGTGCCAGATGTAGTCCTGACGTTACACCTGAAGAAACAGAGGGGACAGAGGGACAGAGGAGACAGAGGGACAGAAGAGACAGAGGGACAGAAGGACAGAGGTAAGAGGGACAGAGATCGGAGGACAGAAGGGACAGAGTCAGAGAGGATGAGGAGATGAGAAGAAGAAGAGACACACAGTAAGTGGTGAGCTTGGTTATTGATTTTATCATGTCACTTCTGTGTCCACAGCTGGAGACAGGAAGTGACATCACAGTGTTTCCGCTACATTCAGTTAGCAGCAGCATTCCTAAATTCCTAAAAATGCTAAATTATTGCTGCCACTGCTGCTCCTTCAAGCACTTATTTCGCAAATGCACCACCACTGCTCTGAGACATCTGTGCACTTGCACAGCACAGCAGCCAGTGTAGTGAGGAGAGCAGCGGTGAGGGAGGGGGGAGTGGGGGAAGGCTCCTATTTAGGGAGCACTGAATATATTCGGCCAAATTGCATAATTCGATTAGGGGAATAAGTGAAAAGCACCGAATAATATAACACAAAAGTGAAAGCCCGAATAACAGGCGTGTTTTGATAACACAATCAAACAGCGTGCAGTGACGTCACCGCACTCTGTCACCACACTTGCATTTGCGACTAAAAATAGTTTTATGTGGCCAAAATAAATGATTCAGCACGCTGTGTGAGTACAGATTTCAACCAACAGCAGAAACAAAACGGCGAATCCCGCCATATGTGGGTTGAACGCAGGTCACAGACACAGACAGGACGTATTCCTGTCAAATACAACGGTACATGATAACCAGCAATGGAGAAGACTGGCTCCAGGTGAATAACTTGGTGTCATGACTGCCCAAAAGTACCTAACAGCCGAGCCATGGCGGCACACAATATGTGGCGTGTCAGAGGAGAAACGAGCCGTTCACATTTCTCTCTCTCTGTAAGGCAATGGCCTACAAACCTCACCGCACTTTAGAGACTGTTCTTTACTTATGAAGGGACTGTTCTTTACTTGTCAGGGGAGGAGGGTGGCTGGTTGATTTTTATTTAATTTATTTATTTTATTTTGATCCCCCCTATGTTAATCACTTACTGGAGTTTGAATAAGTAATTTATTACACTGAAATATCATTGATGTATTATAGAAAAGTGATTTATCTTATTATAAATGAAAAAAGGCACATCTGCCTCATTTTTGCTGTGGTATCCTGATACTATTCAGAACCATGATACTTTCACTGGTATCGTACCGTGGGTCCCAATTTTGGTAAAAACAGCATTCTGTATTCGGCCGAGGGATGTCTCCCCTCCCGCGTCCTGCCGCTGCCACCCGCTGTTGAAAAAAATCCTAGAGGAAAATCATCATCTGCATCATAATCACTGTCAAACATTTGTCTCTGAGTTTGTCTGTGTTTCTGCTGCTGAATGAATTTAGTCTGAAAAATGTCCACACCACGTCACGGACATGGCCGTGCTGGAGTTACTGAGTTACTGAATTTATACTTCTGCATTGAATCGCCGTTGTACCCACGCCGTAGTCTCTGCGTCGATGCAGAGCCTATGCCATAGCTTGAGGTGTGTGTTTCTGTAAGCTGAATCATTTCCCTCAATCAATTGAGGGACTCAGAGACAGACACAGTGACACTGACGGGCTCAGAGTTTGGAGATTCTTTTTCATATTTTTATCCTAATATTTCTGTGTTATATTTCTGATTTAAAGCACGCAGCACTTTGCCTTTATGTTGACTACCTCTTTACTGAATGCATCAGACAGCGGTGAGGGCGGTTCCTTCTGGGTTACAGTTGGTGATGCACGTGTTTCTGGTTCCAATGCGTCAACATCAGTCTGATGGCTGGTTTGCTTGTTTCTGACCGCCGGGCGTCAAAGTGTCGACACAAACACACACTGCCAGAGGGAGGAAATGCTACTCATGTTGTTTTCATGAACACAGACTTATTTTCATGCCTCGCTCATGACGCAGGTGTCAGGCGTGTGCCGCTCTGACTACATTTGCTACATGTTAAACAGGCTCCTCTCAGTGACCCACCTCCTGCTTCTGAATGTTTCACACTTTTATTTTGCCAGCTGAAGGGAGGGTGGAGACATTTTGAGAGTGGACACGTGAGCCAGAGACAATGTCTCCGCCTCGCAGCAGCGCCCGTGCTCGCACACTGAGGTTTATGTAAGTTGGGGGGGGGGGCATTAAGGAAGAAGGCAAGCATGCAGGGATGTGCTGGTTGTCATGGCAATCAGGCTGGGCAGCAAAATGGAGCACATGCAGCACTGACATGTCATTCCATCACACAAACACATCCTTGCTCAGCCATCATGAGGGACATCGTCTAGCTTTTCTTTGTCTCTGCCCGTCTCCTGAAAATCTTTACGTCCTCCTCCTGCTCCTCCTCCTCCCCTTCCCCCTCAACTCTGCAAAGTGCCTCCAGCTGAATCGTGTCTTTCAGTTTGTGCAGCTGATGTTTTGTCTCTGACATGTAGAGGGAACATGGCAGCGGCGGTCGAAGGGGAACATTCAACTTTTGTTCTAAAGAGAAAAAGAAAACGACTGAAACTGATGAATAAAACCTGCCATGTTCGTCTGCACACCACAGAGCCCCACGACAACACTCAGGTCATAATGAAAACACCTCCTTAGCATGATAGAATGCTAACATTAGCTAATTAGTGTAACTGAGGCTGATGGGAAATGTTGTCAATTTCAAATCAAAGCTGATAGTAGCGCTACCTTCATTCTTTGAGCACCATTGTCTTCATCTTCATCCCATGTCCATCCAGAAGTCAGAGATATTTCTGTCTGACCAACCTTCATCCCAACAGCTACCATGTGTCCATCAGAGAGCTGACATGTGTCCATCAGAGACCTGACATGTGTCCATCAGAGAGCTACCATGTGTCCATCAGACAGCTGACATGTGTCCATCAGAGACCTGACATGTGTCCATCAGAGAGCTACCATGTGTCCATCAGACAGCTGCCATGTGTCCATCAGACAGCTGCCATGTGTCCATCAGAGAGCTGACATGTGTCCATCAGACAGCTGCCATGTGTCCATCAGAGAGCTGACATGTGTCCATCAGAGACCTGCCATGTGTCCATCAGACAGCTGCCATGTGTCCATCAGAGACCTGCCATGTGTCCATCAGACAGCTGCCATGTGTCCATCAGCAGCTGCCATGTGTCCATCAGACAGCTGCCATGTGTCCATCAGAGAGCTGCCATGTGTCCATCAGAGAGCTGACATGTGTCCATCAGAGAGCTGCCATGTGTCCATCAGAGAGCTGACATGTGTCCATCAGAGACCTGCCATGTGTCCATCAGAGAGCTACCATGTGTCCATCAGAGACCTGCCATGTGTCCATCAGACAGCTGCCATGTGTCCATCAGAGACCTGCCATGTGTCCATCAGAGACCTGCCATGTGTCCATCAGAGAGCTACCATGTGTCCATCAGAGACCTGCCATGTGTCCATCAGAGAGCTACCATTTGTCTATCAGACAGCTGCCATGTGTCCATCAGAGACCTGCCATGTGTCCATCAGAGAGCTGCCATGTGTCCATCAGAGAGCTGCCATGTGTCCATCAGAGACCTGCCATGTGTCCATCAGACAGCTGCCATGTGTCCATCAGAGAGCTGCCATGTGTCCATCAGAGAGCTGCCATGTGTCCATCAGACAGCTGCCATGTGTCCATCAGAGAGCCACCATGTGTCCATCAGAGAGCTGCCATGTGTCCATCAGAGAGCTGCCATGTGTCCATCAGACAGCTGCCATGTGTCCATCAGAGAGCCACCATGTGTCCATCAGAGAGCTGTCACTCGTCCATCAGAGACCGCCATGTGTCCATCAGAGACCTGCCATGTGTCCATCAGACAGCTGCTGCCATGTGTCCATCAGAGAGCTGCCATGTGTCCATCAGAGAGCTGCCATGTGTCCATCAGACAGCTGCCATGTGTCCATCAGAGAGCCACCATGTGTCCATCAGAGAGCTGTCACTCGTCCATCAGAGACCTGCCATGTGTCCATCAGAGACCTGCCATGTGTCCATCAGACAGCTGCCATGTGTCCATCAGAGACCTGCCATGTGTCCATCAGAGAGCTGCCATGTGTCCATCAGAGAGCTGTCACTCGTCCATCAGAGACCTGCCATGTGTCCATCAGAGACCTGCCATGTGTCCATCAGACAGCTGCCATGTGTCCATCAGAGACCTGCCATGTGTCCATCAGAGAGCTGCCATGTGTCCATCAGAGAGCTGCCATGTGTCCATCATAAAGCCACCAGGTGTCCTTCAGGGAACTGCCACTCGTCCATCAGAGACCTGCCATGTGTCCATCAGAGACCTGCTATGTGTCCATCAGAGACCTGCCATGTGTCCATCAGAGAGCTGCCATGTGTCCATCAGAGACCTGCCATGTGTCCATCACAGAGCTCCCTCAGCAGAGAACAGGCAGGTAGAGTGTCAGTAGCAGGAAATACTGGAGGAGTCAGAACTGCTACCTGAAAACGTCCCTCAGTCTGATTCACAGCCTTAGTTACTTTAACGTCACTGAACTCCTCCCGCACCATCAGCTGAAGACAAGAGAGAGAGGCGAGTAGAGAGGTGGACGCTCCGACACGACAAGGAAGGCAGACCCGGCCGGATGTTCCAACACAGCAAGAAAAGCAGACCTCCACCAGGCGGATGCTCCGACACAGCAAGAAGAGCAGACCTCCATCAGTCATCCGCCAGTGACAGAGTAAAACAGTAAGACAACCACAACCACATACAAACCCTGATCATACACTCCTACATGTGCTCATACAGTATGGACTCCTGTTAGCAGCTAACTCAAAGAACAGCAGCTGTTAGCAGTGAGCAGCTTACTCATGGAGAAAGAACAGTAGTTGTTAGCTGTTAGCAGCTAACTCAAAGAAGAACAGCAGCTGTTAGCAATTAGCAGCTAACTCAAACAGTGAGGTCCAGGAGCTCCTTACCCTCCGAGCAGAGGACGAGATCAGCCGCCATATAACAGGGACACTAAATGATTGTTATTGACAAGTGATTGTTATTGTTTATAAAAAGCTGCTGACACGTATGTTATATGTCACACTAGAGGCTGACGCTGTTGTGTTACATGTCACGCCTCTTTTGATTCTGTGATTTCATCATGCTGTCTGACATCACTGGGAGCGATAATAACCCAATACACACATCATCATTGTGTGTGTGTGTGTGTGTGTGTGTGTGTGTGTGTGTGTGTGTGTGTGTGTGTGTGTTTCCATGATGCAGTCATCAGATCCAAAATAAAAACAAACTGCAGCTCAAAGTTTCACTTAATTACATCAAGCTGCAGAAAACACGCGCATGCACACAGACATACACATGCACACAAACACACACACACGCACACACACACACACACACACAAACACACAAACACACACACTTGGCTGTTTTCACGTTGTTTCCATTCTGACGTTTTAATGTTCTGACTCATTCAGTTCCTCCTCCCTGTGTTCTCCTGTCTCTGTCCTCTTCTCTGTCCTCTCTGTCTCACAGTTTTATTTTGTTCCTCTGCTGCGAGCATTCATGCCATCTTTACGTAACATGACGATCAGCTCACACCGCCGCCTACGTCCTGCAGGAGGACGAAGGTTAACGTGTTTGATCATGTTATTGTGTGTGTGATCATGTTACCATGTGTTTGATCATGTTACTGTGTGTTTGATCGTGTTATTGTGTGTTTGATCATGTTAGTGTGTGTTTGATCATGTTACTGTTTGTGTGATCATGTTACTGTGTGTTTGATCATGTTAATGTTTGTTTGATCATGTTACTGTTTGTTTGATCATGTTACTGTTTGTTTGATCATGTTACTGTGTGTTTGATCATGTTACTGTTTGATCATGTTACCATGTGTTTGATCATGTTACTGTTTGTTTGATCATGTTACCGTGTGTTTGATCATGTTACTGTTTGTTTGATCGTGTTACTGTGTGTTTGATCATGTTACTGTGTGTTTGATCATGTTACTGTTTAATCATGTTACTGTGTGTTTGATCATGTTACCATGTGTTTGATCATGTTACTGTTTGTTTGATCATGTTACCATGTGTTTGATCATGTTACTGTTTGTTTGATCATGTTACCGTGTGTTTGATCATGTTCTGTTTGTTTGATCGTGTTACTGTGTGTTTGATCATGTTACTGTTTGTTTGATCATGTTACTGTCTGTTTGATCATGTTACTGTGTTTGATCATGTTACTGTGTGATCATGTTGCCATGTGTTTGATCATGTCATTGTGTGTTTGATCATGTTACTATGTTTGATCATGTTACTGTGTGTGTGATCATGTCACTGTGTGATTGATCATGTTACTGTATGTTTGATAATGTTACTGTGTTTGATCATGTTACCATGTGTTTGATCATGTTACTGTGTGTGATCATGTTATTGTGTGTTTGATCATGTTACCGTGTGTTTGATCGTGTTACTGTGTGTTTGATAATGTTACTGTGTGTTTGATCGTGTTATTGTGTGTTTGATCATGTTACTATGTGTTTGATCATGTTACTGTGTGTGTGATCATGTTACTATGTGTTTGATCATGTTACGGTGTGTTTGATCATGTTACGGTGTGTTTGATCACGTTACTGTGTGTTTCGTTATGTTACTGTGTGTTTGATCATGTTACGGTGTGTTTGATCATGTTACGGTGTGTTTGATCACGTTACTGTGTGTTTCGTTATGTTACTGTGTGTTTGATCATGTTACTGTGTTTGATCATGTTACTGTGTGTTTGATCATGTCACTATGTGTTTGATCATGTTACCATGTGTTTGATCATGTTGCCGTGTGTTTGATCATGTTGCCGTGTGTTTGATCATGTTACTGTGTGTTTGATCATGTTGCCGTGTGTCTGATCATGTTGCCGGTGTTTGATCATGTTACTTAGTGTTTGATCATGTTGCCGTGTGTTTGATCATGTTACTGTGTGTGTATCATGTTGCCGTGTGTTTGATCATGTTACTGTGTGTTTGATCATTACTGTGTGTTTATACGTTTTCAGAGAATATCAGAGTGAAGTGGTGAAAATGCTTTGAGGTGAACTGATCAGTTCACCTCAAAGTGACGGCAGACAGGAAGTGATGGTTCCTGTAGGTTTGCTATTGATCCCTTCAGTCATACAGAGACTCCGTCAGTGTACTCGTCTGTTTGCAGCAGCGTTAATCCCTCAGCGGCTGTTTCTAAAGTCTCATCGTGATGTTTTGATCCGGAGATCACTGACTTTCAGACGTGCTGCCAGAGGACTGAGCTGAAACCACTCTGTGGATAACACCATATTTTCATAAATGATTCTCTTAATCCATTTGACTCCTGACCTCCACCTACATTCAGCTTCACAGGGACCTGCTGCGGAGTCCTGACTGCAGCTCACGGCTGAGGTAATGAGTCCAAGTGTTCATCAGCCGACAGACGGGAAACAATGTCACAATAACATCAACATCAGTGGCGGCTGCTGGTCTTTCAAACAGGGGAAGCTCACTTTGAGTTTACATCATAAAATTTGTCATACTGTAGCGAGACAGTAACTTATAAGGAACATTTAATTGAAGCCGTTTTTCATCCACACTCATGCCACAGAACCACAGCAACACACATCTCACACATATCATGGGTTTAAACACCTGAACTGAACAAACGGTGCAAATTAGCTTTATCACTTATGGAAATAAGATACTCCGGATGGTACTCTGTCAGAAGACTCCACTCGCAAATATCCACATAGGACTGAGCTCGAAATGCGAAGTGCTGTCACTCACAAAGGGATTCAGCCTCTTAGACAATTCCTGCAATCATTATGCATGCACCAAGCGTCCTCTCCCACCTACTGCTCTATTAGGTCCCAGGGAAGCTGAGCCTCCCTGGAAGTGACGATTTTGTTGCATTTATCCAATGACCGTCTCGCTTTGCTGCATGAAAAAAACACCTGCTCAGCGCTGTCTCATATGCTTGGAGGCTCCGCGTCCACCGAGCTGACACGAGAATGTATTTTCATGTAAATTCAATAGTGGATATTTGACCATCTCTTCTATGAAATTTTAGGGGAAGTTCAGCCTCCCTTGTTGACTAAGAGCGATTGCCCCTACAGCTCATACATACAGCTCAGTGTGACTGAGTGTGTGTGTGTGTGTTTGTCCAGTGATACTTTAAGATGTTCCACATGTTCCTGAGCAGAACACAGCAGATGTCTGATGGGGGCGGAGCCTCATTATGTCACTTCCTGTTGTCTGACTGCGTTATGTCAGTGTATTTATGAGTGATTAGACAGGAAGCAGTCTGATGAAGCCGAACACAGCTGCGATGCTGATGTTGGGAGAATTATGGATTTTAGGGGTGGGGCCGTGTGACGTTCTTCACTACAGTCACTGTAGGACATAGATGGCGGTGAGCTCACTTCCTGTTTAAAGGAATAGACAGGGCGAACACCCCAGAAGCTTGGCTATGTTCTGCTGTGGATTAAGGGCAAAATAAAACAAAAACACTATCAGTCTGAGTGAGAGTATTTCCAGCTCTTTACCTTCCTGTCAGACAACCCCGCCCACATTTTGTCAGTCGTTTGATTCAGGTAGGGTTAGGATAGAGGAGCTGTGACGTTACGGTCTGTATGTTGTCCAGCAGTGGTGGTGAGTTTTATGAATGCACTGTATGGTGTTGGCTTTGTGTTTGTGTTCAGGTGATGTTATACCTGCAGAGGACGCCCGTCCCCTCCAGCAGATAACATTGTCCCCATTGAAGCAGTAGTTGGGCAGCATCTCACAGGGCGAGCGACAGCTTCCATTCACCATCTGGTAGCCAACACGGCATCCACCCATACCGTCCGAGCCGTCTACTGGAGAGGTCGCCGGAGGAGCTGCCGCGGGGACATTTGGTACCGGGGCTCCTGCACCAGGGATGAAGGAGCTGGACCCTGGGACCCGCGGCCTGGAGCGAGCTGGAGACCCAGCGGACAGCCGGAGGTCTTCATCGCTCTCGTAGGCGTCGGTCGTGGTGCTGTAGGTGTACTCATCAGCAGTTGGGGACACGCCATCCTCGTAGGGTGTGAGGTAGTCGTAGTTGTCTGGCATCGCCCAGGAGGTCGAGTCACCGCCCTGCAGCTCATGGGCCAGTGATGAAGGAGATGGAGGGGCCAAGTCGAGACCACGCCTACGAGAGGAAGGGTCAAAGAAGTCCACATGGAGGACGTCAGGGTTAGAGGGGTTGGTGTGGGTTGAGGGTTGGGAGGTGGTGGTGGTGAAGAGGTGATCCAGGTCAAACACGGCTGTGTCCTTGGCATGAATCCAAGGTGGGTCGGTGTGTGACACATGCTCCTCATCCTCCTCTTCCTCACTCTCCATGACCTCTGGTCCACGTGGGTTGCTAGGCAGCAGGTGCTCCGTCTCAGCCGAATCAGGGCTGAGCTGGGGTGGGGCTGCCGCGCCTACTTCTTCCAATGCTGGGATCATTGTTTCCTCGAACATGCCACTGCTCTGCTCGTCCTCCTCGCCAGCGCGGGGGATCCGGCCCGCCCTCGGGGTCACAGTGTCTGGACTGGCTGAGCTGCTCGTCCCAGTAAACTTGATGACAACCTCACTGACCTTGACAGGCCCCTCTTCCCTGCTAATTAGGGAGATAACAGTGGTTGTGTTGTCCGGCTCGGTGGCATTGGTCCCAACGATGTTTCCTGCAAACACACAAAAACTTCATCAGTGCATTTATAAGCAATATTCATATATTTTTAAATACATGTTATATAGGCAAAATTTATTATTATTTATGTGTAAACAAGTGGAGTTTAAGCTTTAGTATAAATCTCTGATTAGGATCTGATCTGACTCTGTTTTGGATGGGGGTGGGGGTTGGCTGTACACTTTTCCTTCGGTCAATGACTTGTCGGAGTGCGACTCGTTGAATCGAGCAGAAAGCAGCTTTACGGTCACTCTGTCTTTGGATTAAAGGAATAATACACTAATGTAGTTGAATGGTGAGGAGACAGGATTAGGGATTATGGGGTTGCACAGGGAGGGATTGGAGAGACTTTGGGGTTCCCTGCAAGGGGGGGTGGGACACATTCAGACGAGACAGCATCACAGCCAGGGGCAGAAAACACTGATTCAGGATTTTTAATGCCTGTCTCGATAAAACTCAAATGTGGTGGTGGGAGGAAGTTGCTGCCTTTGTTGTGGTAGTCAAGTAACATCAGGTCATATCTGTTTCAAGAAAAACAAAGTTAAAGAGAAAGCAGACGACGGTGGGTGGTCTGAGAAAATGGCCCTTCAGCTACCCCAATATCAACCTGAATTGCCTGATCTGAAAACTCTGCCATCACACAGGTTAGACCCCATCCACTGTGATGCTGGGCTTTGCACCGGCTGAATTTGAGGTGCAACCACCACTGCGATGAGCTCTGTCTGCCCACTCTCCTCTGTAGCTTGTCTTTCAAGAATCAAACACACCGAGCTGACAGTTGGACAGCAGTGAGCATCGGTCGCCTTCGTCTTTGCAGTGTATACCGCACTGTTTGCCCTCACTGGCTCTTGTTAGCATTTTTTCAGCTAAATCAGCTTGTTGAAATCAGTGACAGCAATGGAGGAGCCAGTCGGTGAATGACCTCCCTTTGACTGTGAGCTGAGCTCAGGTGAGGAGCAGAGAAGTATCAATGAGTAAAGGAGGAGCTAATGTCCAGAGAAAGTGAGGCCAAAACCAACTTGTTCCATGAGGTCAGATTATTTTTCTCTTTAGTAGAAACGTTTCCTGATGGTTTGTGTTATTTTTCACTGGCGCACGGTAAATATGCTCTGATTGTGTTGTTCATGTGCTAACTGGCTAACTAGCATCAAGACGCTCTTCCTGTTTCCCTTTTTCAATGATGAATACAGACGACCGCCATCTGCTGCTTTGGAGACTTATTTCCTCTCAGTAAACTGTAACGTTATAGTCCTCTGCTGTAACTCTGAACTCAGGAGGTGCTGTTTTGTCTTTGACCTGAAGAGTATCGATTCTGTTTTACCAAGATGAGAAGACAACGTAGCGCTCTGAAGGGACTCATTTTCTACCTGTAGGTTGTCTCGATGTGAAAGTAGGAGAGCTGAATTATCTGCATAAAGAAACAGGATGACCTCATGATGTCAATATATAACAAAAGAAGTGGACCTAAAACACTTCCCTGTGGGACCCCACCTGGTTGTGGTGTTGGTGAAAAGAACATTGTTCCATTTGCATCATTCATTTCATCTCTGTCTATCCGTACAGATGTCTTAGCCTCGTCAGAGTATTTACTTTGTGGAACATTTAGATCAACATCACCAGGAAGCAAAACTTCCTTCTTGATACACTGCGTCAGGTGGAGCAGACAGGTATCTGAAGACAGACTGAACTTCATACTGAAGACTGTGTGATGGTAATGAACCAGGATGGAGACAATATAGCTATCCTGGAATTATCTGCTTTGCTCTTTAATTTGAATTTGTGTTCAGGGAACCAGTTTATGATTAAGCTTACATAGGAAGTAATGACTTCAGCAGCATCTTTACAATCCACAGGCAACATCATCGTCATCTGATGCTGTGGATTCAGGGCTTTAACTAGTCTTAAAATGTATAGGAGGCCCATTCGCAATGCCAGAGCAAACTATTACTCAGCTTTAATAGATGAAAACAAGAATAACCCCAGGTTTCTTTTCAGCACTGTAGCCAGGCTGACTGAGAGTCAAAGCTCTATTGAGCCTTGTATTCCTTTAGCCCTTAGCAGTAATGACTTTATGAGCTTTTTTAATGACAAAATTCTAACTATTAGAGGCAAAATCCATGACCTCCTGTCCTCAGATAGTACCTATCTAACCTCAAACACAGCTGTAAGACCTACTATTTATTTAGATTGATTCTCCCCAATTTCTCTTCAAGAATTGACTGCAGTGATTTCTTCATCTAAATCATCGACGTGTCTCTTAGACCCCATCCCAACTAGGCTACTCAAGGAGGTCTTACCTTTAGTTAACACCCATATATTAGATATGATCAATATATCCTTAACAGGCTATGTACCACAGTCTTTTAAGGTAGCTGTAATTAAACCTCTACTAAAAAAGCCCACCCTGGATCCAGAGGTGTTAGCCAACTATAGACCAATATCTAATCTTCCCTTTATGTCAAAGATCCTTGAGAAAGTAGTCGCAGACCAGCTGTGTGATTTTCTCCATGATAATAATTTATTTGAGGAATTACAGTCAGGATTTAGAGTGCATCATAGCACTGAGACAGCACTAGTTAAAATTACAAATGACCTTCTGATTGCTTCCGACAAAGGACTCGTCTCTGTACTTCTTTTATTAGATCTTAGTGCAGCATTTGACACTATTGACCATCAAATTCTGCTACAGAGACTGGAACACTTAATTGGCCTAAAAGGTTCTGCACTAAGCTGGTTTAAATCTTATTTATCTGATTGTTTCAGTTTGTTCATGTTTATGATGAATCATCCTTATGTACTAAAGTTTGTTTTGGAGTTCCACATGGTTCTGTGCTTGGACCAATCCTATTTATTCTATATATGCTTCCTTTAGGCAACATCATTAGAAATCACTCTATAAATTTCCATTGTTATGCGGATGATACACAGCTGTATTTATCGATGAAGCCAGAAGAAAGTGATCAATTAACTAAACTTCATAATTGTCTTAAAGACATAAAAACTTGGATGAGCACCAATTTCCTGATGTTAAATTCAGACAAAACTGAAGTTATTGTTCTTGGCCCAAACAACTCAGAGACTCTTTATCTGATGACATAGTTTCTCTCGATGGCATTGCTCTGGCCTCTAGCACTACCGTAAGAAACCTCGGAGTAATATTTGATCAAGATTTGTCTTTTAATTCTCATTTAAAACAAACCTCACGGACTGCATTTTTTCATCTGCGTAATATTGCAAAAATTAGGCCTATCCTGACCCAAAAAGATGCAGAAAAATTGGTCCACGCTTTTGTTACCTCAAGGCTGGATTACTGTAACTCTCTATTATCAGGTAGCTCTAGTAAGTCATTAAAAACTCTCCAGCTAATTCAGAATGCAGCAGCACGAGTACTAACAAGAACTAAGAAACGAGATCATATTTCTCCTGTTTTAGCTTCTCTGCGCTGGCTCCCTGTAAAATCCAGAATTGAATTTAAAATCCTACTGTTAACTTATAAAGCTCTAAATGGTCAAGCTCCATCATATCTTAGAGAGCTCATAGTGCCATATTATCCCACCAGAACTCTGCGCTCTGAGAACGCAGGGTTACTCGTGGTCCCTAAAGTCTCCAAAAGTAGATCAGGAGCCAGAGCCTTCAGCTATCAGGCTCCTCTCCTGTGGAATCATCTTCCTGTTACGGTCCGGGAGGCAGACACCGTCTCCACATTTAAGGCTAGACTTAAGACTTTCCTCTTTGATAAAGCTTATAGTTAAGGCTGGCTCAGGCTTGCCCTGTACCAGCCCCTAGTTAGGCTGACTTAGGCCTAGTCTGCCGGAGGACCACCTATAATGCACCGGGCACCTTCTCTCTCTCTCTCTCGCTCTCGCTCTCGCTCTTGCGTATCCTATTACTGTATCTTGTTAACTCGGCCATTCTGGATGTCACTAACTCGGCTTCTTCTCCGAGCCTTTGTGCTCCACTGTCTCTCAGGTTAACTCGTATTGCAGCGGTGCCTGGATAGTGTGACGTGTGTGGTTGTGCTGCTGCCTTGGTCCTGCCAGATGCCTCCTGCTGCTGCTGCTGCCATCATTAGTCATACTTCTACTGTTATTATACACATATGATTATTATCATACATGTATACTGCCAGATACTAATATATACTTTCAACATATTGTACCACAGTAGCCAGAACTATAACGACAATATTATTACTTTCATGAATGTTGTTGTAAGCTACTGTCATTATCGAGGATGTCATACAGATTATTGTATTGTGTCATACAGATTACTGTTAATTTGTTATGGTGATCTGTTCTGTACGACATCTATTGCACGTCTGTCCGTCCTGGAAGAGGGATCCCTCCTCAGTTGCTCTTCCTGAGGTTTCTACCATTTTTTTTTTTCCCCCGGTAAAGGGGTTTTTTTGGGGAGTTTTTCCTTATCCGCTGTGAGGGTCCAAAGGACAGAGGGATGTCGTATGCTGTAAAGCCCTGTGAGGCAAATTGTATTTGTGATATTGGGCTTTATAAATAAAATTGATTGATTGATTGATTGAATTTATAATATGAACACTTAAATGTCTCAAACCTACCTACTAAACTAACTACCTACTAACCTAGACCTACTAAATAGGTCAAACCTACTGACCTATTGAGTGTGCTATTCCCACCAAAAGGTATTCTTTTTATTTATATATTATATATATTTGTCACTCAGGTCACTTAAGTTGATTTATTTTTCTTTTTTAAAAAAACTTTCAGTTGTGTTAAAAGGTGGTTGAATAAAGGTTTGAATTTGAATTTGGTGCTTGTGTGTTCTTTATTAAAAGTAGGTCATTAAGCAATAGCATAAAACGCCCAGGGCTGCAATTAAAATATATGTTTCAAAATTCTTTGATAATTATCGATATCGATCAATATGATTTTTTTTTAATCGATATTCTTTTTTTCTATATCGTCCAGCCCTACATCAGACACTTCATCAAAAGAGAACTCAGCTACGTCTCTCTTCACATCATCAGGAAACATATTTCTCAATATGTTGGCTCAGGCTGTTCTCATGTACTGTTTGCACTTTGTTTCCCAGGAGACCAAAGTTGACCAGAGCAGTTGTTTCGGATGTTGAGTGAACTTCGTTTCACAACGTTTCTTTACCGCACCTTAACCACAGTAACTTCATGTTAAGTGCGTTAACGTCATTCGTGAGGAGCTAACTTGTAGGATTTCATAATTAATAATTAATACGAGGACTTGGTTGTTTTATAGTTGTAAAATAATTAAATTATTTGTCAGATGTAATTATTCCATGTTAAGGCTTTGTGTTTCTGTCTGAAATCTGTTTTAGTCTCCTCGCTGTATTTTCATTCTTCTTCTCTTCATCAATTTTTATGTTCACTGAACTCCTGCTCCTCCCTACAGGTTTCTTATATTTTTAATGAAGCAGTCTTGAATCCACTCATTTACAGACATCTGTTTTCCAGTGGAAGTCTTTGGGGAAAAGTCTTTTTGGGCTCTGTGGCATCACAACGGACCCGGACCCGTGGTTGGAAACGCCAGATTAGCCAATAAAACTTTTTTTTTTTTTTTTTTTTTTTGTAATGGGGACGAAGGTTCTGTAAAATGACACCATGAAATTCACTAACTGGTATTAATAAGCACGAGACTGAAAGATTTTTTTCTTGAGTCAGAATCTTATAAACTTATGTTTAATGATAAAACTCTAAAACCAACACTTTAATATTCAGACCATGACCTCAGCTGTGTTATGTGACCGTGAAAAGTTCTAACATGTCTTCAACATATCTCCAGGGTTCAGTTCGGACTGCATGTCCTGGTGCTCATATAAGGAGCTTTGGTAAAGAGCCGACACCAAATAGCATCAGTGAGGATATCAGTGAGGATCTGAAGATAAGCTCTGATCCCGACCCTCTGAGAGTTTAATCTGTCCATCTCTAAATGTCTCCTCCATCAACACAGCCACGACTTTATCTTTTAGTATGACCTCTGCTAAACTTCTAGGACTTGATGACGAGACGTCTGTAACGATGTAATAACTTCCTCAATGATGAATTTTTAACTTTAATGATTTCCCTCAGTTCACAGAATGTCTTAAAACCAACGTCACATCACCTCGACTTTCATGTCACATGTTTCAGCTGTATTAACGCAGTTCAGTAAACACAATGAAAACACTCCTAAAAGACACTGAGACACTTACAGAGGTTGTTTTTATGTTTTTATACGAAGACTGAGCTCGTTACAGTAAAAACACGTAAGGTTTCACAAATGGATTTTTAGATTTTCTCTGCAGAAATAATAAACTTAAAGGAATCATCTGTATTTCAGTTAGTTGTGACATGTCACTTTTAATTTGTTTATCTCAAACTAATTTACTGACTGACTGGAGAAAACAGTTAACAACAGCACATCTCTGTTTTCTCTGTTTTCCATTTTAGACAGATGAGTTGTGATTTTTAGTTCAATAACTAATCATGTAAAATAAAAGCTCAGCATCAACAGGACTCTTTTCCTGCTGATGATGATATTGACTTGTTTTCATATGATCAGGACAGTGTTGATTCACTGATCAGTAGATTTTTCTGATGTGTGTTTTGAGGCGGTTTGACAGCTGGAAGGATTCAGCAACAAGCTACGTTTGAAGCCGGGGTCGTTCTGGGGCTAATCCTTCCAGCAGTCCCACAATCCACTGCTGTTTAACACATCAACTGAGCAGCCCAGGATAGCACACATGCACACACACACACACACACACACACACACACACACACACCAAAAAAATAAGCTTTACTAGAAACATTTTACACACTGAAGGTTTGACGCTCACCAGGAAATCAGGAATCAAGACTGTGAATGTTCACCAAGCTCTTAAAGACAAAAATATCAACACACACGCACGCACGCACGCACGCACGCACGCACGCACGCACGCACGCACGCACGCACGCACGCACACACACACACACACACACACACACACACACACACACACACACACACCTGACAGCAGTGCACTCATTTTGAATGCTGTGTTCGGATGAACTTCTGGGGAAACTCCTGATGAAAACAAACCACAGACGCTGATGAGGACACGTGATGCATCATGATGACAGGCGGATGGATGGAGACACGTGGACACATGGACACGCTGTCACAGTCCATCAAGGACTTTTGGACTCTGTAGTCAAGAGGAAACCGCCCACAGAGATCTTTAATGGTCTCTGCCATCGTCACGCCTAACACTGCTTCACAGAGCTCATATTTACTATGACACTGCTTCGACAGTAAATGCTGTAGTGCTGGGTCATTGTTGGCAGCCACAATTTGACAAAAACGAGAACTTCTCTAAATGTGAAAGTTCATGGACTGAACGAGCACATTGTTAATAAACACATCAGCACTGCAGGTTCCACCATGTTAATTTATTCATGGCGGCTCGCCACTATTCCAACGTCTGCTGCGACGTTTTATTTTTGGAGCTGATCAGGAATTCTGCTAGAATATTTTACCACTTAGTTAATAATGGTGCGGTGCAGATGGAGCCCAGAGCGACTCTGGATGCAGACAGAGCCCAGAGCGACTCTGAACGTAGATGGAACCCAGAGTGACTCTGGATGAAGACAAAGTCCAGAGTGACTCTGTCCACTACTGTCCACTACTGTCCACTTTTGTTGCTTAAATTAATTTATTAGAAACAATAATGTAAAATTATGTGTAAAATGAATTACTAACGTAAAAAAACACACATTATATCAAATGTTTATTAATTATATACAGAGTGCTACAAAAAATAAAATCTACAGTATAAAAACAAACTTTTAACTATTTTAAACTTGTAACTATTTACAATGAAATAACAAAGAGAAGCTTACAGATCACCTCCCAATGAGGAGCCGGCTCCTGTCATTCGTGACCAACACATCACTACAGCTGAAGTATTGGCCAATAATAAACACAGCTCCTGGGAGAGAAAGGAAAGGCTTAAGATTTGATCCTTCAGAGAACTGTATTTTCAATTGGTTACTTAGCTGTATTGTTGCCTTGAACTTTGAGGGTGAAAAACGTGAATGCCGAATGAATGGTCTTTAAATATGCTTGCAGCTGTATCACTATCAAGCGCACTAGATTCTACCCAGACTAATTCTACAGCTAGGCTAGAGAGCTAGCCTCATTGAGTTTGCCAATATGCATGGGCAGTTACTTCAGACACCTCTCGCAGGGTAAAATTGTAACCATCAACCACCAACACCAACGTTATCAATTCAGTGGAGTTTTGAGAGTTCCGGTCTAGTCTAGGCGACCAAGCAGAGATATAGGCACGGTGGTTTGAGGAGCAGCCGTCACTGTGTGACGAAAATAGATGCAACAAGTCACTTGCTTTTTAGAGAAGAAACTCAAGCAAGTTGTCGAAATGCGTTGCTTAAAGTATTGACATCAACACAGTTATTTTCCTCATCCAAACTTTCCTCACTCCAACAAATTTTTGGCACATATATGGTGTACATCTCACATCTCTTCAGCAACATTTCCTTTGCTAATCTGTTGTCTTTGCATAGAAGGCTACATAATAGGCCTACAACATGTAAAAATCATTTTCTGTTTTACAATACCTTCATGAACATGAACATTAAAAGCATTAAAGATGAGTTGACAATGAAACTAATTAACCTATCAATCAAACAATCAATTTTATTTATGAAGCCCAATATCACAAATCACAATTTGCCTCACAGGGCTTTACAGCATATGGCATCCCTCTGTCCTTTGGATCCTCGCAGCGGAAAAGGAAAAACTCCCCCCAAAAAACAGCCTATATTATTGTACATTTTGTTGTGATAACCAGATTATGTCTATTTGACTTATAACAGTATCTACCAGCAAAAAATTTAACATCGGGGCTGTTTTGGAGCTGTTGATGAAAGCCTTTTGTGCCTTGTACACTACAGTTACCACGATGCACCCATATAATGTGCACAGAATACGGGGATAAGAGAATGGGTTTAACACAAAGGCACTAGACCAAAATATACTGAATTTGCGTTTTTGTTTCTTCTTTTATAAGCAATCCCCTGATGGCTGAGAAAGTACAGTACATTTTTTGTACAGTACAGTGGTTAGCACAGAACAGTTTTAGTACAGTCAGTTTGCAATACAGTACAGTGGTTAGTATGGTACAGTTTTTGGCACAATCAGGGGTTAGTACAGTGCAGTTTTTAGTTCAGTACAGTTATTAGCACATTACAGTGGTTAGTACAGTCCCGGTTTTAGCACAGTCCAGTGGTTAGTACAGTTCAGTGGTTAGTACAGTAGTCAAGTCAAGTCAAACTTTATTTATAAAGCATGTTTAAAAACAACCTCAGTTGACCAAAGTGCTGTACAGTTACTGAAATATAAAATAATCATACACAAATATCATAATAAATAAAAAACGAAGGAAATAATAAGAGCTCAATTAAAAAAAACAACAACTAAAAATTAGATTAAAAAAGGAAATAAAAGAGTGAAAAGAGTAAAAGCCAAGGATTCTTGCCTAGCAGGGACTGAACGCCAAGGATAAAAGATGGGTTTTCAGTAATTTTTTTAAAGTGCTCAACAGACTGTGCAGCTCTAACCTGGAAAGGTAGGCTGTTCCACAGCTTTGGGGCCGCCACTGAGAAGGCTCTGTCCCCACGAGTAGAGAGTCTGGACCGAGGTACTGCCAGGAGCAGCTGGTTTGATGACCTAAGTGCTCTAGAAGTAATGTGAGGCTGTACAAGCTCTGATAAATAAGACGGTGCCAGACCATTAAAACACTTAAAGACAATTAATAAAACCTTGAAATGGATCCTAAAATTAACAGGTAGCCAGTGCAAAGATGCAAGGACAGGACTAATGTGATCACACCGTTTCTTTCCAGTCAGCAGGCGGGCGGCTGCATTTTGGACTACCTGTAAACGGTGCAGTGCTGACTGGTCAAGATCAACAAACAAAGAATTACAGTAGTCGAGGCGTGATGTAACAAAGGTGTGAATAACTTTCTCAAAATGATCTCGGGGGAGATATGCCTTTACTTTTGCTAATAGTCTTAGCTGGAAGAAGCTTGTTTTGACAATAGATCTTATCTGCTTATCAAACCTAAAGTCACTGTCCAGTGGTTAGTACAGTACAGTGGTTAGTACAGTACAGTTTTTAGCACAGCACAGTGGTTAGTGCAGTCCAGTTTGTAGTACAGCACAGTTGTTAGCACAGTCCAGTGGTTGGTACAGTACAGTTTTTAGTACAATCGAGTTTGTAGCACAGTCTAGTGGTTGGTACATGCAGTTTTTAGTACAGTACAGTTTGTAGTATAGTCCAGTGGTTAGTACAGTACAGTTTTTAATACAATCCAGTTTGTAGTACAGTCCTGTGGTTAGTACAGTCCAGTGGTTAGTACAGTACAGTTTGTAGTACAGTCCAGTGGTTAGTACAGTACAGTTTGTAGTACAGTACAGTGGTTAGTACAGTACAGTTTGTAGTGCAGTACAGTGGTTAGTACAGTCCAGTGGTTAGTACAGTACAGTTTGTAGTACAGTAAAGTGGTTAGTACAGTACAGTCTGAAGTGCAGTCCAGTGGTTAGCAAAGTCTAGTGGTTAGTACAGTTTTTAGTACAGTACATCAGTTACCATAATCTAGTGGTTAGTACAGTGCCGTTTTTAGTACAGTACAGTTTGTAGTACAGTCCAGTGGTTAGCACAGTCTGGTTAGTACAGTGCAGTTTTCAGTTCATTGCAGTCTGTAGTACAGTCCAGTGCTTAGCACAGTCCAGTGGTTAGCACAGTACAGTTCTTAGTACAATGCAGTTTTTAGCACAGCACAGTGGTTAGTGCAGTACAGTTTGTAGTACAATCCATTGGTTAGCACAGTCCAGTGGTTGATACAATACAGTTTTTAGTACAATCCAGTTTATAGCACAGTCCAGTGGTTGGTACATGCAGTTTTTAGTTCAGTACAGTTTGAAGTACAGTCCAGTGGTTGGTACAGTACAGTTTTTAGTACAATGCAGTTTAGAGTGGTTAGTGCAGTACAGTGTTTAGGACAGCACAGTGGTTAGAGCAGTACAGTTTGTAGTACAGCACAGTGGTTAGTGCAGTACAGTTTGTAGTACAGTACAGTGGTTAGTACAGTACAATTTGTAGTACAGTCCAGTGATTGGTACAGTACAGTTTTTAGTACAATGCCGTTTTTAGGACAGCACAGTGGTTAGTGCAGTACAGTTTGTAGTACAGTGGTTAGTACAGTACAGTTTGTAGTACAGTCCAGTGGTTAGTACAGTATAGTTTGTAGTACAGTACAGTGATTAGTACAGTCCAGTGGTTAGTACACTGCAGTTTGTAGTACAGTACAGTGGTTAGTACAGTACAGTTTGTAGTGCAGTCCAGTGGTTAGCACAGTCCAGTGGTAAGAACAGTTTTTAGTCCAGTACATCAGTTAGCACAGTCTAGTGGTTAGTACAGTGCCGTTTTTAGTCCAGTACAGTTTTTAGTACAGTACAGTGGTTAGTACAGTACAGTTTGTAGTGCAGTCCAGTGGTTAGCACAGTCCAGTGGTTAGTACAGTTTTTAGTACAGTGCATCAGTTAGCACAGTCTAGTGGTTAGTACAGTGCTGTTTTTAGTCCAGTACAGTTTGTAGTACAGTACAGTGGTTAGTCCAGTACAGTTTGTAGTGCAGTCCAGTGGTTAGTACAGTACAGTTTGTAGTGCAGTCCAGTGGTTAGCACAGTCCTGTGGTTAGTACAGTACAGTTTGTAGTACAGTACAGTGGTTAGTACAGTACAGTTTGTAGTGCAGACCAGTGGTTAGCACAGTCCAGTGGTTGGTACAGTACAGTTTTTAGTACAGTACAGTGGTTAGCACAGTCCAATGGTAAGAACAGTTTTTAGTACAGTACATCAGTTAGCACAGTCTAGTGGTTAATACAGTGCCGTTTTTAGTACAGTACAGTTTGTAGTACAGTCCAGTGGTTAGTACAGTACAATTTTTAGCACAGTCCAGTGGTTAGTACAGTTCAGTTTTCAGTTCAGTGCAGTTTGTAGTACAGTCCAGTGGTTGGTACAGTACAGTTTTTAGTACAATCCAGTTTATAGCACAGTCCAGTGGTTGGTACATGCAGTTTTTAAAACAGTACAGTTTGTAGTACAATCCAGTGGTTAGCACAGTCCAGTGGTTGGTACATGCAGTTTTTAAAACATTACAGTTTGTAGTACAATCCAGTGGTTAGCACAGTCCAGTGGTTGGTACAGTACAGTTTTAGTACAATCCAGTTTGTAGTACAGTCAAGTGGTTAGTACAGTCCAGTATTTGTACAGTACAATGGTTAGTACAGTACAGTTTATAGTACAGTCCAGTGTTAGTACAGTACAGTTTGTAGTACAGTACAGTGGTTAGCACAGTCCAGTGGTTGGTACAGTACAGTTTTTAGTACAGTACAGTTTGTAGTGCAGTCCAGTTTGTAGTGCAGTCCAGTGGTTAGCACAGTACAGTGGTTAGTACAGTGCAGTTTAGTCCAGTACAGTTTTTAGTGCAGTCCAGTGTTTAGTACAGTACAGTTTATAGTACAGTCAAGTGGTTAGCACAGTACAGTGGTTAGTACAGTGCAGTTTAGTCCAGTACAGTTTTTAGTACAGTCCAGTGTTTAGTACAGTACAGTTTATAGTACAGTCCAATGGTTAGCACAGTCGAGTTTGTAGCATAGTACAGTGGTTAGTGCAGTGCAGTTTTTAGTCCAGTACAGTGGTTAGTACAGCATAGTTTGTAGTTCAGTACAGTGGTTTGCACAGTACAATTTTTAGTAGTTAGTGATTAGTACAGTACAGCTTTGAGTTCAGTACAATTTTTTAGCACAGTACAATTTTTCCCTTCACATTTTAGAATTTCCATCATGTATTTTAAACACAAACAAAATCAGTAAAACTAAAGACAAATAAACCACCAGTGTTTCCCCGAAGATTATATTAGGGGGGTGCCCCACCCCCCAAACGGCACCCCCACCCCCCCTTGAAGGTCAAGTTAATTGTATTTAATTTTATTTTCTATATAGCCCCAGATCACAACAGAAGTCATGTAAGGTTACCTTTCCTTAGAACAGGTATATACCTTTTCCTTTTATGAAACTAACGAAATAGCCTTATGTTACTTATCTTATTTACACGACGGCATGTCATTTCTGTTTCTACATTGTTGCACATTTACAATATTCCTCTGCTCTCTGTATCGCGCACACGCACACACACACACACACACACACACACACACACACACTTGCGCACAAAGACACAGGTGAACACACTAGAGTGTAGCTCAAGCGCATTTTCTTGACCCGAGCCTGACACAGTTTGCTACCTGACATAGTTATTGTTATGGACAGTGTGTAAATTACCATCAAAAGACTGCTGGTATGCACAGTCAAACACGCCGCTACACACACTCAATTGGATTGGAGCCTATGTGGCGTTCAGGTGTTGTCATGTAAATTCCAGCACTTGAATAGGCCATAGTGCAACACAGCAGCATGTCAAGTGGGCCAAACCTGAGCAAAACTTTGATGTAAAGCTGTAAACCTAGGGGAAACACTGACAACTGTCCAAGACCCAAACATTCAGAGGGACTCTGGTACAACATCAGGAACTGACATACATACACCACATTTCTCTTTATGTTTCTGAACACTGCAAGACTTTTTTCTTATGCTGTGTTTGTCTCAGGAGAACTTTATATTATATAAACTAAACTATACACACTCTAACAGACACAGTGTAGAACATGCACTGTCAGAAGTCGTACAGTCAGAGGTCATACTGTCAGACACAGGGACAAATTGAATCCTAAACAAGATGGGTTTCTTCTGGGTTCCTCTCACACACAAAAAACACCGTCACATGAACACTCACACAAACATGTAAATTACTGTTCAAGGACAACCAGAGTTTGAGAACATTGCTAACTCAGCACTGATAAAAAAAAAGAACATATAGTGCAGCTAATTGTTTTGTTTTTGAGCAGCAGGAAGGACGGACAGGTTTAATGACCTTCTCCACCTGCAGTAAAAACTTCTGGACAATGACACCCTGAGCACCTGTCGCACCTGTGACTAAGAGTGGAAACACCTGGATGCTAACAGGGACGAGGACGAATACCTGCACCAAAGGACACGTACATCCTGGATGACGGGGGCAAAATATGACCTGAGTAAGGATGTGCAAAAAAACAGAAACAAAACATATTCCAATAAATTTATTGATTATGAATCTCAATGCTATGTCACAGGACCAATTAATTTAAAGAAATTAGACATTCAAATACCATTTTAACAATTTACAAATTTGATTACAAAGGCAGATGTTACATTTTTTTTTTTCAACTGTCCAGAGCAACATAACGCTGGAGGGCTCTGCATTAACACTGCATTGGTCACAACTGTAGGTAGGGTGACCAGGTCCCAATAAACCAAATGTGGGACAAGGAGTAGGTTTGTGAGGAACATTGTGGGACACCCGCCCCCCAGCGCGAAGTTTAGTCATCAGGGACTAAATACATTCATCATAAACTATGAATAGTTTACTGTATATTAACACTGGACTGTTTTGTTTTTTGAAGTATTTAGCGACACAGAGACTTGTGGTCAGTGGGATTTGAGGATTCTTATAACAACATCTGTAGCCCACAGATGTGAAACTCTGACTGTATCTGACTGAGCCTTAATGAAAGCTGTTGTCTTGTATCTTATTTCCTCTGAAAATATTAACCTTACAGTCAAACACAGTTTATTCAGCCTGTGTAGTTGAAGGGACAGGTCAAACTGATATGATGCTGATTAACAGGAGAATTCATGTCAAATAGAGGATAAACCATGAACATAGACTATAAATCACCTGTAAAGCATTTTAATAAATTAATCTATCAAAACAAAAACAACTGGAGACTGAGAACAAACTGATATGTGGGTCTGATCACTTTTTTAATTAACTGACATCATTCCAGACAGGATGTGAGTGTGTCTGTGACTCCCTGAAGCCTACGGACTGAAGGATGCTGGAAACTGTCGGGAAACTGTCCGACTTCACCGCGGCTGCCTGCTCTCGTCTACTTTCTAGGCGAGGCGCAGTTCATCTCCAACGAGCCTATGGACACTCGCGTGCCACGAGTGTCATTAGCTAACAACTGTCATCTGTTGCGATCAAGGAGGTTGAAATAGCTACTATATGTGGCAAGCCCTTGGGCTTAAGCACCTGACCTGTAAAGCATTTTAATAAATTAATCTATCAAAACAAAAACAACTGGAGACTGAGAACAAACTGATATGTGGGTCTGATCACTTTTTTAATTAACTGACATCATTCCAGACAGGATGTGAGTGTGTCTGTGACTCCCTGAAGCCTACGGACTGAAGGATGCTGGAAACTGTCGGGAAACTGTCCGACTTCACCGCGGCTGCCTGCTCTCGTCTACTTTCTAGGCGAGGCGCAGTTCATCTCCAACGAGCCTATGGACACTCGCGTGCCACGAGTGTCATTAGCTAACAACTGTCATCTGTTGCGATCAAGGAGGTTGAAATAGCTACTATATGTGGCAAGCCCTTGGGCTTAAACACACATGTGGTGTTACTATGACAACAAACAGAGAGCCTATGTGGGCCGGCCGCTGCATGCAGCTTCTTCTCATTGAGGGTGAATGCAAGCGTGGGTGACAACCAATCATGCGGGCCATGGTCTCAATTTGCATGATGGGTGAAAAGAGACAGAAATGCTGTGCAGTCCCACACAATGCGGGATGTCTGGTCACCCAACATATCTTTTTCTTATCTTATTGTTCCATAAGTTATGGATAGTTAGTTGGCATTTCATGGTTGGTTTTTCATGTACCCTACAGTCTGTGTCAGTCTGTACCGGACTGTACAGCTTCTGCTGCAGGATGCGCGTGCAGAGAGCAGCGGCAGATGTCCGGAGTGAAACACGCAATCAGACAAGCTGCTTCTCCACATCTTTCCCGTTTTTATCATTAATATGTCTCAAATTACAATGGCGAAAACGTGAAATGCATCCACAACTAAAACAGGCAAGCTAACTACTAGGGATGCACCGAAATGAAAATTTGGGGCCGAAGCCGAAGCCGAATAATATTAAATGCTTGGCCGAATACCGAGTATCGAATACTGAATATTGTTGTTTAGTTTTTCCTTAGTTTTTGCAGATGAACCCCCTCCAGATTAGTGTTGTCACGGTACCAAAATATGGGACCCACTGTACGATACCAATGAAAATATCAGTTCTGAGTAGTATCAGGATACCACAGCAAAAATGAGGCAGATGTGCCTTTTGTCATTTATAAAAAGATAAATCACTTTTCTATAAAACATCAATGATATTTCAATGGAATAAATTACTTATTGACTTATTCATATTTCAAAATATATGAATATGAGTTTTGCCCACCTTGAAAAGTGGAGGGGCATTTGCCTTACTTGCCCAGTGGTAGCAGTTGTAGCAGTAGCAGTAGTAGTAGTAGTTGTAGTAGTAGCAGTAGTAGCAGTTGTAGCAGTAGCAGTTGTAGTCATAGCTGGTAGCAGTAGCAGTAGTAGTAGTAGTAGTAGTAGTAGCAGTAGGAGTACTAGTAGCAGTAGGAGTAGCAGTAGTAGCAGTTGTAGCAGTAGCAGTACTAGTAGCAGTAGTAGTAGTAGTAGTAGCAGTAGGAGTAGCAGTAGCAGTACTAGTAGCAGTAGTAGTAGTAGTAGTAGTAGCAGTAGGAGTAGCAGTAGTAGCAGTTGTAGCAGTAGCAGTAGTAGCAGCAGTAGTAGCAGTAGCAGTAGGAGTAGTAGTAGCCGTATTACTCTTGGTCAGAACAAACAAAAATCAAAATCAAACAAAATCCAACAAACATTTTGAGTCTTGATAAAATTCCGAGCGTGAACATGAGCGGCGGTGATTCGGACACACTGATCTACCAGCTGGTGCCACTGTGTGTGTGTGTGTGTGTGTGTGTGTGTGTGTGTGTGTGTGTGTGTGTGGTTGCCATGGTGACAGAGACGACGGGAGGACGGACTACAGAGCTGCTGCAGACGGAACAAATCACACTGCAATAAAAAAAAAAAAAATGTCTGGATCAGGTTAGTGGAATCATGGAAGAGGAATCTGGCTCCAAGATTAACCCAGCAGAAATGTGTCAGCAGGACAGAGGATGAGGAGGAGGAGGAGGAAGAGGAGGAGGTGGAAGAGGAAGAGGAGGATCAGCCTGAGGTTACTTTCGGGTGTCTGCTTCAGATCTGACATCCTGTTTGTTTAACATCCACCTGAACCGAGTCTTGACGGTGACATCTATGTCAGCTGGAGCTAAAAACACCACCCAGAAACATCATTGACATAAACTCCCATCATCCAACATCCATCCATCATCTAGCATCCATTCATTCACCCACCCATCCATCCATCCATCCATCCACCCATCCATCCATCTTTTAGAGGGTGGTGTGGGGACAGAGACAGAAACAAAAACAGAACCTCCACTTGACCTGAGGTGGACCCCACTTTGAGAAAACCTCCACAGGAACAGGAAATGTGTGTTTCTGAGGGGCGTGGAGAGGAATGACTTCCTATTTGCAGAGACTAGAAGATTCCCACTCATTCATGGACTTGTCAGACGTCACATTTGCTACAGCAGCATGTTCAGTGTTTTTATTTCCTGGTTATGATGTAACATCACCTGTGATGATGCACAGCTCAGGTGAGCACCGAGTCACAGTCTGTTTAAAGGTCGACCTCATCGACCTGCTACTGTGAAACTCTTAATGAAACCCGTCGGGATAAATGATCTACATCCAAACTGCGGCCGACCATTATTGTTTCACCTGACTCTGACTGCTGTCGATGTAAAGGTCGAGGTCACAATAAAAATCCACCTGTTAAAACGTGTCTTATTGTTTTACGTGTCATGTCGGTGACATGTGACGACCATACGTCTCTGTGAGTGGTAATCCCTGAACTGAAGCAAATACTTAAAGTAACTGATTACTTTAAAATGCAGTGATTAGTTTTGTGTATCTGAGTTGGGTGGAGGTGATGGGTGGAGGTGATTGACAGAGAGACTGCAAGCAGCATGCTGCTGTTTGACTTCAGAACATTTCCAGACATATTTGTGGTGACATGACCAGATATTTAAACCTGAACCCTAACCACAGCCAGTAACATGTCCACCACATATGAAACATTTATCTGGTGACGGATCGGTCTGAACACCACACCACCAGTCAGCAGCTTTGAACCTAAATCTTCTTGCTGAGGTGACGAGGTGCAAACTGCTTCACCTGCCTGCCGCTCAAACTAACAACACAGTCATGTTGATTAGTCCAATTAAAGGTGGTGGAGAGTGGCTTTTCAGTGATGTCACTTTTCTTTCTGCCTTCAAATAACAATAATAATAATAATAATAATAATAATAATAATAATAAAAATAAAAAAAAAGTAATAGCATCATTTTGTGTGTGTGTGATGTTGGAACGACGAAGACGAGGACGAAGACGTCACCTTGAAACTATAGAATTAAATAAATTCGAATCTACGCAGACAGAATGAGCCAGATTAAACTGGATTATAACGCCACACTGATTTCATCTCGTGCACGCTCCTGCATCATTAATGTCACAGTAACGTGGCGGTCGCGCGCCGTGAATCTCAGACAAAGAGCGAAGAAACCTCTGTGTTTTTTTTATGTTTTCTTCTGGGCTCAGTGTGTCAGAATGTGTCTGTCCACATCATGAATTATTCATGAAGCCTTTCGGCCTTCAATAATCCTCAAGCCTTTGTGTCGCCGCGGTGCCTCCAGGGATCCAGTTTACTGCATCACTGTCACGTCTCCAACACGGGGAACATTCATGTTAATGATCTGATTCAGAGACTGTTCAATTATTTTATTATCTGTCTGCTCATCACATCTCTGATACCTGTCAGTTTAATTTTGACCTCATCATCGTTGTCGTCGTCTCATCTCGTCTTGTCTGTTGTCTCTGAAATATTCAATTTATATTGTGTCTTCACTGTGACCTAATTTCAGCTCCTCACATCTGTCAAATTTTCCTGCACACACTTGGTAACCACTTCATCATCAAATATTTGTTCTGCAGCACAATGTCCATGTTTCTCTAGACCCATTATAATGTGGATTATATTTTGGGTCCGATTCAGTGAGTGTGAACAGGACCCGGGTTTAATCCCGTCACTGAGCAGCAGCAGCAGCAGCAGCAGCAGCTGAGTGTGCAGAGCTTCCTAACCTACAAAGGGAGGCTCACTGACCTCCTTTCTGTTGCCCTGTGGGATTGTGTTCAGCGGCTGCTGCTGCTGCTGCAGAGCCTCATCAACGGCTTCATGGTGAACGTACACGGTGCAGGACGCGGTCTTACCGTGGACACTGAGCGGGATCAGGTGCAGAACCAGGACGCATGACAGCAGCGTTCGTCTCAAGCATCCGGTGTAAAAGCTCGTCTCGTTCCGCCGCATCTTCACCGCGCACAGACTCAGTCAGACGGTCAGAGAATAAAGATCCACGGTGATCAGAGAGAACAGTTTATAAATGTGGGTCTGAGTCAATCCCCGTCCTGATGTGGGTCTGAGTAAAAATCCTCGTCCTGATGTGGTTCAGTCTAGATGCGCTGCACCTCCATATCCGCTGCTGCTTCACGCGCTCGGCTCGGCTCGGCTCGGCTCACTTAGCACACTGACGCTGGTTACGGCTCCATTGCCTCAGAGCGGCGGCGAGAGACGGAGAGACGAGGGTGGGGTGGTGGTGGAGGCGGTGGAGGAGGCGGGGATGCGCGCCGTGGCTCGGCTCGGCTCGGCACGGATCGGTGCTTTGAGACAGAAATAACCGCGCAGCGGAGTGAGGCGCGCTCTCATCGTGTGGGGAGGGGACAAGAGGGCTGCTGATGCCCCTCCACCTCCTCCTCTTCATCATCCCTCCTCCTCCCTTTTCACAAGTCCTCTCCTCCCTCCATCCTCCTCCTCCTCCCTCCATCCTCCCCTTCTTAAAACTTTTCCCTGTCCTTTAAAGAGTCCATGTTTCCTCTTCCTCGGACTTTTTGTCCTTTTCTTTAGGACACTCCTCCTCCTCCTCCTCCCCCTCCTCACTCTCCTCCTCTCTTCCTTCATCCTTCATAATTTTTGGGAACTTCCTTTCCCTCTTTCCAAACATGTTTCTTACATCCCGGCATTCACCTCTTCAGACTATTTCTCCTCTTCTTTCTCTTACTGCTCCCCCTTCTCCTCCTCTAAGCTGTTTCCATTCCTGTTGAATCTCCATGTTGGTCTCACCCATCCATCCATACTGTCCCTAAAATTGTTCCTTTTCTGTTCTTGGCACACTTCCTTTGTCGTCGTCCTCCTCTTCTCTCCTTCTTTCCTTCACCTAAAATTATTTTCTTTTTCTTCCTTCTTTGACCTCCTCCCTCTTTACCAGGAGTCATCTCTTCATCTCCCTTTCTTCCAGGAACTTTTTATCCTCTGAGATGTTTACGTCTGCCCTCCATCTTAGTCGTCCCCACCCCCCCGGCCTCCTTCGTCCTTTCACACTTTCACAGACATTTCTCCTCCTCCTCATTTATTCCTCCATCTTCCAAGACTTTCCAACCCTTCTTTTCCTCCTCCTTCACTCCCCCATCCTCCTCCTCCTCCTCCTCCTCTTCCTCTCTCAGACCTTTCAGTGTTTTGTTTTTCACACTCACTTTTTCTCGCCAAGGGAAAAAAAAAAAATCAGCTGAACTTTCCTCTGTCACTGTGTGTGTGTGTGTGTGTGTGTGTGTGTGTGTGTGAGAGAGAGAGAGAGAGAGAGAGAGAGAGAGAGAGAGAGATTATGTAAAAAAAGAAAAGAGTGTTTGATGCCGTCAAAACAACCGGCTTTGTTTAATAATGTGACAGAGAAGCAACAAAAGGGAGGAGGGGGGGGGGAGGGGACCAGAGGGGGGGGCTGAATGTCTAAAGGCCCCGGGGAGGAGGAGGAGGAGGGGGGCTGTGTGTGTGTGCGTGTGTGTGAAATGAAATGTTTAGTGAAACAGAAAATGTGTGTGTTGAGTTGTAAAAACTGGGTCAACGGGACGATTCGGTTAAATCACAGAATCATGGTGATAATGGTGAAGGTGATGATGATGATGGTGAAGGTGATGGTGATGGTGAAGATGATGATGATTGTGATGGTGAAGGTGAACCACATACATAGCAACAGAATGCTAGGTGTAAACATAGCCATAGAACATTAGGCATTAATGTAGCAATAGAACGCCAGACTAGATTGTAGCAATAGAACGCTAGATGTAAATGTAGCAATAGGATGGTGTAAATGAAGCATAGGGTGCTAGGCGTAAACATAGTGATTGGATGCTTAGCATAAACATAGCAACATTATGACAGGCCTAAACATAGCAGTAGGACGCTAGGCATAAACACAGCAATAAGACACTAGGCGAAAACGTAGCAGCAGGACGCTTGGCATATATCTAGCAATAGGTTGCCAGGTGTAAACTTAGGTATAAGATGCTAGGTGAAAACCTAGGTATTGGACACTAGGTGTAAATCTGGCATTAAGACACTAGGCGTAAACATTGAAATAGGTTGCATGGCGTAAATGTAGCAAAAAGACGCTAGATGTAAACGTAGTGACAGGACACTAGGTGTAAACATAGCAACATTTTGGCGAGCGTAAACATAGCAATAGGACACTGGGCATAGACATAGCAATAGGACGCTAGGCATAAATGAAGCAAAAGGACACAATGCGTATGAAGCAACAGGGCGCTAGGTGTAAATGTAGTGATTGGACGCTAGGCATAAACACAGCAACATTATGACAGGCGTAAACATAGCAATAGGACACTAGGCGTAAATGAAGCAATAGGATGCAAGGTGTAAACATAACAATAGGATGCTAGGCGTAAACATAGCAACAGGACACTAGGTGTAAACATTGAAATAGTACGCTAGGCCTAAACATTGAAATAGGATGCTAGGAGTAACCATAGCAATAAGACTCTAGGCATAAACATAGCAATTGGACACTAGGTATAAATGTAGCAATAGGCCGCTAGGCATAAATATGCCAGCAGTAAGCTAGGCGTAAACATTGAAATAGGATGCTAGGCGTAAACGTAGCAATAGGATAGTAGGCATAAACACTGAAGTAGGATGCTTGGCGTAAATATAGCAACAGGATGCTACAAATAAACGTAGCAGTATGACACTAGGCATAAACTTTGCAGTAGGATGCTAGGCATAAACATAGAAATAGGATTCTTGACGAAACGTAGCCATAGGACACTAGGCATATGGCTACGTAGCAACAGGACACTAGGTGTAAACATTGAAATAGTATGCTAGGCCTAAACATTGAAATAGGATGCTAGGAGTAACCATAGCAATAAGATGCTAGGCATAAATGTAGTAATAGGCCGCTAGACGTAAATGTGCCAACAGTAAGCTAGGCGTAAAAATAGCAATAGGACACTAGGCATAAACACTGAAGAAGGATACTTGGTGCAAACAGGATGGGAGGCGTAAATGTAGCAATAGGATGCTAGGTGTAAACATAGAAATAGGACAGTAGGGGTAAATGTAGCAATAGGGGGCAATGCGTAAACATTGAAGTAAGATGCGTAAATATTGAAATAAATGCTAGGTGTAAACATAGCAAAAGGGTGCAAGGCGTAAATGTAGCAACTGGATGCTGAGCATAAACACAGCAACAGGACGCTTTGCGTAAACATAGCAATTGGACACAAAAGTTGAAATAGGAAGCTCTGCATAACAACATACTACCATGCATATGTTTACCATGTTCACCATCTTAGTTAGCATGTTAGCATGTCAGCTAATTAGCACTAAACAGGTAGAGCAGCTGAGGATAATGAATGCCATTAGTTAAGCAGGTCAAACACAAAAGATTGAGAGCAAGTGAAAACCTGACCTCATGGTGGTGCCACAAGAACAGTTCACCCTGAGGGTAACATGGTATCTGTTCTAACTTTAAAGGCAAGATATTACATTTAAAATCACTTTATTTCAAGCTCATGGTGGTCCTAGAGGAAAAGTCAGAGGGTCTCTGAAGTGAGTCAGATTCATCTTCTGTAGAATGTGCACATATTCACCAAATTTAAAAGTAATCCATCTGACTGTTGTAAAAATACTTTGTGCCAAAGACAAATTATACAGTTAATAAAGTTTAATTTAAAAAACTAAAGTTATACAAACAGAACAGCTCTGAGCAGACTGTCAGAGTTTCTCTACAAACCTAATTTCATAATTTTTTTTTACAGGAAGTGCCAAAAAAATAAAACTAAATAAAAAAAAAGGTTTGTTTTGCAAGAAGACGGAGAGCAGCAGAAACATACTGTATATTAATAAACCTTTTATATCATCTCTGCAGAAATTAAACCGCTCACTGGTGTAAATTCTGTTGTTTCATCATCTAGCTGAAACAAAGACAAACAGGCAGCATGCAGGAGCGTAACAGCAGACCTGGGGTCAGTTCATGACCTACATCAGCTCTAATTAGTGGTTTCATAAAGAGCTGCAGAGATGGAAAAGAGATGTTATTTTTGCACTCACACAGCTGAATGTTCATCTGGAGTCATCCCACTCCACTCTGACCGCCAAACACTCAACTTCAGTTCAGGAGGAACGAAAATCCACAAATTCAGTTGAAACTGAAACGACTCCTCGACAGCATCAGCTGACCAAATAAAGCAGGTCGTCTTCATCACAGCAGAGATGTGTACCTTTCACTCAGGTGTCAGTAATCACCTTAACGATGCACCAGGACTCCCAGTGAACTCAGCCATCAGTCACAGCTGTACGTTACCACAACAAAGGCCTTCCTAAATCACTGCACTGACCATGTGACTTTTCATGTCTACAATTCTGAACTACAAGTGTCACATGTTCAATTTACACCACTCGACAGCTTCCAGTCTTCCAACTTTCCACATCAACATTCAAGACGTGATGACAACTGGAAAATCAGATTTCTCTGAAGACTCCCAGTAATCCAACGTGGCGCTCCAAAAAGATTTATAACCCTTTATAATGCTTCTTAATATGCTTCATAACTTCATAACAAGGAGGTGACACTGGTTTCATGGTGATTAAATTTAAAGTTCATGTATGTAGTGCTGCTTCATTTTTAACTCCTTCATGATGAGAACACCTGTCGTGAATGTAAGAAAGTTTCATTTCTACAATCCATCCAAAATGGTGGTATGATGATGGTAGAAACCTCAGGAAGAGACACTGAGGACAGATCTGTCTCCAGGACGGACAGACAGTAGATGTGAGTACAGAACAAATGAACATAATAAATGTACAGTGATCCATATGACACGATGAGACATAAACAGAGACAGTGACAGATGTTAACAGTAACAATTAAAAATATTGAAAACATTTGAGTCGTTCTTTCAATTTATTTTAAAACATGCTAACAAAACAACGTGCTCTAATCCCAAGTCATCACATATCGCTGCTTTGTCAGTGAACCATCATGTGTACATATTGCATGCTGGATAATATGGTGCACTGCAGGGACTCTCCAGCTCCTCATAATATGTGTTACCTGATATCGTCCTGTGGTGCATCATACTGCCATGACATGTGCTGTCCAGCCGCATTACAAAGCAGCATTTCATAATACCACAAAATATGGCTTTTGGCCTTGGTGTCTGATGAAGAAATCACTGACAAAGTGATGGTGTTTGATGATGTAGGAATGAGAAAAGGCTGCATGTTAACATTAGCATGTGAACAGTAGCATTGTGATCATTAATGAACTTTATTTATCTTGCACCTTTCATGCACAAAGTGCAGCACAAAATGCTTTACAATTCAGATGGCAGAGACAAACTGCAAAGAAATAAAACCATGCAATTATATGGCACTTATTCAATGAGAAAAGTGAATAAATAAATAAATCTATCAATCAATAATTAATCAAGTAATTAAACAAAAAACAAAACAAACGTACAGCTCTGTTCTTTTTCCCGTGAACATCCCATAATTATCCTCTGGGTCTTTTCTCCGAGGCTGCCGCCTGCTGTGTTTGCTAACCAGAGCAGAAATAAACTGTTTGTTCCCGACTACATAACCCCCCCCCACACACACATTTCTGTCCCCCCAAAATATGAACCCCCATTGCCTCCCAAAAAAAAATGCTGACAGCATATGATCCAACACAAAACAGACAGTGCACGTTTGTTCCTTATTTTCCTAATGCAGTAAACTGTCTCTAAGACAAACACACACGTCCGTCTGTCTGTCATCTGTCATGAAATATTTTCCACGTCTTCAGGTCAAAATAAAACATGTTATTATTTGTAGCATCAGTCAGACACAGACTCTGTGATGAGTCCTGGAGAGCAACTTTTCAGGTCTGGTATTATTTTACCACCGCTGCTCCAAAGATGCCAACAAAGGTATAAATATTTGTCCCCAAACTGAACCCTCTAGTGTCTGTTTCTGAAAACCAGGCTGAGATGTGACTCCTTGTGTCTGTCATTCATCAGCTGCTTTAAATCTGCATCAACCCTTTATTTACTGTGAAAGAGTCACTGAGTCCTGATCAGTGAGAAAAAGAGTTACTGCATGTCACTAACTGGGCTCTACTGTATGTCAGTAACTCTGCTGTACTGCATGTCACTAACTCAGCCGTACTGCATGTCAATAAATCTGCTGTACTGCATGTCACTAACTCGGCCATTCAGGATGTCACAAACTCGGCTTCTTCTCCGGAGCCTTTGTGCTCCACTGTCTCTCAGGTTAACTCGTATTGCAGCGGTGCCTGGATAGTGTGACGTGTGTGGTTGTGCTGCTGCCGTGGTCCTGCCAGATGCCTCCTGCTGCTGCTGTTATCATTAGTCATACTTCTACTGTTATTATACACATATGATTATTGTCACATATGTATACTATCAGATTTTAAAGAGGCAACAGATAGGATTCAGGTTTTTTTAGCGTGGCGCCACCTAGCGTCAGCAGTGTTGCTCGCACTAAATTGAGTGTGGGGATCATAGATAATCAATAAAATGTAGGCTGTAAAGCCACCAGTATACCTCTATGTATATGTATAATGAGAAGGTGTGTGGACACTCTACTAAATAAATGAGTGAAGAGACCGAGCAACAATTATCAGATTTATCTGAAGAAAAAACAAATAGTAATGCAAATAAATTGTAGCAGAACGCACAGTACCAGTGCAAACAACTGACAGTAAATTATACCAATATCAGTACAAACAACAGTAGACACGTAAGGGATAATGTATAGTGAGCCGGTGACTGTTGAAAAATCACTCCCGACGGGAATGGAACCCCGACGCACAGTGGAGTTATTTTTCAACTGTCACTGGCTCACTATACATTATCCCGCTTAGAACATGGCCTACTACTAAAACATTCAAATGCTACAACTGGCATTAATATTATTAAATTGCTGGCAGAGTATATTGAGAGAGGAGAGGCGTTCACCAGACAAACGAGAGTGGAGAAGAGGATTTTACTCCACTTCTCCCGGTCGGAGATGCTGGGTGCCCATTAGCTGCGAAGGCTGCGGTCACATTTATGGCCACTGACCGACATGATCCCCCTGCTTTCCAGGCCAGCTTTGGAGAGCTGTGTGGACTAATGTTAACTGATTTTGATGCTCCTCAGTCTAAGGCCATTGCAGTGAAAAGTTCAGTGTTCACTTAGCTGGGCGATGTGCGTGGATAGCTGCCTCTGTGAGAAGAGAACAGAAGGAAGAGAGGCGGGTATCACTGTCCGAGGGCTGCCGTAGAATGGCAACCAGGATGTCAGCCGACCAACACTCGCTACCTGCTCCCTGGTTGCGGCGATTTGCGATGCTGACCAGCTAGGAATGAACTAGCAGCCAGTGCAGCACAGTCCTCTCTGGTCTAGCTAACATTTAGCCGTGTTACTTACTGATCCATTAGAAAGAAAGCTAGCTGGACATGGGTTTTGAAGCCTCTTTGGTCACGGAGCTCCTTCCATCTCTTGAACGCCTGACTGAGGTTTACTCTTGTTTTTCCTCTTCTTTTATCACTCTCCTTTTTGCTCTTCTTTGCCTCCTCACACAGAGGAGCTCCTTTTCTTTGGCTAGGCCGTTTTTCACTTGTCTCCAAACTTTGTCCGTCTGCCATTGTGCTCGTGACTCAACTATCTCATGCCCAACTCCTCATAAGGACCAGCTCCAGGCCCTGATTGGCTGACCCACCAGTTTCACAATACATGATGCATTTCCTGCCATGAAGCAGATTTTTTCCGTGAAATTTTGGCACCAGTGGCAGAAGCTTATTGCAAAGATTGCAAAGCCACTAAGTAACCTATGTAAATGCTGATAGTCTGATTTTACTGTGGCCACTACCCTGTGCAACCCACATTATTTTCAACATGATATATTTATGAAAAGATGCTGTCTGTTGCCTCTTTAATGTATACTATCAACATATTGTACAATAGCCAGAATCATAATTATAATATTATTAGTTTCATTAATGTTGTTGTAAGCTACTGTCAATACTGTCTCTCCTGCATCTCTCTCTGTCTCTCTCTCTCCATCTCTGTCTGTCTGTCTGTCTGTCTGTCTGTCTCTCTCTCTCTCTCTCTCTCCCTCTGTCAGTCGCTCTTTCTGTCTCTTTCTCTCTTTCTGTCTCATTGTGTCATACGGATTACTGTTAATTTATCATGTTGATCTGTTCTGTGCAACACCTATTGCATGTCTGTCCATCCTGGAAGAGGGATCCCTCCTCAGTTGCTCTTCTTGAGGTTTCTACCATTTATTTCCCAGTTAAAATGTTTTTTTAGGGAGTTTTTTCTGATCAGGACAGAGGGATGTCGTATGCTGTGAAGCCCTGTGAGGCAAACTGTGATTTATGATATTGGGCTTTAGAAATAAAATTGATTGATTGATTGATTGATTGATTGATTGATCATGATTGTAATATCTGATTTTAACTTTAGAGATGTCCTGGAAGTTCCAGTGTTTCCTCTCTCACAGCTGAGACCTCAAGGTGCAGAGGAAACTTATGACCAGCTGCTGGAAAAAGGTTCCTCTGAGAGAGTCATCATCCTCAGGTTCCTCTAAGGAGAGTCATCAGCTTTAAGTTCCTCTGAGGAGAGTTGTCAGTCTTGGGTTCCTCTGGGGAGAGTCATCAGCCTCAGGTTCCTCTGAGGAGAGTCATCAGCTTCAGGTTCCTTTGAAGAGAGTCATCAGCTTCAGGTTCCTCTGGGGAGAGTCATCAGCCTCAGGTTCCTCTGACGAGAGTTGTCAGCTTCAGGTTCCTTTGAAGAGAGTCATCAGCTTTAAGTTCCTCTGAGGAGAGTTGTCAGTCTTGGGTTCCTCTGGGGAGAGTCATCAGCCTCAGGTTCCTCTGAGGAGAGTCATCAGCTTCAGGTTCCTTTGAAGAGAGTCATCAGCTTCAGGTTCCTCTGGGGAGAGTCATCAGCCTCAGGTTCCTCTGACGAGAGTTGTCAGCTTCAGGTTCCTTTGAAGAGAGTCATCAGCTTTAGGTTTCTCTGAGGAGAGTCATCAGCTTCAGGTTCCTTTGAAGAGAGTCATCAGCTTCAGGTTCCTCTGGGGAGAGTCATCAGCCTCAGGTTCCTCTGAGGAGAGTCATCAGCTTCAGGTTCCTCTGAGGAGAGTCATCAGCTTCAGGTTCCTTTGAAGAAAGTCATCAGCTTCAGGTTCCTCTGAGGAGATTTGTCGGCCTTGGGTTCCTCTGGGGAGAGTCATCAGCCTCAGGTTCCTCTGAGGAGAGTCATCAGCTTCAGGTTCCTCTGAGGAGAGTCATCAGCCTCGGTTCCTTTGAAGAAAGTCATCAGCTTCAGGTTCCTCTGAGGAGATTTGTTGGCCTTGGGTTCCTCTGGGGAGAGTCATCAGCTTCAGGTTCCTCTGAGGAGAGTCATCAGCTTCAGGTACCTCTGAGGAGAGTCATCAGCTTCAGGTACCTCTGAGGAGAGTTGTCAGTCTTGGGTTCCTCTGAGGAGAGTCATCAGCCTCAGGTTCCTTTGAGGAGAGTCATCAGCTTCGGTTCCTTTGAAGAAAGTCATCAGCTTCAGGTTCCTCTGAGGAGATTTGTTGGCCTTGGGTTCCTCTGGGGAGAGTCATCAGCTTCAGGTTCCTCTGAGGAGAGTCATCAGCTTCAGGTTCCTCTGAGGAGAGTCATCAGCCTCGGGTTCCTTTGAAGAGAGTCATCAGCTTCAGGTCCCTTTGAAGAAAGTCATCAGCTTCAGGTTCCTCTGAGGAGAGTCATCAGCTTCAGGTTCCTCTGGGGAGAGTCATCAGCCTCAGGTTCCTGTGAGGAGAGTCATCAGCTTCAGGTTCCTCTGAGGAGAGTCATCAGCTTCGGTTCCTTTTAAGAAAGTCATCAGCTTCAGGTTCCTCTGAGGAGATTTGTTGGCCTTGGGTTCCTCTGGGGAGAGTCATCAGCTTCAGGTTCCTCTGAGGAGAGTCATCAGCTTCAGGTACCTCTGAGGACAGTTGTCAGTCTTGGGTTCCTCTGAGGAGAGTCATCAGCCTCAGGTTCCTTTGAGGAGAGTCATCAGCTTCAGGTTCCTCTGAGGAGAACTGTCAGCGTCAGGTTCCTCTGAGGAGAACTGTCAGTTTCAGGTTCCTCTGAGAAGAGTCATCAGCTTCATGTTCCGTTGAAGAGAGTCATCAGCTTCAGGTTCCTCTGAGGAGAGTTGTCAGCCTCAGGTTCCTCTGAGGAGAGTCATCAGCTTCAGGTTCCTTTGAAGAGAGTCATCAGCTTCAGGTTCCTCTGAGGAGAACTTTCAGCTTCAGGTTCCTCTGAGGAGAGTTGTCAGCTTCAGGTTCCTCTGAGGAGAACTATCAGCTTCAGGTTCCTCTGAGGAGAGTTGTCAGCTTCAGGTTCCATTGAAGAGAGTCATCAGCTTCAGGTTCCTTTGAAGAGAGTCATCAGCTTTAGGTTCCTCTGAGAAGTGTTGTCAGCTTCAGGTTCCTCTGAGGAGAGTTGTCAGTCTTGGGTTCCTCTGGGGAGAGTCATCAGCCTCAGGTTCCTCTGAGGAAAGTCATCAGCTTTAGGTTCCATTGAAGAGAGTCATCAGCTTCAGATTCCTTTGAAGAGAGTTGTCAGCCTCAGGTTCCTTTGAAGAGAGTCATCAGCTTCAGAATGTTCTCCCTCATTTAACTTCCCAAGGCTTCACTTACGCGTGAACCACTCAATTCATCTAAACACTTCTTATGGGTCCTTTTTGCTGCCAAATCTGATATTTGACCAGCTGCTTTCTAAACCTTGTGTAACTGACTTATTTTCACCTTTAGTATAAAATGATACATTATCTCCCTCTACAGATGTAGATGTTCTACAGATGTGATGTAGGTGTTCTACAGATGTATGTGTATGTGATGTATGTGATGTAGGTGCTCTACAGATGTGATGTAGGTGTTCTACAGATGTTATGTAGATGTTATACAGATGTGCTATAGGTGTTCTACAGATGTGATGTAGATGTTATACAGGTCTGATATAGGCCTTCTACAGATGATATAGGTGTTATGCAGATGCGATGTAGATGTTTATACAGATGTGATGTAGATGTTATACAGATGTGATATAGGTGTTATGCAGATGTGATGTATGTGATGCAGGTGTTCCACAGACGTGATGTAAGTGTTCTACAGATGTGATATAGGTGTACCACAAATGTGATATAGGTGTTATACAGATGTGATGTAGGTGTTCCACAGATGTGATGCAGGTGTTCCACAAATGTGATGTAGGTGTTCTACAGATGTGATGTAAGTGTTCTACAGATGTGATATAGGTGTTATACAGATGTGATGTAGGTGATGTAGACCTCAAGAAGGTCTTGATCCTCTTTAAAGTAGAGAAGCACCTCTCTGATTCTGCTGTCGTCATGAGTGTGGTGATGAGAATCTTTAGACTGACAGTCTTAGTGAATGTGGTCTGAAGGTTCTTCTCCATGAACAACTGGAACAGAGTCAGTGCACTAGAGATGCGCGGATGACGTATTTTTTCATACGCGCAACCGCTTCTTAAAATCTCTATCCGCCCGCTATCCATTTGCATTAACGTTTTTTCACCAATTTTCAAAACCGAACCCGCCCGCCATCCGCCGATTAGTTTTTTAGGTCTATTGAAGATGCCTCGCTATTAGTAGACCTATCGTCTTTTTCAAACAGTGCAGTTCATTATATCTTGCCAGTAAGCTGATGAGCAAACAATTGGGGCCTCGGTTGAAATGTTGATTTTTTTTTTTATTTGAGTGCTTCAATCGCAACCCGCCCGAATTTTATTAAAATATCATTTTTCGTGGCGTCATCCGCCCGATCCGCGGTTTATCCGCGGTGTCTGCGGGTCCACGGGTCAACCACGCATCTCTACAGTGCACCACTGCAAGCCTTGAACTCGTCATTCTCATAGATGAGGTATTGCTCTGTTCTGAGCTTGGCCTTGTTCAACATGGGGTAGGCCTCCATGGTGGTTTCTAGTGCTGCATCCAGGAACTGTACAGTGTGTTGCGCAAACAAGTCTCCTTGCAGTAGAGTGGCACTGATGAGGTGCTTGGTCAAAGAGAACTGCTCTCTGCTGTGACTCAGAATGGTATCACATACCTATGACATGATACATCAATAAAAAAACAGGCCAGTACACATAGTAAACATCAGAATTTAATTTTCACATCTGTTAGTCTAAATAATTTCATCAGTATCCTCTTACGAGATGAGTATGTTATTTTGTGAGAAGATGGGATAGCTTACTGCTTAACATCAGGAATGTGAAATCTATCGAAATGTAAATCTAAACACTTCAGTGTCTGCCTTCCTCAGTAGTTGTGTGGTGAATTGAACATGGCGTAATAAAAACAAATATATAACTCTTAATATTACTCAGGAATTGAGAAAGGTAGACAGAGAAACATAGAAGAGGGTCATTTTGAACATTAATAAATACAAAAGTAAAAACCCCTAATTGAGTGTAAACAGAACTGTAATGTTACAACTTACCTCTGTAGCCAACTGCTGCTGTTCTCTTTGTCCAAGTGTCGTCCATTTCTTTGTGGGCTGCTGCTGCACAGATCCACAGTATTCCTCACCCAGAGAAGGAATGGAGTCCCTAATCGAAAACACATTTACTATTTCAGAAACTAACATGCTGGAGGCATAAAATAAAATAGTCTTGTCATTGTGTACTGTGTTTAATAGACTGTATACATTATCATCCAAAATTAATTTCCTGTTTACTGTCTTTAAAATGATGAAACAAGTATTTATGAGTTGCTGTAGTGTCATTTATGTTTTTTACATGGTTTAAGATTGCAAAAAAATTATCATAATAAGCATTTTTCTCAGCTAATGATAAATAATTATTTACCTGATGTTCTGCATGTGGTTGGTGAACCTCTGGATGTCTCCTGTGATATAGACTGAGTCCATGTTCCTCTTCTGCAGCTGGTTAAACAGCATCTCCACGTGTGGCACAATCTTGTGAAACAATGCCAGGAAAAAGCAGAAATCCTCATCTTCCAGCATTCTCACAAAGCCCCCAGCCTCTCTGACAATTAGAGCATCAGAGTCACCAGAGTCTCTGATGGTCTGGAAACACTGAAGGAGGTCATCCCTGTGCTCATACACAGTGTCAACAGCACGACTGTGGAAGTTCCACCAGGTTTTCAAAGTTCCAGGAAGTCTGTGTTCCACCACTTGATCAAGCACACTGGTTCGCTTGTATGACTGGGAGAAGAATGCAGGAAATCCACCAAGGTCTGAAAAGAAAGTACTGATTCTGGGGATCAATCAATCAATCAAACTTTATTTGTATAGCACTTTTCATACATTAAAAATGCAGCACAAAATGCTTCACAGAATAAAAACAAACAAAAATACTACATAATACATATTGAAAACCTGCCTCCCATCCCCACATATAAACACACACACACACACACACACACACACACACACACAGAGTCAATATAGTCAATAACATGGCTGGGCACTGAGGAACCAGGTGAGGAAAGAACCACCTATGGGGAGCTCATCCACACTGAGAGGCATCACAGCCTACGGCCACAGGGAGGGCCGCCACAGAAACCACCCCGACCAGATAGAAACTTAATAATAATAAAATGCATAAAGATTTAAAAATAAATCATTTAAAAGCACAAGAAATTAAAAATAAAATAAATAGAAGAATTAAAAGAGTAAAAGAAATCAGTTAAAAGCCAAACTAAAAAGGTGAGTCTTGAGTCTTCTTTTAAAAACATCAACAGTCTCTGCAGTCCTGATGTTCTCCGGCAGGCTGTTTCACAAGTGATGGCCATAATGGCTGAATGCAGCCTCCCCGTGGGTTTTTGTTCTGACTTTTGGAACAATTAAAAGGCTGGAGCCAGAGGACCTCAGGATCCGCGAGGGTTGATATGATAAAAGCAGGTCAGATAAATAAGATGGCCCAAGACTGTTAAGACATTTAAAAACTAATAAAAGAACCTTAAAATTGATCCTGAAACACACAGGGTGCCAATGCAGCGATTTTAAAACTAGTGTAATGTGCTCCCGCCCTCTGGTCCTCATCAGCACTCGGCTGAGTTTTGAAGTAACTGCAGGTTAGAGATGGTCTTTTTTGGGAAGACCAGAGAGCAGGGCATTACAATAATCTAAACGACAAGAGATAAAAGCATGCATCACCTCTGTGTTAGCCTGAGAGAGAAACGGGTGAACTCTGGCTATATTCTTAAGATGACAAAAACCTACCTTTGTTACATTTTTGATGTGTGGAGTAAAATTAAGCTCAGAGTCAAAAATGACGCCTAGGTTCTTCACACATTGTGAAGGTTTAAAAATCTTGCAGTTTTGGTAAAGGTTTTTCTCTTTTGCCTTCAGGACCAATAATTAAAACCTCTGTTTTGTCCTGGTTGAGCTGTAGGAAATTCACTGCCATCCATGATTTGATATCTAAAATGTAGTTAAAAAGGGCATCAGTTGGCCCTGTGTCATCAGGAGACATGGCGATGTACAACTGTGTGTCATCTGCGTAGCTGTGGAAGCTAATGCTGTGCCTCCTGATGACGTCCCCAAGGGGAAACATATATAGATTAAAAAGAAGTGGACCTAAAATTGACCCTTGGGGCATCCCACACTTGATTTCATGCGTTTCGGAGGAACATGGATCCATACTTACAAAGAAACAACGATCTGTGAGATAAGAGCTGAACCAGTTAAAAACAGTACCAGAGAGGCCGACCAGGTTTCTGAGTCTGTTTAATAAAATATGGTGATCTACTGTATCAAAGGCGGTGCTTAGATCCAGTTGTACCAAGACTGTGAGTTTTTGTGAATCAACATTAAACCTGATATCATTTAAAATCTTTAAAAGGGCTGTCTCTGTACTATGGTTCATCCTAAAACCAGATTGATGTTTCTCTAAAATATTGTTTCTTTTTAAAAAATTATTTACTTAAAATCTTACTTAAAAATGGTAAGCTGGATACAGGTCGGTAATTTTTAAAAATGTTGGGATCTAAATTATTCTTCTTTAGAAGGGCTTCACCACTGCCATTTTAAAGGCAGCGGGGAAGACACCCGTCTGAAGAGTAATTTACTATTTAAAATCGTTCCTTAAAGAATGTTATGGGTTGAGTTTTTTGATGCATGTTTTGTAGCTGCTCTTGTGTTTTCTTTTTTTTGTTCTCCTGTCCTTTCATGACTTGCAGGGCTGGTGTGTGGCCGAAGCGGGGGTGACCTACTTTTTCACCATGGGCGGTGAGGCACACCTTGTTTCCATTTCACCTCATCTACCTCACTATAAAGCTGACTCTGACTTCACTTCAGTGCCAGATAATTCCGTCTCGTTCAGTAGCGCTACTCTTACTTGAGATTCTTCGCCTCGTGAATATTTTGCCTGCTTCTCTTTTTGACCAACTGCACTGACTCATGTTTTTTGTCTCTGTCATTCACAGTTTGGAGCCTTGCCGCCTTTATTCTCCAGAGCTCTCGCCTCCTGCCACCACCAGGCAGCTCACTTCTCCATGCAGTCATGTTTTTTTTGCTGCTGTTTTTGTAATAAATTATTGTGTAATTTACTCCACCTGTCTCCTGCTACTTGGGTTCCTTCAGGTTCTCGCCAGTCCCTAACAAAGAATCCAATGAAATGTTTAAAAAGTCATGTGGGAATCGGATCTAAAAGGAGTCTAATCTAAAATGAGTTTCGAAAAGTGGGATAGGCTATTCTTGCTTGTTTGACTGTTTTATTGTAGGATTTGAGTTGATCGCATAATATTTCATAATGAACTGTCAATTTGGTTTTTCTCCACCTCCTCTCTGCACTCCTGCATTTTCTTTTCAGTCTTTTGATATTATCATTTCTCCACGGGGGTGTAGGTTTTGTTTTTATTGTTTTTGTTAAAAGTGGAGCCACTGAGTCAAGTGTTGACTTTATTTTAAGGTTAAAATTGTTCACAATAAAATCACAAGGTGCAAGAAAAATTTTAGCAGGAGTGCTCTGTAAAATCTGGATAAAATTTGCAGCCACTTCAGAAGTTAGGTAGCGTTTCCTCATTGTTCTCACCAGGGCCTCCTGATGGCTAAAACTGGTGATGTTAAAATACACACAGTAGTGGTCAGACACAGCCAGGTCAACAACAGTGGACACACCCTGGACCTGGTCATAACCTATGGCCAGTCCACTGGTGTGTCCTCTGTTGTTTTGTTTAAAATCCATGCAGGTTAAAATGTTTAAAAATTCTCTGGACATTCTACCCAAGGCATTATTAACATGTAAATTAAAATCACCAGACCCAGACTCACCACAGTGTGGTGAGTGTGAAGCAGGTGTGACAGGAACTAAGTTTTTGGGGTTGCTATTGATCCATGGTGAAGCTGGTCTATTAAATCTATTTGAGATTCTGACTGGGATGGATATGGATGTGGCAGTGGGTTGGGGATGAATCAAAGAGGAAACCAGGGGGGCGTGGGCTTTCAATGTACGTAACTGTCAGTCACATGGGGCACACTGAACAGCATGCTGAATGTTAGCCGCTAACATGCGGCTGCCCAGCCTGCTCGGGTGAAGCCCGTCAGCCCTGTAAAAAGAGGACCGGTTCCAAAATAAGTTAAAATTGTCAATAGAAGTGACTCAGCGGTCCGGTTGGCGGTGCTTTTATAAGCTGGGGGTCCACATCAGCGTGCATAGATGTAGCCATAGATGTATCGCTGTGCTATCAGCTGGCGGAAGTTTTCCCACCTGTCAAGCAGGCCGTGCCTGGCTGTTAAAACCCCTAATGCTTGGACATCCAGTGATTAAAATAATGTCTGATTAAAGGAGATAAATAAGAACAAAAATAAAAACAACTGATGTCCAAGCAGATAGCTTAAAAGTAGCCCCAAAGCTAAAATAAATCAGTTCAAAATCGCGGGTTAGGGAGAGCACAGACACTGACACATGAACATTACAGTATTGTGTGATGTTGCCTGCTGCATGATGAGGTTGAGTTGATGAGCATATCAGTGGATGTAGTGTGCACTTGCATACACATCCCTTACTTTACACTGCACTCCACCTGTGGCTCCCTTCATCACTGCTGCCCCATCATAGGCCTTGGGCGATCAGTCTGCTCTCCTGTCTGGCAGGGAGGATGGTGCTCAGCCTCTCCAACATTGCTGTGGTGATTGTGTCAGCAGTTGCATTCTGAAGAGGGATGAACTGAAAAAAAAAAAAACACTCTTGGATGTTGTTATGGGTGTCGATGTACCATAGCACAAGCACCAACTGGCAGCAGGTGGAAATATCAGTTGTCTCATCTGCCTGAATAGCAAGATAATCCGCGTTTTTTACTTCCTCCAGAATGTGAGTTTTAAGCACTGACAGCATGCAGTCCGACAGTTCCTTCTGAACAGTCTTTGAGGTGCCTTTGAAAACTGTCACTGTCTTCAGGTGCTCCTCCAGCACAGCATCAGGTGAGGCGACCAGATCAACTAAGCCCCTGAAAACACCTGGGTTGTCTGAGGACTCCGTCTCATTGTGGCCACGCAAAGCCAGCTCAAATGCCCCGCACAATTTAACACAGTCAATTATCTTTGATAAAATGTGCCGGTTTTTATCCACCTCTGTGACCTTCGTCCAGCTGCATAGCGATGTTAGCTTTGCCTAGCATGGCTAGCTTGACTGTGTTCTCCATATGTGCCCTCGTACACTCATGTTTCTTAATCTTCTCAGATAAATGCTTTATGTCCCTCACTCCTGTAACAGTCCATGTCGTATCTGTCCCCGCCGTTTTCAAAAGTAAACATGGGAAGCAAAATACCGCATTTACATGACTGCATCCAGGTAGCCAAGGCTTCCTGTTGTACCAATTACACGAGAAGCCTTTCATATACACTTTAGCTTTTTCACTTGTTGGCTAATTTTGATGTCCAGTTGATCTGGGCTGAGCTGTTTTATCTGTAATTTTTCCACCAATGTTCTTCTCTCAAATGGATTTTGGAGAAGCGACCTGATTGAATTAGGGGCCTGCTGCTGAAATCATGTCCTCAGATATCCACTCCATCACCGACAGACTCGGCTGGGGTGATAAATTAATCGCCCTTTAGGCACCAGATTCGATGACACTGATTGGATAAATTTCTGTTGCTATGTGCATATCTCATGTCAGCAACAGGTCAGTAATTGGCTACACTGCTGCACTGACTGGGCGCTTTTTCTATCACCCCAGGAATATATTATCCCCTAAACTATAATGATTTATATTTTATATGCGACATGTGTTCAGCCGCCACTGACCATTTGTATAAAACTATGGCTGGGTAACTGCACTAGAAGCTCAGAGAAGCGTATAGGACTGCGACTCTGAGTCCTGATCTTAACTCTGGGTTGTCAGGGTTTTGAATTACTAATAAACTCTGCCAGGTTTCTAGAAATGAGAGCAGCTCCATCCAAAGTGGGATGAATGCTGTCTCTCCTAATGAGACCAGGTTTTCCCCAGAAAGTTTGCCAATTATTAACAAAACCCACATTGTTTGCTGGACACCACCTGGACAGCCAGTGATTAAATGATGACATGCGGCTAAACATGTCATCAGAGGTCAGATTAGGGAGGGGTCCAGAGAAAACTAGTGAGTTCAACAACGTTTTTGCATATTCACACACCGAGGCAATATTAATTTTAGTGACCTCCAACTGGCGTAACCGGGTGTCATTGCGACGTGAATAACGATCTTATCGAATCTATGTTTAGCTTTAGCCAGCAGTTTTAAATTTGACTCAATGACACCCGCTCTGGCCCAAGGGATACATTTGACTATGGCCACTGGTGTTGCTAACTTCACGTTCATCAGAATAGAGCTGCCAGTGATCAGAGTTTTCTCCTCAGCAGGTGTGTCGCTGACTGGGGAAAAGCGGTTAGAAACATGAACAGCCGAGCAAGAAAGAGCAGAAGGAGAAGCAGAAGGAGAAGCCACAACTGTTAAGCTAATGTAGTTATCAAGGCTAATAACGTGTAAACAACAGCTAAAAGATTAGCAAGAAAATCGTAAAAAAGAGAAGAGCTATGCTTAGACAGAACTAGTGTAGGTTAAGACTTGAAGTAGATATTAAAGCACCTGAGGTGGGGAAAAAAGAAAGCAAGCTGGTAGGAGTTGACTAGAGCAGCACAGAGACGCTGTCACAGAAACGACACAATGACACAACATGCTTACCGCAGTACGTCAGCACCTGACTCTGTCTAGTAGTTGATTGTACTACACTGTTGATTTTATGATTTGTTTTATAGCCCTTTGAGATTCCTTGAATGTAAAGTGCATTATGAAAAAAAATGTACTATTATTATTATTACTATGTTGTCTCGTGTTTGAGCTTTGGACGTCACAGTGATGAGTCCTATTTGTAGTGATGACTAAGTGTGCAGTCACGCTGATCACGTCTACATGTCAGCATCAAATCTTCTATTTTCAAACATGTTTACAGTGTTCACATTTCCAGCGTTCGTGCTAAGCTAAATTAAGATAAGCTACAGGGGTGATACTGTCAGCCTGTCTGTAAACTGCCCTGTGTAGATTCATTAAGGTGAAACTGACGTATGTGACGTGTCTGAATAAACACAAAAATAAGCTGAGAGGAAACTGAATGAACAATTTCTGACTCCCAGTAAACATCAACATTAAACTGGTTTCTGTAAGCATCACCAGTCACTTGTTTCCTAGCAACACTGTTGTGATTAAACTGAGGCCTCACACACGACGTGCCAGACAAAACGAAGGGTATACAGACTGATTGTACTGTAACTATGTAACCATCTCCATAGCAACAGGCTGCAAGATACACACACACACACACACACACACACACACACACACACACACACACAGGACAACATTTCTTCCTTCAGTTGAGTCTTTTTATTTTAAAATTATTTTTAGCAGGTGAAAGTTGGGAGACAAATTTTGAATGAACAACTTGAGAAAACAGATGAGCAGGTACAGTACAAGCTACCTGAGCAGTACCTGATTAGGTAGAGTAGGGAGTGCCTGAGCAGGTAGAGTACAGTGTACCTGAACAGGTAGAGATGATACAAAGCAAGTAAAATCTGAGATGAGCGTCAGAGACAATACTAAGCAGTTAAAATATGTGGTGAGCGTCTGAGATCATACGAAGTAGAGGGATGAGACAGTCTGTCACATCCCTCACACAGTGCTGTGTGCTGTGGTTTGTTAGCCTCCCAAATTAACAGACTTTTTAACTGACTCTGTGTTCTTGGCTGATATTATGCCCAAATATGACCGGGTCCTTATTGTTGGAGATTGTAATATTCATGTCTGTTGTCCTGAAAACTTTCTTCACGTCTTTACTGATAAAGTCACTTCTACCAGAGCACTTATTTCACCTCCTGCTCGTGATCCTTCAATGTCTGTCCCCTGCTATGCTGCTTTTGACATGTCTGTGACCCTGCCCTTTGTGCAGGAGATTGTGGGTCATTTGAAGCCATCAGGTTCTCCACATGATGCTGTCCCTCCCCGACTTTTTAAGGAGGTTTTCCCCACTGTTGGGCCATCGACTCCCACAATTATTAATAGTCTGTCTGTCCTGGGCTGGATCCTACTGTTTTGGCTAATTCCAGGCCAATCTTTAAATCTTCTTTGTTTTCTAAAAATCTTAGAGAAGATTGTTTACTCTCAGCTCATGGACTTTTTAAATTAACAAAATATTCTCATAATTTTCCAATCCAGATGTAAAACATTGCACAGCACAGAATCAGTGCTTTTAAGAGTTTTTAATGATATCTTTTTAGCAACTGACTCTGGTCATTGTGTTATCCTTGTGCTTTTAGATTTGACTGCAGCATTTGACACAGTGGACCATGAAATCCTGATTGCTTGTTTGGAGAAGTGGATGGGCACCAGCGGCACTGCACTTTATTGGTTCAGGTCATACCTGTCACATCAGACTTTCTGTGTCAGCCTTGGAGACTCTGTTCACCACTGCTCCTCTCTCATGTGGGGTTCCACAGGGCTCTGTGCTAGGCCCTCTTCTGTTCTCTCTCTCTGTCTATCCCACTTGGTTCCATTCTCAGGAAGCATGGCATTTCTTTTCACTGTTATGCGGATGACAGTCAGATCTATGTGCCCCTTAAAAAGACTGACTCCTCCTCTGTTAAGCCACTGCTAAATTGTCTAGATGACCTCAAAACCTGGATGGCTTTAAATTACCTAAAGTTTAATGAAAAAAAGACCGAAGTGATGGTCTTTGATGGCATCTCTGTGACCCCCTCTAGTTGATCTGGGTTCCTTGGCACAGTATCTCAAGCCAACTGTAAATAATCTGGGGTAAAATTGGACACAGAACTTAAATTTGACAGCCAGATCAAAGCTGTGGTGAAATCTAGCTTCTTCCAGTTAAGGCGCGGGCAAAAACAAAACCAGTCCTTCCGAGAAAGCACTTTGAGACAGTAATCCACGCCTTTGTGACCATTCCACTGGATTACTGTAATGCACTTTATATGGGGGTTAGTGGGTCCTCCATTGCTCATCTTCAACTGGTACAGAATGCTGCTGCGCGTCAATCAATCAATCAATTCACTCAATCAATTTAATTTATAAAGTCCAATATCACAAATAGAATTTGCCTCACAGGGCTTTACAGCATACGACATCCCTCTGTCCTTTGGACCCTCACAGCGGATAAGGAAAAACTCCCCAAAAAAACCCCTTTACCGGGGAAAAAAAATGGTAGAAACCTCAGGAAGAGCAACTGAGCGAGGGATCCCTCTTCCAGGACGGACAGACGTGCAATACAAGACAAGATACAGTAATAGGATACGCGAGAGCGAGAGAGAGAGAGAGAGAGAGAGAGAGAAGGTGTCCGGTGCATTATAGGTGGTCCTCTGGCAGACTAGGCCTAAGTCAGCCTAACTAGGGGCTGGTACAGGTCAAGCCTGAGCCAGCCCTAACTATAAGCTTTATCAAAGAGGAAAGTCTTAAGTCTAGCCTTAAATGTGGAGACGGTGTCTGCCTCCCGGACCGTAACAGGAAGATGATTCCACAGGAGAGGAGCCTGATAGCTGAAGGCTCTGGCTCCTGATCTACTTTTGGAGACTTTAGGGACCACGAGTAACCCTGCGTTCTCCGAGCGCAGAGTTCTGGTGGGATAATATGGCACTATGAGCTCTCTAAGATATGACGGAGCTTGACCATTTAGAGCTTTATAAGTTAACAGTAGGATTTTAAATTCAATTCTGGATTCTTCTAACTGGCACAACGAACTTATTCTTATTTATTGTGTTTGAGCTTGTTGTGCTGATGAGTTTGTATTTCTATTTGTTTGACTGATACAAGCAATATTAAAAAATTATATGTTTGCTTTGTTCATTTATTTACAGTGGACACCAACAGGACACTGCATAACGAACAAATCAACAGGACGGATATTACTAAATGCGCAACCAGCAAATACAGCTGAAGGAAATCAGAAGTTTTTTTTAATAATAATAATAATACATTTTATTTGCATAGTACTTTTCAAAACAGTCTGAGACACTTTACAAAAAAAACAAAACAAAATAAAAACAACCAAAGAGCAGTACAACACAGTTAAGAGCAAGAATGGGGATTGAATGCAAGCCTGAACAGGTGGATTTTGAGCAAAGATTTGAAAGAGTTTAAATCTGTACAGTTAGGGATGTGTTGGGGGAGAGAGTTCCAGGGGGGGCTGCAGTGGAGAAGGGTTTGTCCCCCCAGGTTTTGTGCTTGGTCCTGTGTGGTGAAGAGAGGAGATTTGCATCAGAGGAGCAGAGACTGCGGGAGGGGGTGTGACGGTGCAACAGGTCAGTGAGGTAAGATGGGGGCCTGGTTATGGAGGGCTTTGAAAGTGCGAAGGATTTTGAACTGAATGCATTGAGAAATTGGGAGCCAGTGGAGGTTCTGAAGGATGGGCCTGATATAGTCGCAAGAGTGGGACTGGGTGAGGAGATGGGCAGCAGAGTTCTGGATGTACTGTAGTTTATTGAGGACTTTAGAAGATGAACCATACAGAATGCTATTGTAGTAGTCGAGTCTTGGATGTGAATGCGTGAATCACAGTTTCTACAGTGGCGAAGGTGAGTGAGGGGCAGAGCCGAGCTATATTTTTTAGATGGAAGAAAGCGGTTTTGGTGATATGATTAATGTGCGGTTCAAATGAAAGGTTGAGGGTAAGGGAATCGGAGCTGATTATAATCATGTCTGATTTGTCACAGTTGAGTTCTAGAAAGTTAGTTCACATCTAGGATTTTATTTCAGTGAGACAATTTTCAAGTGTGGAGGAGATTGCTGTCGTGATGGATTTGGTGGTGATGTAGATCTGGACATCGTTGGCATAGAAGTGGAAATGCCATATCGGCGGATGATGTTAACAAGCGGGAGGATGTAAAGAATGAAAAGGAGAGGACCATGTACAGAACCCTGGGGAACGCCTTGGGACAGAGGAGCGGTGGAGGAGGTGCATTTCTTGATATGGAAAAATTGCTGTCTGTTGGAGAGATATGATCTGAAACAGGAGATAGCCATGCCAGTGATGTTATAACAGGTTTTAAGATGGGAGAGGAGGGTGGAGTGGTTAATCGGGTCAAATGCAGCAGTAAAGTCAAGCATAATGAGGATGTTTAAGTGTCCAGAGTTGGCGGAGAGGAGGAAGTTGTTGGTGACTTTGAAAAGAGCTGTTTCAGTGCTGTGTTGTGACCAGAGTCCGGATTGAAACGTCTGAAATAGGTCCTTGGAGGTGAGGTGGGTTTTGAGGTGAGTGGCAACAATGCACCCCAGGATTTTGACAGAAAGGGGGTTGGAGATGGGCAGGAAGTTGGTCATGATATTGGGATTGAGCCCGGGTTTTTTGAGGATAGGGGTGACAGTGGCAACTTTCAGAGGATCTGGGACTAAACTGGAGCTGAGGGAGGCTTTGATGATTCTGGAGATGAGTGGGAAATAGAAGGGAGACAGGACTTAACAAGTGAGGAAGGGATTGGGTCGTGAACTGATGTAGAGTTACTTATACCTGTAGTGGCTTTTGTGTGGTCCAGAGAGGTCAGTGGGGGGAAGTGTGACAGTGGCGGAACAGAGGTGGGGGGATGAGTAGGTGGACAAGTCGGGAAGGGAGGGGAGGTGGTCAGGTTGCTGTAGATGGTGTTAATTTTTGTTTGATAGAAAGACAAGAATGAGTTGCACTTGTCAACTGTGAAGAATGTGGACGTGTTGTCGATAGGTTTGAGAAGTTTGTTTGTTGTGGAGAAAAGAGTTTTGGGGTTGCTGGAGCCAGAGTGTATGAGATGAGAGTAGTAGTTGGACCGGGATGTGTTGAGGGTGTTCTTGTAGTGCAGCAGGTGGTCTGTGTAGGCTTGAAGGTTAACTGTTAGGCTAGTCTTCTTGTAGCTAGTCTTCTTGTAGAGTTTTTCCGGTGGACGCTTTCAGGATTTCATGGCGTGGAGCTCAGGGGTGTACCAGGGGGCAGAGTGAGTGAAGGAGACGGTTTTAGTGTTGATGGGGGCCAACTGATTTAGGCAGGAGGAGAGAGTGGTATTATAATAGTGGATAAGGTCAGTGGGGTCATCGGAGAATGGGGGAGGTAGATATTATGCTGGTGAGTGAGGCTGAGAGAGCTGAGGGAGTGATGGATTTGAGATTTCTTGAGGATATTGTGTGGTTTACTTTAGGTGTGAGTGGGGATGGGGATATTAATGTTCATAATGATTGCCAGGTGGTCAGAGATATGGAGATTGATGCTGGAGACGTGGTGTAATGTTAGGCCAGTTGAGCAGACCAGATCCAGGATGCGTTCATGTGAGTGAGTGGGGAAGTTAACATGTTGTGTCAAGTTGATGTAGTAGATCCAAAAATTCAGTGGCAAATTTGCAGAGAGTAGTATCAATGTGGAGATTGAAATCACCGAGGAGAACAGGAGGTGAAATGGCGCAGGAAGGGTAAAAAAAAAACAGAAAATCAGACAGAGCTTTGGATTTGGACTAAAAGTGAAAGTAGCCTTTGCACCCCTTGAGCTGGAACTGAGAGGGCCGGTGTAGGTAAGGCTGAGGCGACATCATCATCCATATGGGGCTGAGGAGCTGGGACTGGCTGGTCAGCCAGGGCTGAGCCGGCGGAATTGACGACAACTTGTGGCGAGGAGCCGGTACCAGGCTCTGGGACGGTGGAGTCCAGATCCGCTGGGTTTGCAGGAGGAACGGTGATGCTTATGGCGCCTATGGTAACCACAGAGTCAAGACGATCTTCTTCATTCCGGTTCCAGTAGAAGTTGGAGATGCATTGCTCCAATTAAGTGATGATCTGGGACTTGTGGAGGCAGCTGTCACAGTCGTGGGGTGAGGTGAGTGGACCCATCGGAGCAGATTAGGTGGCCTAGGAAACAGATAAAACAACTATGGCAATGGTGATGTGTGACGGTGTAGTGTGTTTAAATTTGTAAGAAGCTACTTTCTCTAGCTTATAGCGCTCTGTGTAAGCCAGCATAGAGAGAGAAACCTTATATGTGGGGATTCCAGAGGAGTCTGCTGCGTTTTGCAGTCACAGATCAATAGGAGAAGGGTGGGTTTTGATACAGCAGAGAGTGGATGATATGGGAAAATATAATCTAGGATTGGACAGGGAAACTTGCCGCGCTGCTGGTGAAAGTTTCAGGTAAGATTACGTGTTTTTCCCATGCTGTCAAGAGGCAATTGGCTGTTTTGGCAGCGACTCTAAGTGAAATTGGTGCCCGATGGCTATCACTTCCTCCCTCGATGTAAGATAAGGTTAAAATCTAACAGTTCTCAAAACTGCATGTTAGAATAAAGCCAAAATCATGGCAAAAATTGGGTTGATTTTAGACAGAGTGGCTGACGGGAGGACACAGATGCCAATGCACGTGCATTACTTACGTCTTTAGATGTTGTTTACCATCGACAAAGTATGGAATGATGCAGCTTTGACCAAGACAACAAAACAGAAATTAACTTCTTATGATCAACTAGCATGAAAACACATGTTCAGCTGCTCACCTGCAAAATGGCAGCATAAAGAATATTTTTATCCTATATGCGTCATTGTTTCTGTCATGAATCAGTCCAAAAAATTAACATGCTCTGATACTGAGATCTTAGTGTGATAAGACCACAGACAGTGTCTCATGCCATGTGAGGGGCTTCAAGAGCTTTTCTACCTCTCCAACACAACTCAAACTGACTGTCGTTTGCATTACTAAGTGACCTGAGAGCAAATCTCAGCAGATATGCATCTGTCATGTCGCTGTCCACTAAATATGGAAGAAGGAGATGGTCAAAACCTCAAAGAATACCATATCCATACTTAAATATAGATTCATCAGACGTCAGCATGACTGTGGACCGTTAAGAGACGGACTGTCTTGTAACTATGTGACAAGTTGAAATGCCCTCGTGTAAAACACTCGACCCTTCGTCCTCATTCGCTGTCAGATACTCTCAGTAGGAGCATCAGCAAAATGTAAATTGGTCCGTTTTTCTGGCAGACAGCTGGTCTGTCCTCGGTCCTGATTTGCAGTCAGACTTCAGACTGAAAAATACTCCAGAGTCAGAATCAGAGGGACGTCGTCTCAGGTCCAGATAGGTGAAATATGAACCAGGAGGCCCAGTTTTAGGAGACAAGGTTTATCAAAGACTGAGGGAGCTTAAATGGTTTGACAAAGTTTTACACACCACTGACAAAATGGTACAATCAACACATTGTCCTCATACAGATGAGGCTGAGTGGCGTCTAACTAATGTGGGAAGTTTTGTTTCTTTCAGTTAAGATTAACAACATGGAGAAAACAGAAAGAAGCTCAGAGAGTTACTGTGACTGAAAAATGTTAGCACGTTCCTCCTCAGCAGTGTGTTAAGCAAGATTTATGGTTATGTGTAGACCCTACACATGTCGCCTACATGTCGCCTACATAGTTGTGAGCATTTTTACTTGAGTGGTGGTGTGTCTGTGTCACTTTGCAGTTACACCTCCAAAACTGTAGTCAGCGGTGGGGTTTATGTGAAGTGCTGTAAAGTTTAGTTGATGCAAAACACACATCAAACAACAACACAGAGTAAACACACATTGAGCACACATTTAACACAATAAACACAAACATACATTGAACACACATTGAAACACACATTTAACACAATAAACACAAAACATACATTGAACACACAGTAAACACACACATTGAACATACATGTAACACAATAAACACAAAACATACATTGAACACACAGTAAACACACAAACACACACATTAAACACACATTGAACACAGTAAACACACATTAAACACACAAACACACACTAAACACACATTGAATACACATTAAACACAATAAACACAAAACACACATTGAACACACATTAAAGGAATACTCCGACGATTTTCATATTGAGACAACATGATCGATACCTTTTTGTGTCTGTACGTCCAGTGGCTGGGTCTCAGCGGTTAGTACTGCAGCTTAGCTTAGCGAATACAACTGAAGTCTATAGGCGGTCAATAGCCAGTAAAGTGAACAAATAAACGTTAAAGAAACCCAGAAGCTGGCATTTCTGCACATATATTTAAAATAAACATGTTTAAACATTAATTTGAAAAACGAGAGTTCTTTTTAGTCGTTTTAGAAGAAGTCCGATACACGGAACTATAGTGTGTTTACACCCTGCATGGAGGGGTACACTGGTGAGCAACAGCTGCAGCTGGCTCTGGGAAAGGTACGCTAGGTCACTCGGTAAAAGCAAACAAAGAGACGACACGGACGATCATAAAGTGATAGTACTCACTCGACTGAAAGCTGTCCATCAGCTCCTGCAGGCCTGGGGCGTTTTTTCCAGTTTATCTTAGGAACATGAAAAATTGTTTCAATCACGCCAGGATTAGTGATTGCTGCAAAGTTTTCATTCCTTGTGATGCACTCTCTGCAGCGGTTTTCCTCCTGATGATGATATATCTCCCCAACGATGGTAGCACCGAATCCCATTCTGTGCAGCAGAATGATTCCACTTCCGTAGGCATAGATTGACAAGCCCCGCAGCTACACCTCCAATCCTCCCCTGACCTCCGTCTCCCCTCGGCCCCTTGCTTTTCCGCTGCTTCGGAGGATTCAGCCTCTCTTCTCGCCCGCTCCGCATCCAACACCTAGAGTTCCTCATCTGTGTACTCCGGCTCAAACAGGTATGGCTCTGGATCTGTGTCCGCTACAAGAAACTCCTCAAAATCGCATTCAAAGTCGTCCATTGCAGCTACTATAGTCCGGAGATGTCGTTAGGCTAAATAAACAACTGAGTTTTGTTTACAGGCTATGTCTGTGCCTGCTCACTGGTGTATCCCTCCGCCCATCACAGCGCAGGACGTGAACACACTATAGCTCTGTGTATCAAACTTCTTCTAAAAAGACTATAAAGGACTCTTGTTTTTCAAATTAATGTTTAAACATGTTTATTTTAAATGCACATGCAGAAATTGCAGCTTCAGGGTTTCTGTAACGTACATTTGTTCACTTTAACAATAATAAACAAACACACACACACACACACACACACACACACACACACACACTTTAAACACATTAAACGCACATGAAACACACATTAAACACACACAAACACATTAAACACACACACACACACAAACACGTTAAATACACATGAAACACACTAAACACACAATAAACACACAAACACACATTAAACACACAATAAACACATTAAACACAATACACATTAAACACAATAAACACACATTAAACTGACATCATACACATTAAACACAAACACGAAACACATATTAAACACATTAAACACAATAAACACAAAACACACACATTAAACACACAATAAGCACACATTAAACACATTAAGCACGATAAACACATATGAAACACACATTAAACACATAATTTCATCACATTACATGCAAAACGCATGAAACACACATTTAACAAATTAAAACACACACGCACACACACACACACACACACACACACACACTTAAACACACAAACACACATTAAACACAGAACACATTAAACACACTAAACACACACACAAACACACATTAAACACACACACAATAACACACATTAAACACAAACACATTAAACACACATTAAACACAAACACATTAAATACACATGAAACACAATAAACACACAATAAACACACTCTTTAAATACACATTAAACACACACAAACACATTAAACACACATTATAAACACACAATCACATAATAAACACACAAACACACATTAAACACAAACACATTAAATACATATGAAACACAATAAATACACATTAAACACAAACACATATTAAACACATATTAAACACATTAAACACACATTGAACACAAAACACACATTAAATACATAATAAACACACACCACGTCTCCCTGTAAAACACACAGATGTCTGAGTGTTGGTGATGACCTATGAGCCGCATCATCACACCACCGTTAAGGTTCAATAAACTACACCATACTGTGACACTGTCAACAGGCCACCATAAAATCTGAGTATTTGTCCTGTAAAAGCTGCTGATGTGATGTTTTACAAACTCATTTACTCATGTAAAATACAACATGAATTACAGTTTTTACAGGTGTTTACACACTAAAATTTAAATTTTCACACAATTAACAGACTTTACACTCAAGAAGCAAAACACCTGTCCAGAGTTGCACAACAATAAGCAGACTCAGCTTCACACTTTTTGCAAAACATTACACACAGTGATTTGCAAAACTCTACACGCATTTTCAGACCTTAGACACAGATAAGGATTGTGAGGTTACTTCCTTCTCATTACAAAGCACCACCTTGTCAATGACCACACTAATGAACGAACTGGATAACCACATCCACCAGGTGTGGAAGCACACATGTGCTTAATTGATAATACAGCATTCAGGTGGTGCTATAAAAGGCAGCAGGTGAGTTCACCTGTCTTCAACAAAAATGGAAGGATTGAGAAGAAGAGGAGTGAGAATGAGAGGGGGAGCTCGAAGAGGAAAGAAGGAGGTAGAGGAAGAGGAGAAGAAGGAGGTAGAGGAAGAGGCCTAGTTAGAGGAAGAGGCCTAGTCAGAGGAAGAGGTGGAGGGGGACCCGAAGAAGTGATAGAACCAGAACAAAGACGACGAGGACCAAATTTAACTCAAGAAATCCGTGCAACACTCATTGACCACGTTATCAACCATGGACTGACACTGAGGGAAGCTGGACTCAGAGTTCAGCCAAATCTCAGCAGAAATACTGTAGCAACAGTAATTCGAACATTTCGTCGAGAAAACAGGTAAACTAACCGCACAGTACATTGAAACTGCAGCTTACTGTACTTGTCATCACTTTTGATATCCTTTCCTGTGACATGTGTTTTTTGTCTACATAGGATTGAGGGTCAAGGACACCGAAGTGGAAGGGGCCTCATGTTCACTCGGGCACAAGAGACAGCCATTGTAAACATGGTTTTGGACAACAATTTTATCAGGCTGAGAGAAATCCAAGCCAATGTCATCAATGATCACAATATTTTCAACAACATCCATCAAGTCTCTCTAACAACATTAAGTCGAATCCTCAAGAAAAATCAAGTACACATGAAGCAACTGTATCGAGTACCATTTGACAGAAATTCAGAGAGAGTGAAACATCTGCGGAATGAGTATGTGGAGGTATGTATTGTTCACCTTACTATGGTGTGGTATTGTGCACTGCACTCAACCTTTTTGCATGAAAAATTACTGTGCAACAGATATTGAACCTATTGTCTTTTACTGTGTTTCAGAGAGTCTTGCAAATGGATGCTGAAGAAATCCAACATGAATTTATATATGTTGATGAGGCTGGATTTAACCTGACAAAAACTAGAAGAAGAGGGAGAAATGTAATTGGACACAGGGCAATTACCAATGTGCCAGGGCAGCGAGGGGGTAACATCACCCTTTGCGCTGCCATTACCCAAAATGGGGTCCTCCACCGCTATGCAAATCTGGGACCCTATAATGCCGATATAATGCTTGCATTTCTTGACAGATTACAGAACATCGTCACAGCATTAAACCGAGTAGACCACATGCAGTACATTGTCGTTTGGGACAATGTATCTTTCCATCGATCTGCTCTGGTCCAGAGAATTGGTTCCATGAGCACCCTGAATTTGCAGTCTTATACCTTCCACCATACTCCCCCTTCCTTAACCCAATAGAGGAGTTTTTTTCTTGCATGGCGGTGGAAGGTATACGACCTTCGGCCCTACGACCGTTTGCCCCTCATTCAGGCCATGGAGCAGGCCTGTGATCTTATTGAAGCAGCTTCTGTGCAGGGGTGGATTCGTCACACAAGGCGATTCTTCCAACGGTGCCTTGCCAATGAAGACATAGCCTGTGATGTGGATGAAATCCTATGGCCTGATCCAGCCAGACGGAGAGATAATGTTTAGAGTTGCAGTATTGTTGTTGCTTTAGTTTTTCTTCAGAGTTGCTGTAAGTGTATGTACTTCATGCAGTAATTTTTATTTGTCTACAGATTTTTATTTGTCTACAATTTACAGTAGTAAGAAAAAGTACTATTTTGTTCTGATTTTCATTGTTGATTGATATGTTACTGTAACTGAGTACTGTAAGAAATAAATATTTTCAGTCTGCAGCATCAGTGTTGTGCAGTGCTTGGTAAGTTTATACTGTATACCTCAAAGTAATCATGAAGAATGTTGTGTGGGTTTGTCAATATCTTTTTGTCATCTAAATTATCCCTTACATAAAAATATCTGGGCAAAAAGGTCCAGCACATGCTACAGTTGAAAATTATTAGCCCCCCTTAAATTTTGGAACATTTCCCCAAATATCCTCCAAATGTTTAAAGCATTGATAAAAATTGATATACACAAACAATCACCAGTGCTATTCAGATGTTGTTGGTGCATTTTGGAATATGAAATTAGTTTTAGGCTGTATTTATATGAAATATGGTAAAAATGAGTTGGTCAAAAATATTAGCCCCCATGTGGATTCTTGCTTTTAAAACACAGTTAATTAACCAATCAGCTTTTAAACAACACCTGTGCAATCAATTGGCTTCCCAGCAACACCTGCAGTCAATTGGCTCCATTCAACAGTTTAAAAGGACTCCAAGGAACAGGGCATTTGAATGCATGAGGAGGATTACTATTGTCACAATGCCGAAGACTAAAGAAATCAGTCTTGAACTCCGGCAGAAGATTGTGGAGGCTCATGACAACGGCCAAGGCTACACTGCCATTTCGAAGAGGTTCACAGTCTCCAGAACTGCAGTTCGGTGCATCATTGCAAAGTACAAAGAGACAAATTCGGTCAAGAACAAACCTGGTCGTGGACGCAAGTGTAAGATCTCAAGAACTCTTGAAAGAAAAATTGTCAGAGATGTCCGTAAAGAGCCCCGTACATCTGCAAAGGTAATTGTTGCTGACCTGGCCTCTTCTGGAGTTTGTGTGTCAAGGCACACTGTTGTGAGGGCTCTCCATCGGGGTGGGCTTCGGGGCTGTCATCCCAGAAGAACCCCCTTACTAAAACATCGTCACATCAGAGCCCGACTAAAGTTTGCCCGTAAGTACTTGAAGAAGAAAGATGACTTTTGGAAGTCTGTGCTTTGGTCAGATGAGACGAAATTGGAGCTGTTTGGGATATGGACATTGCCTATGTATGGCGAAGAAAGGGAGAGGCCTTCAACCCTGTGAACACAGTTCCCACAGTTAAACATGGTGGTGGCAGCATCATGCTGTGGGGCTGTTTGCCGCCTCAGGTACAGGCAGTCTGGTTCGGGTGCATGGCACCATGAAAAAGGAAGATTACCTAAAAAATTCTGAAGGAAAACATGCAGAAGTCTGCTCGCACTTTGCGCTTAAGGTCGTCGCTGGGTCTTTCAGCAAGATAACGACCCAAAGCACACATCTAAAATAGTCCAGCAATACTTCAAGGATACCAAGACCAACGTTATAGAGTGGCCTGCACAGAGCCCAGATCTCAATCCAATAGAAAACCTGTGGCAAGTGCTGAAAAAAAACGTCCATGCACGAAAACCATGCAATTTGGGCCAGTTGGAACAGTTTGCAATGGAGGAATGGGCCAAAATTCCTCAGGAGACCTGTGCCAACCTAGTGAAAAACTATTCAAAGAGGTTGTTGTCAGTTGTGGGTCAAAAAGGGTACACAATTGACTACTAATGGTCAGGGGGCTAATAATTTTGAACGTCTCACTTTTGCTATTTTTGGTTGAAATTCAGTGTGATAATAAAATATCCTAATGAAACTTGTTGGACAATGTCGTCATAGTGCATTTATTTCAAGAATACAAAACATTTGTTGTCAATGGTCATTTTCATGGAGAAATCAAGAATTATGTTCAATTTCACAAGGGGGGCTAATAATTTTGAGTTCAACTGTATTTCCTAAAATAGGGTTTTTACAAATGTGTTTTGTATTGATCACAGTAGTGTGTAACTGACTGCAATAGTGTCTGATCATTTGGAGACTGTTAGTGAGATGAAAACAAAACAGGGTTTTCATAAATATGTGTATATGTTTTGACTGAAGTGTGTATGTTTTGACTGAAGTGTGTCATTTTGCAAACAATCTAGGAGTTGTGCAAATTGAGTGTGGTGTTTGGATAATTGTGTGAATATTTTGAAAAAAGGAGCCCTGTTTTCAAAATTGCGTGTAAACAATTGAAAAAAACTGTAAAAGTCATAGTCTCAACATAAAATCTTCTAACACCCGACTTCTGAGGCTGCAGCTTCGCTAACAAGACATCAGACCTCAAGCACTTAACAAAAGCAACTCATTTTGTCTTCTTTTTGTTTGTGTCCACTGATTTGTTCTTATTTTTAGTCTCCGCTGATTTCTGAGATTATTGATATCTGATTTTTTATTTTTGCTCTCAGAGAAGATTTTTACTGAGTCTAGAGATTTCTGACCAAGATAAAAGGAAAAAAAAACAAAACGTCTCGCTCAGGTTAAAGACAAATAAAATCTAATAAGTCTGGATAACAGCGGCTGCTCTGAGGTGTTTTTGTTTGAAAACCAAAGGAAAAAAAGTTCATTCATTTACAAAGAAAACTTAAAAAGTAACATTTTACAAAATATAAAATAAAAAATAATGCAAGAAATAAAGAGACAAAAGAACGACTTCTCTTTCAGTCGAAGACACAAAGGAATATGTTTTTGAAAATTACGTTAACATTACATTAACATTTTTGTTTAAAAAACATCTTTGTTCTGATTGGACGAACCTTGTGGCACTCTGAGGTTCAGTCGCTCACCAAACATGCGAATCTACCAAACACATTTTAACCAGTATTTAATAAATCTGAGTTAACAGAAACATTTTATTTATTTACAGTTTGACCCTTAAAACCATGATTTTAAACGAAATTGTTACGGCTGCGGCCGTATATTGTTGCATATCTGTTGTTTTTTTGTTTTATGTGAGAGTAAGACCTCTTCTCTTCTGAGGATCTGTGCCAGGTGCCGCTCTCGTCTCCTGGCTGGTTGTGGCTGCTGCTGATTGGCTGTCGCGGGGTTTAGCCTTTTTAAACCCCGGCCATCTGTCAAACTTGAGAGTCGTTTTGACAGCAGCGTTGCTCCGACACCAAACCTGCCTGTGCCTTTATAAACTGTTGTGTGTGTTTTTTTGACTGGAGAGCGGTGAGCCTTATTTGAACTGTGAGTTTTTTTGTTTGTGTCCTGTCGCTACGAGCGGGGAACAGTTTGTCTGCTGCCGACCCGGTGCAGCGCTAAGCAGCAGTTTTATTTGTCACCTGCGTGTCACCTGTATATATTTGCACATAGCACTACGCAGTAGGGGTGAGCTGCCATTTATGTTGACCTGTTTTCTCCTGTTTTTGTTTAATTTAGGGAGTTAGGTTTAGTGACTGTATTTTTGTTTCTTTTCTTTCACATAGGGTTTAGTTAGCACATTGGGAAAGGTAGTTTGTTTTGTTTATTGTTTTGGCCTGGGCTCACCCTGAAGACAAGCTTCTTTATTTATTAAAGTTATTTCTGTTTGTGTGCCGGTGAATAAACTCACCCTTTGACGTGCATTATCGTGTGTCGGCTCATTTTATGTTACACTTCCCGACCCCTAGACGGGTGCGTAACAGAAATCATGAATTAAAATTAAACCACCAACTCAAAGATGAAACAAAGGCTCCTTCTCAAAGGCCCAGGTGAGCTTGTTAAATAAAAGTAAACTGAAAATAAAGTTCCTGCTGACAGTTTAGGAACACGTACTGTTAGCTGAACGTCATTAAATGTGAGTGAAGTTAAAATTTGGGGGGCTGTGAGATGATTCGTGGTGATTGATTATTAATAAAGGACAGAAAAAGGAATCAGAGTCCGGCTCCACAAATTTATTTCCATTGTTAAGAACTTTTGTTTTTTTAGTCGTTGAATAATTTGTGTTTTTATTTAAATGAAACCATCTGAGATGAGAGGTTTCTCACAGCTCCACACAGTTCTTTAAAACGCTACTGAAAACTAACAAATCAATCAATCAATCAATTTTATTTCTAAAACCCCAGGAAGAGCAACTGAGGATGGATCCCTCTTCCAGGACGGACTGACGTGAAACAGATGTTGTCCAGAACAGATCAAAATGATAAATTAACAGTAATCTGTATGACACAAAGAGACAGAAGGAGAGAGAGACAGAGAGAGATGCAGGACAGACGGTAATGACAGTAGCTTACAACTACATTCATGAAAGTAAAAATATGATTACAGTTCTGTTACTGCGCTACAATATGTTGAAAGTATATATTAATATCTGATAGTATACATATCTGACAATAATCATATGTGTATAATAACAGTAGAAGTATGACTAATGATAACAGCAGCAGCAGGAGGCATCTGGCAGGACCACGGCAGCAGCACAACCACACACGTCACACTATCCAGGCACCGCTGCAATACTTAACCTGAGAGACAGTGGAGCACAAAGGCTCCGGAGAAGAAGCCGAGTTAGTGACATGCAGTAACAGGACATGAGAGAGAGAGCGAGAGAGAGAGAAAAGGTGCCCGGTGTATTATAGTTGGATCCTCCGGCAGACTAGGCCTAAGTCAGCCTAACTAGGGGCTGGTACAAGGCAAGCCTGAGCCAGCCTTAACTATAAGCTTTATCAAAGAGGATAGTCTTAAGTCTAGTCTTAAATGTGGAGACGGTGTCTGCCTCCTGGACCGCAACAGGAAGAGGAGCCTGATAGCTGAAGGCTCTGGCTCCTGATCTACTTTTGGAGACTTTAGGGACCACGAGTAACCCTGAGTTCTCAGAGCGCAGAGTTCTGGTGGAATAATATGGCACTCTGAGCTCTCTAAGATATGACGGAGCTTGACCATTTAGAGCTTTATAAGTTAACAGTAGGATTTTAAATTCAATTCTGGATTTTACAGGGAGCCAGTGCAGAGAAGCTAAAACAGGAGAAATATGATCTGGTTTCTTAGTTCCTGTTAGTATACGTGCTGCTGCATTCTGAATTAGCTGGAGAGTTTTTAAGGACTTACTAGAGCTACCTGATAATAGAGAGTTACAGTAAACCAGCCTTGAGGTAACAAAGTCCTTCCAGGGTTCCATCATTCCATGACTCCTCCCCTTACAGGCAGATGGAACTGACTCCTCCCGTGTTGTGTACAGGGGTTAAAGCAAGAAAAACTTTTGTGCCTGAAATGTGGAGCACGGAAGATTTGTGTGCCTGAAATCTGAAATCTTTTCCAGAGCTTGGTTCACACACATATATATATATTTTTAGGGGCAAATGCCAGTGAAATGCTCCCACCGCAGAGCACTTCTGCCTGTGCCAGACAGAAACTTCACCACTCCGGAAATCCGGCGCTGTGCCCGAGAACTTTAATCCACGTGTAAATTGCATCATCGTCAGTGCAGCGAGAAGCTGTGGTCAAAGTCAGATTTCATAGTTTGGAACAGCGCTGCAGGTATTTAGTTTATGTTGAGGTTGAAAAAAGCCATCACAGTGTCATAATGTTGGCGGTCAACACATGGCTGAAAGGCTCAGCAGGTGGCCCTTGACACAGAAAACATGGCGTTGATCGAGTCATTTAATTGAAGCGTCCAAAGGCAGTCTCAAGTCAAATCTGCAGTTAATGATGGGTTTTCAATAAGAAACCAGAAACAGATGTTTTCTATATGAAAACTGAGTGTCTGCCCTTTATTTTAACCCTGAGCACGTGTCACACTAAGCATGACGTATAGAGCAAGTCCCACACAGTCGTCCATTCAGAGCACCATATGGCGCTGTGTGTGAGCTAAACGTAAATGCAGAGGAAACCAAAGAACTACTGATTCACAGTCGAGCAGACTTTAAATCATCGTTTTTTTCTCTGTGTTCAGGTAAATAAAACACATCATGTCATCAAAATAACAAGTCAGGCCGTCAGGTTCATATAAAACATTTTATTCGACAGTGTCCAGGTCCAGGTACCAACAGACCAAATACAAAATGAAAACAGATGCTACAAACTTCCATCTACACAAAACTCGTCCTTAAAAATACATGAACACAAAAAGTATTATTAAAGATGGTAAATATGTGAGGGGGCTGGAGGGGGGGCGGCGCCCGTCCTGATGGGTGGAGGGAGGGCGCCGTGAATGACAACAGTCAGTGATGTCGCAGTCACGTGGGCGGGAACAAAAAGAGGAAATGTGAAGGAGAGGTAGTGAAGGGGTGAGCAGAGAGGTAGCAGAGAGAAGGAGGAAGAGTTCTATAAGAGGAGGTAGCTAACAGGTGAACAGGTGAGCAGGTGAAACAGGAAGAGGTAGCAGAGAGATACTAACAGTGCTAGCGAAGGAGGAAGAGGAGGAGTTTCACGTTATGACCACGTAATCATTAACCTGTGTCGACTGAATGCCGCTGCTGACATGCATCTTTAACTTCAGGAGAAATTTATAATTCACATCACGTTGATGGAAACAAACTTAGATTTTAAGAATGAACTTTTAATTTGTTCAACAAAATCTGTTTCATTATCTGAAAATCAGCTGATGAATCCTCCGACCAATCAGAATTCGGATTACTGTTTCAGTGACGTGCTTCTTACAGACTCTCGAAGGTCACTGTGACGTCTGTAAACGTCTCGTTAAGTTTCTCTTCGTATTGTAGACAACCAGCAGACACGCCCGCTGGACGCAGGGTGGTGCGTTCGCTGTCCACTTTCAGCTCCAGTTTTTTGCACTACATCACCAGACGTGGAACTCGAAGACTAAATACTGAGTCACAACTGCTTCTCGTTGCTGAAACACAGGAATGAGGATATTGCTTAGTTTTCCCGTGGCGGTGTGTGTACAAGAGGCGGGGTTAGCGAGGTAGGCAGCACTAGGTGAGAAGAGGGAGGGGTTAGTCGCTACTGTATCAGCACCTAAATACATCTAGAAGCCCACAGCGCCGACGAAGAGCAAAGAGCGTCACTCATGTGGTCACGTTTCAGGTGTGTGAAGGTCAGCAGGATATTATACCTGTGTGTGTGTGTGTCCAGTGTTTCGTGGGGGGGTCTGTGTGTGTGTGTGTGTGTGTGTGTGTGTGTGTGTGTATGTAGCCTCCAGTGTGAGCCTCAGCTTAGTCTACATGTCTCAGTGAGTGTGTGTGTGTGTGTGTGTGTGTTGATTAAGCTGATCAATAAAAATGATCCTCAACAAACAAACAAAGAAATTGAACTCTATTTCTGACACTTTTTTTTAAAGATTTGAATCTTCAGCAGGAAACGACGCAGCTGACAGTCGAGAGCCAATCAGATCCTTCCATCTGTGTTAACATCGACCCACCTTCTGCCACCTGTCTGCACCTGACCAAAGATGACATCAGAGGCTGACGAGTGAACGCCATCACACACACACACACACACACACACACACACACACACACAGTACAGTGTATCATTTTAAGAGGAGCGAGAGGTATACTCTACAAGACAGAAGAGGGGCGGGCTCACATCATCACCTGTGTGTGTGTGTGTGTGTGTGTGTGTGTGTTATGGAGAGATGGCGTGAGGGCGGGGCTTACAGTGTCATTGGAAAGAGGAAAAAGATGAGACAGAGTTTCTGTTGTTTTAGTCCAGTCGTTTTCTCTTCAGCTTCTGTGTGACCAGACAGTGTTTATTACTACATGACCTCAGTCACTGTGACGACCGCTGCCGCTGCGCCCTGAGAGGAAGTCTGCATGTGTGTACTGGGTTACCCCTGAGTGTGTGTTTGTGTGTGATGAAGATGATGATGAAGGAAACAAATGGAGCGGAGGCCGTCAGAGAGACGGAATTAGTTTAGTGTGTGTGTGTGTGTGTGTGTTTCAGTTGTCGGCCCCTCGTCCACTCGCTGGCACCGGGGACCAACAGGAACAGGAGGTGCAGCGTCGGGCTGTGCAGGTGGCGGTCCGGTCTGAGAGATGACATATGGAGATTTTTAGAGGCGATTAAATGATTCACACTTTTTTATGTTGAACGATAATAATTAAAAAAAATCAGATCTTGTAGAAATAAAATAATTTTTATTGTAAATTGAAAATGTAAAAACTTCCTGTTTTGTTTAATCTGTCAACAATGATGTCACGTTTGGTGATGACGTGGTTCCAGTTCAAGTAGTGACGCAACATTAAATTCACTGGTCACGTGAAGGTTAACGTCTCACCATATGATTGTAAACAGTGATGCCATGACATTGTGACATCATGAGTTACATCAACAGCTGAGGGGGCGTGGCTTATTTTATCTTTATTTCTTCAAGATTTATAACGACTCAACTATCAAGTCTAACACAGCTTTAATGTCCTACGAGCTCTGATTGGTCGGCAGGGTCAGGGTTCTTTAACTTGATTATTGAACCCAGAGACTAAACCTGAACCCTGACCCTGCCGATACCCTGCCCCTAACCCTGCTGATACACTGACCCAGATAGAGGAGATGTCAGCTCCCTTTTCCTCTTGTATGTTTACAGTTTCAGAACGACAGCGGAGGTGGACCCACAAGCACAAAAAAGCATTTATGAAAAAGCTCAGCTGAGCTCAGCTGCTGATTGGCTCTGGACTCAACATGGTGGAGAAACGAGCAAACCACAGACTAGTTGTGTGAAGTGAAGGTGGAAACACAAATCCCCCCCCCCCCCCCCCCAAAAAAACCTTCATTAAGTTACACAAAGTTAACATGTTAACCAAACACAATGAGATCTGTACTCACACATGCCATTAGGAGCTCCAGGGTGGCGTGGGGGCATCATGGGAGGCATGCCGCCAGGAGGGGACCAGCGGAGGGCGGCCAGCCATCATCCGTCCCGGCATCGGCTGACCCGGTCCCATCGGTCCTGCAGTGAAGAGCAGGATGTCATCAGGAGTCAAATGGAACCAGATAAAAATGAAAACAAAGATACTTCATAAATAATAACATTTTCTCTGCATTGTCATAGAAACCTCCGATTGTTGAACATTCATCATGGGATGATCTGTTTCACCGCTACATTAAGGATAAGTTAAAGGTGATGTGTTTTCAGGTTAGCTGTGATTGGTTGTTCTGTCCCATCATGATCTTAAGGTTCTGTGAGGCTGCAGCAATCTGAATGTGTCTGTCCACAACGTCCCGTCTGTGTTACTGAACTCTGAACGCTCCAGGAGTCTGACCGTAAACGTGCTGTGTCTGCATCGCGTTAACCAAGGATCAGGATGGACTGCCTCCACCTGCTCTCCGTGTCTCACCTGTCTGTCCTGGGTGGTGGGGGGCCATGGGGTGGTGACCCATGGGGGGGTATCCGGGGTGCATGGCGGCACCGGGTGGAGGCCCTCCATGGTGGGGCAGTGGTGCTCCGTGATGTGGCGGGGGCCCTCCGGGGTGCATGCCTGATGGAGGGGGCCCAGAGTGGGGTCCAGATCCAGGGGCCTGTCCCTGTCCTTGAGCCTGGGCAGCGGCAGCGGCGGCGGCAGCGGCGGCTTGCTGCTCCATCTGCTGCCTTGCCTTCATCTCGGCGTATTTGAGCTGCTCCATGTGGAACGCCTGGCGCTCGGTCAGCAGCTGCTGCCGCTGAAGCTCCAACTGCACAAAGGGAAACGCCATCAAAATGATTCCATGAAGATGTTTGATAAAATAAACGACATCAACAGCGGTCAGCGTGTGCCGACTTCTATAGAATCACATCAGATTTTGACCTTTGACCAGAGGATGGAGGAAACCTCAGGAAGAGGACTGACGGACAGATGGAGAGGAAACAGAAAAACCAACACGATAATAAAGACAGCATGGTAGGAACACGATTACATCGTGACCTTTCCTGGGCCGCGCCAATCTTTGGAAACACTGACTTCCTGTTGTGATGCTTTAATAAGTTGGTTAAAAATATCTAGCGAGTTTGGTGATGTCATTAATTTATATGAAAGGCAAATGCACTTGTTTGGAACAGGTGGCGCCCCCTACTGACAGCTGTCAAGATAATTTAACACACGTGGGTTAACATTAATGTTAAACATATCCTCAACGTTTGGAGTTATGGTGGGGTCAGTGGCGGGGTTAAAAGGTCTGGGGCATGGCTAGGGGTGGACAAACAGTTTCTGATTGACAGTCTGGTCTGTGTTAGGCCGCGCCCAGTTTCTGCAGTTTGCGCCCCCTGGTTTTGAAGGAAACTTTATGTTCTTGGTACCTCTTTGACAATTATCTTTCAGCTTTGTGATGACTGACTCAGTTACGGAGTTAGTTCTGTTTATGTGTTAAGCCACACCCCCTCTAAAGTTCATTGGTCGATATAGTGGTACGAATCTGAACTCTGTTTTAGGAAGAGTCAAAAATGTGATTTTCAGAGAGAAAAAAATAACTCTTTCTATGCATCATTAATTAATTTCACGCTTGTTGCAGGCGTGACATTTGTGACAGTGGACATCTTTGTTACCAAAACAGAAACATCATAATTTGTTTATTTCGGCCTGATTAAGACATAAATCGTTAATTAACTTTATTTAAATCAACACGTTATTTAAAACACACACGACCTGTCTTTGTATGAGACGTACTCTGGCTGCCATGTGACCACCTTAGGTCACAGCGATCGACCTTTATCTGACCCCGATCCGCCATTAATGATAGTTTATGTCAGATCCTGTCTGCACCAATAAATCAACCTCCAACAGAACAAAATTTGTCTGTCTCCATGACAAGATTCACCTAAACCCAGAGAACACGGTGTGTTCACGGACCTCTGAAGAGTCGGTACATTCTACTGGAGGACGAGAGGACACGGTGCGTTCACAGACCTAAAACTGACTTGTCTTTTGAAAGCTTCAGTAAACCCGTCTTTTAATGTTTTATTTACAGCTGTGAGACTGTCCCTGTGTGTCCACCATGAGGACAGAGTCCTACAGTGTCTCTCGTGTGTCCAGGATTTGTCCAGCAGCAGGACACAGAGCTCAGAGTGAAAGTTTCAGTATTTGGATTTTTGTAGTGACATAAAAAACTTTCAAAGATAATTCATCTTGCCTTCATCTGTCAGCTGTTTCATGTCCACCACTGCGACATAAATAAATACAAAAGTTAGCTAAGAACAGCAGTGCTACGTCACTAGCGATTTTTCGGACACCCCTGTTGTCTTATTAGTGCAATTTTAGTTTTCTGTCACGACTCCTCTGGTCACCCAAAAACACAAGATCTTTATTGTTAACAAACTGCACGTGCCGCTCTGCTCTTTCAATGATCAAGAGGAAGTCCCACCCACCTCCTGAAATGTGAGTGAGTGGGCGGGACTTCCTCTCGATAATTAATAAACTAATGCAGCTGTGTTGGGTCAATGCTGGACCAGAACTTTAACCACAGCTGGTTGTTGACTTACAGCCTCTTTCTCTCGGTCCATAATCGTCTCCAGCTCCTCGAAGTGTCGCAGCTTGATCTCCAACTTCTTCATCTGGGTCTCCACCAGCAGAGCCACCAACGACTTGATCTTCCTCTCCTCCACTGCTGCCAGGTGCTGAGAGGACACAGACAACCCATAAACATGTGATCCATGTCCAACTTTTAACCCTAACCCCCCCCAGGTGACAGTGTCTGCTGTGGTGATACCGTACAGATGGATCAGGTGAGCACTGGGCAGATGTTAGTGTGTGTCGCACTCTTACCTTGGCCTTGGTGGCGGCAGACGCCAGTGCAGCAGCTGCCGCAGTAGCGATATTCCCTTCTCCAATGTCATGCTCCAGTTTCTTCCTCTTGTCATCTCCCTCCTCTGTAGCTGCCTTCTCCTCTTTCTCCTTCTCCTGCTCCGAGGACGACGTCTCCATCGCTTCCTCCTTGTCTTTGTCTGATGGGAACCGAGACAGAAATTTAACAGCTCTGGACACAAACATGTGGCTCTGGACTCATGCGTGGTTTTAAACCTTTGAACTCTGCAAAAGAAAAGTTTTATATCTCTAAAATCTACACGACCTGAGCTAAAAGGTTGTGAAAGTCAATAAACCAGAATAACAAACAATAGTACTGACATGTTGTTTTCATCAGGTTTTACAAAATAAAAACACGAAACATTTCATTCTCCATTATGATCATTTTTACGGGCAAACTGAGAAAGCATTCCTCATTCCTCTGGCGCCACATCAGAAGTTGTACAAGGACATCATTAGTATACATCATGACGGCGGTGAAATAGAAGCCTTCAGTTTCTGCTGCAGAAAGAATCAAAATTCTTCTTTTAGATCTATTTCAACAGGATCAGGAAACACTCGATCATCTGCAGCCGTCTGTTTTTAAAGGGTTAAAGGTGAAGTTTCCACCTACACGACAAGTATGTAGCTGCTGACCTATGTCATTTCTTCTTCACCAGGGTTAAAGGTGAAGTTTCCCCAGGTGGAATTAGTGAGCTCTTCTTTAACATCAAACAATCAATCATGTTGTTCCATGGAAGAAATCAGTTTTCGGATTTTTAAAAGTATTTTTTTTTAAACACTGTCTCATTCCAGAGGATTTTGCAGTGCAGGTGGCAGTCCGGGGTCTGAGAGACAACAGATGGAGATTTTTAGAGACAATTAAACGACTCAGAAAATTCTTTTATGTTGAACAATAATACAAAAAATAAATAAAATCAGATCTCATAATGCAGTCGCAGTAAATCGGGGCAGCAGCAGCTCAGTCCATAGGGACCTGGGTTGGGAATCGGAGGGTCGTCTGTTCAAGTCCCCGTCCTGACCAAATATGGAGTGTGAACCGGTAGCTGGAGAGGTGCCAGTTCACCTCCTGGGCCCTGTCGAGGTGCCCTTGAGCAAGGCACTGAATCCCCAACCGCTCGGAGCACCTGTCCAAGGCAGCCCCTCACTCTGACATCTCTCCACTTTGTGCATGTATAGGTCCTGTTTGTGCATGTGTGTATTTCAGATCTGTGTGTAATTGAAAACGGAGTGAGAAAAAAATTTAATTTCCCCTCAGAGGGATTAATTAAGTATTTTTTTTTTTTTAAATTACTTAAGTAATTATTATTTTTCCTCATTTTTGCCTTTTAGGGGGTTTCAACATACTTGAAAATGCGCTAATTTTGGCATGCGCTTCAGTCACCATGTGAATTTACATGTGATATGGCTTTGGTTGGTGGGCAGCCCCTGCCGCACGTTTCAACGTCAGGCAAAGAAAATGGTGCATATGTGTATCGTGCCCAGATGCAGAAAAAAGTCTCTTGAACCCATTGCCTAAACCCAACAGGAATTTTCCCACGTGTTGTATTTCAATTCGATTCAATTCTTCATTTCAATTTTATTTATAAAGCCCAATATCACAAATCACAATTTGCCTCACAGGGCTTTACAGCATACGACATCCCTCTGTCCTTTAGACCCTCACAGCTGATCAGGAAAAAAACTCCCCAAAAAAACCTTTAACAGGGAAAAAAATGGTAGAAAGCTCAGGAAGAGCAACTGAGGAGGGATCCCTCTTCCAGGACGGACAGATGTGCAATAGATGTCGTAATGGTCTGAACTCCACCAAACTTCACGATTCATATTAGTCCCACCCTGAACACATTTTTTAACGAATATGTCCTACAGATTCAACCTGACTGGCTTCAGACTTGGTTTATTGTGAGCCTGACTACCTTGTGATCAAAACAGGGGTTAAAGCAAGACAAAATTACATGTGGAGCATGGAAAATTTGCGTGCCTGAAATCTGAAATCTTTTCTGGAGCGGGGGGCTTGGTGTTGCATCACAAAAATGAATAGAAATGTATGTGTTGCAAAGGAACGTGTTCATTATCAAAACGAACAAAAGATTATAGCTTTAATAGTTACTTTTCAGATTAAACTTTTATGACATAATGAGTTCATAAATAAAAATTAAACTTTCAGTGGTTTCAGACTTTTTGACTTATAGCTCCTACATCTCTTTTTTGCCTTGGTGCTTTTTATTTTTAGAAGCTAAATCATTTAGGCTGTTTGCAAAATTGTATCGCGCTTGATGTGAATTAAACAGGCAGTTGTATCGAAATCTCGCCTCTGGCCAAGCATGTCATCACTGAAATGGATCATGTAATGTGGTGGTGCTGACTTTAAAACTTCAGCATAGAGGATTTTTATTGCAACTTTCGTTTCTGTCTGGTTTCTGTTACCTGACCTTCAAAATGACCGCTGGCTTACCGGACCCTCTCCTGCTCCGTCTGTGCTCTGTGTCTCAATGTGACATGATGTGAAAGCGTGCACTGCACAGGCGTCAGTGTTGACTGGCTATCACTTGTGCTGTGTAACCAATCAGAGGGGGCTATAGGTGGGACATTGTTACAAGCCCAGTGCAGTGGGGACTGCAGGCAGGGAGGGTGACGGCTGTATCAGAGCCAAAGGAGCGAGTTTTAAAATACATTGATTTGATCAGTTAGATGAAAAAATGTCCAATGCCGATTACGGTAAACAGTAGGCTGTGTGCGCCTAAATCATTTTCCTGTTTTGCACATATATAAATTTTTAGGGGCAAATGTGATTGAAATGCTCGCACTGTAGAGCACTTCTGCCTGTGCCGGAGAAACTTCGCCACGCCAGAAATCCGGTGCTGTGCAGGAGACCTTTAATCCCTGTCAAAAGTTATAACAAGATCTGCCCAATATTGAATGGCACACTCACTGCGGAACGTTAAATTCTGAGGTCTCGTCATTGCTTTAACTTGAAAGTAAATGGTCCGACCTCCACCAAACTTCATATGATTCATATTAGTCCCACCCTGAACACATTTAAATGACCATATTTCCTTATTGTCACAGCGCCACCTAGTGGCAACAGGGACTAGGTTTAATCAGACACTTGTCTTTTGATTTACCTCAAATTTAAATGCTGTGGTCAATATTTGATGAACAAAATCATGACATATCATTAGCGTCTTCTCCAGTGCCTTCTAGTGGAAAGAGGAAACTGTATTAAATGTGAAATAGGCCATTCCAGCACCCACACTTTATGAAGGATATGCCATGCGTGCAGTGTTCTACTATCACAAAATTGAACTGTTGCGTCAGCTGGCTGTGCGAGGGCCTGTTCATCGCTGGTTGCAGCTGTAATTATTATTATTATTATTATTATTATTATTAACCTGCTGAAGACGTCTTAGACTCCCCTCCGTCTTCACTCCCTCCTCGCGCTCCGACGCCTCCGCCCCTTCCTTCTTCACCTTGTCTGTGGACTCCATCTTGTCGCTCTTCTCTGCAGACTCACTGGGCTTCTCCGCCTCGTCCTTCAACTCCGCCTGAAGGATGAAGACACGACGTGTCAGTGCCAGAGGAAGTAGGACGCACTGCAAGTCTGATTTGGAGATCTGACTTTAGATTGAGTCAAAGACACGATGATGTGAGACCATTGAAACGTGACGAAAAAAAAAACAGACACAAAGATGATCCAGGTACAGAAACTACGACAGGTAAACAACAGGTAAATGTGTCTGAGGTCCTAGCTGGTAAACGCTGTGACGTTCAGGACCAATAGGAAATAGGTCGTATTGTGACCCTGTCCACTTTTTGGGGGACAGTCAGTCAGTGTGATGTGGACTCAGTGTCTGATGCTGGTTAATGAACGATACTGAAACGCCATCAGCAGAGCGAAGACGGTGTGAAGGTCACATCCAGCCGCTGGGACTTTCCAAACCAAACACAAAGTGGGACAGAGGAAGAGGGTTCGGTCTGCTTATAAGAAACTAAACTTTATACTTAGGACCAGATTTTAAAGATGTGTTTTTGATAAAACGGTTTAATATCTGAGTTTCACAGACTGACATTTCGTTAGTTTCAGTCTTAACGCAATGTTTCCGCTACATTCATTTAGCTAAATTATTGCTGCTGCCGCTGGTCCTTCATAACACTTATTTTGCAAATGCACCACCACCGCTCTGAGACATCTGTGCACTTGCACAGCGCAGCAGTCAGTGTAGTGAGGAGAGCAGCGGTGAGAGGAGGGGGGAGTGGGGGAAGGTTCCTATTTAGGGATGCACCCATTGGTCGAATATTGCAAAAAACCACAAATTCGGTATTCTGTGGAATAAGTAAAAAGCAAGGCTGAATGATAGCGGCGTGTTTTGATAATGCAATCAAACAGTATGCAGCGACAGACGGAGTAAAATGTCAGCAGTGTGGCGATATTTTACTCTGTCCCGCACTTATTCAGCACGCTATGCGAGTACAGATTTCAACCAGCAGCAGAAACGAAACTGTGAATCTTGCCAGTTGTGGGTTAAACTGGGGTCACAGACATGGACAGGAAGTATTCCTGTCAAATATGGTGGCGCATGATAACAGCTTACCGGCGAAGGAGAAGTCCGGCTCCAGGTGAATAACTTGTTGTCATGACTGCCCATAAGTACCTGAACAGCCGAGCCATGGCGGCACAAAGTATGGCGTGTCAGAGGAGAAACGAGCCGTTCACATTTCTCTCTCTCTGTGGCAGGTAACAGCCCACAAACCTCACCGCACTTTAGTGACTGTTCTTTACTTGTCAGGGGAGGAAGGTGGCTGGTTGATTTTTATTTCTTTTATTTTGATCCCCCTATGTTAATCACTTATTGATGCTGTTTTTGAAGTATGAATAAGTATGGGTGGAGGGATGCCTCTCACCCCCTCCCCCGCCACCCCCACTGCTGAAAAAAATCCAAGAGGAAACACTGTTAATGTGTGATTTGTTGATAATAAGAAAAATTAATTAATGTCAGTTTGATCCTTTGATCAGCAGAACTTTACATCCTCCAACTCAAACACACAGGTATATACGACAGGTGTTCTTACCTTATCGGCCTGCTGGGAGTCTGAGTCCGTCTCCAACTTCTCTGTCTCACTGGTTTCTGCAGGTCACAAGTGTTGGACACGATTTAGCTCTGAGTCACAGACGAGAACTGGTTTATTCACCACGCGTTTTATACTGCCAAAAACCAAGAAACAGGCTGAGACTGTGTTCATTCATTCATTCATTCATTCATTCATTCATTCATTCGTGTTAGTAAACGTAGTTTCTAACAAGAGCTGTTGGTAATTGTTGTAGTTTCTTCAATGAATGAATGAATCAATTTTATTTATAAAGCCCAATTTCACAAATCACAGTTTGCCTCACAGGGCTTTACAGCATACAACATCCCTCTGTCCTTTGGACCCTCACAGCTGATCAGGAAAAACTCCCCAAAAAAACCCTTAAACGGGGAAAAAAAAACAGTAGAAAGCTCAGGAAGAGCAACTGAGGAGGGATCCCTCTTCCAGGACGGACAGACGTGCAATAGATGTCATACAGAACAGATCAACATGATAAATTAACAGTAATCCGTATGACAAATGAACAGAGAGAGAGAGACAGAGAGAGATGCAGGACAGATGGTAATGACAGTAGCTTACAACAACATTAATGAAAGTAATGATTTTATAATACTGTAAGTTTCTTAGAGAGCTGTTGTTAAATGTAGTTTCTTAAAGAGCTGTTTGGTAAAACATTGTAGTTTCTAACGAGAGCTGTTTGGTAAACGTAGTTTCGTAAAGAGCTGTTTGATAAACGTAGTTCCTTAGAGAGCTGTTTGGTCAAAGTAGTTTCTTAAAGAGCTGCTTGGTAAACATTGTAGTTTCTAACGAGAGCTGTTTGGTAAACATAGTTTCTTAAAGAGCTGTTTGGCAAACGTAGTTTCTTAAAGAGCTGCTTGGTAAACATTGTAGTTTTCAAGAGCTGTGTGGTAAACACTGTAGTTTCTAACACTAAGAGAGAACTCGATGCTGCAAGAGCCAAAACTCAGATTAACATCGGCTCTGCTTTTGAGCAATGGCAAAGACTGTCATAACTTCATCCTGAGCTAAAAAGGGACGAGATGGTCGCAGAGTTTCTGCTGGACAGGTGTATTTAGTTTTGCCTCTAATTTAACATAGGCTATAGCATTATATATGACAAAAAAACACCAAGTTGCCAATGGCTAATGTATGATGTAATGCCTACTGTAGCCTACTGTAGTTTGAGCCTCTGTATGATGTTTTTTGCCAGTCACCAGTACTATCTAACGCTAACGCTTATGTTATAAAACTCATCAGTCATCACTGACCCCGAATAAGTTTCAAAACTCCGGGGTTGTGTTTGACTGTGGACAGGTAACGTTATGTTTAGTTTGCTTCTAATATAACATATAACATATAATGTTATATGACAATACAGCATCCAGTTGTTAATGGCTAACGTTAACCTACTGTAGCGTAGCCTCTGAAACATTAACGTTATCTTCCTTGTGCGTTTCCACTTAGTAGTAACGTTAAGGCTACTATCTAATGTTAGCACTGTAACCTTGTTCTAAAACTGAGTTGTAAAACTCCGGGGTTACTTTTGACTGTCTTGGTTGTAATGGAACACTCGCTCTCCTTGTTGCAGGAGGAGGGGATGGGACTTTGGAAGGAGGTGGAGTTGTAGGAGGTGGGGGATAGGACCTTGGAGGCAGGAGTTGTGGATGATCAAATTTTTTCTAAATGCAAGAAACATAAGGGTTGCTTTAATGGTCTTAATATTTACTGTGACTGTGAGTGTGTGTGTTGTGTGCTTCAGTATTCAACCCTTTCAGTCACAGCTGTATCTCAGGAAGTGTTAATGAGGGGAAACCAACAACTCGTGTGTGATTTAAATATTTTAAGAAGCTCAGATTGGATGAAACACAAAGAGATCAGCACAGTGTGATGACCCAGTTTACAGTTGCTCCTCCTCCTCCTCCCCATCTGCCACTGTTGTTTTTAATCTGCTGGTTACCACGGCAATATGATGCACAGACCCCCCTACAAACTGAGATGTGTCTAATCTTATGATGAAAATGACACAGACTCATTGAGTCAGTGTCATGTTCATTCAAAGATGGAGGAAAAAGAGATGATGATGTCCAGTGCTCTGTCAGCATCAACATGGCATCTCACTCAGCAGTAATCTGACACTATCTGCTGCCCTCTGGTGGCTGCGGGTGTCACTACAAGTAATGACTGTATGTGACACGACAACACGCTCCGCTTCTTCTTCTACTGTTATAAAACTATGTTCCTGTTCCGTTTCTAACACTCACCAGTTTTTTCTGGTTCCTCTGGGGCGGTGCCTGCAATGCCACTGCTCTCAGGCCGAAGGCGGGGGTCCACCTTCCCTGTGCTCCTGGCTGCCTCCTGCACCTTTTTCACGTGAGCCTCAACCAACTCAGCTGGCACCTCTTCACGTACTCGGGAGAACTCCTCTGCATAAAGACGGAGGACAGTTAAGACGACAATGATCTGTTAGAGACTGATTTAATCCAGCTTGGTGTTCCCATTCGGCCTCAGTTCTTTGTCTATCTTTGTTAAAACTCTAGTGTGTCAGATTCAGGAGGACTACAAATTACAGATTACAACCAGCTGAAACTTCTCCTGGTCAGAATTCCTTCAGTGTTGATTGTTGAGGAGTTGAAATATCCACAGAGGTCTCTTCTTCTTGTCTGAGACAGGCCGCTCACTCAGCACCTGTTAATGTGTGCTCACCCTTTATCTCTGATAACTTCAGATCCAGATGTTGAGTAGCTGAACTATCCAGAGGTCTCTTCCTCTCAGAAACACACACACCAGCTATTCAATTAAACTGATACTTTTTGCAGGGCTTGACTCAATTTGTAATGTAGTCAAACAAATAATTAACCATCTACAAATCTTTTCTGTGCAGGTTTTATTCCTCTTAGAAGAACAGAACAGAACAATTATAAACAGAACAATTAACGATTGCTATGGCGACTGCGCCGTGGGAGCGCGGGTGGCGAGTTGAATGAGTGTCTCGCCGCTGTTGGAGCGAAGCAGCTGACGCGTCTCGGGACCCGAGCCGCACCGCGGGACAGACAGCAGGCGCGGGTGTGCGCCGTCGCAGTGAGAGGCACCAAAACCCCGCTTCTCCTCCAGCCGGCTGAGGAGGGGGTGCTTTTTTTAGTTTATTTTCTGGTTACATTGTCCCCTCATACCAGTGGACCCGTTCGTAGCTCTGGCTGGCTTTATTGGTTTACAACAGCGTCATTAATTGGATAGTCAAAACTGAATCGCAAGAAATGCACATGCAGCTTTTTTTCCCTCCCCTTTCCAACTGACGGAAATCCATCTAGAGATGGAGAACTTTAATCCCTGTGAATGTCTCTATCTAGAGTCAGTGTTTGGTTTGTCTGTTCTGGGCTACTGTAGAAAACATGGCGGTGCAACATGGTGATCTCATGGTGACCTGCTCCCTATGTAGATATAAACGATTCATTTTGAGGTAACCAGAACACAACCATTAGATTAGATTTAAATCTGACACACTGGAGCTTTAAGACTCGGGTTAGAGAAATGTAGAGTTCTTTATTATTAATTCCACAGATAGTTTTTAAGCTCACAAGCTTTGACTGGTTTTGGTGTTTTCTTTTTTTATTCTTCTATCGACTGTGAGTGCATCTGTTGATCTGGAGAGCTGCTGCGTACAACTGGCCGTACCTAGAGCTGCTCTGGCGGCAGCAGATGCCACCCTGGGGTCAACCACAGAGGCCAGGAAGGCGACAGTGCTCATGACTGGGTTTCCAGACTGACTGAATGGTATGGGCTGGTAGGCCAGAGGGCCCAGAGCCGCCTCAGTGCTCTCTATGTATGGGTCCTCAATGGGCAGCCGCAGGAAGTGCAGGATACACTCGTCCTGGGTGCGTGAACCAATGTGCTCAGACACTTTGTTCCAGTCGTCTTTGAACATCTCCAGGGCCTGCAAGAGGCAAGGGGAGTAATATTATCTTGTCACAGATGTGTTCAGGATCACACAGAGACTGAAGGATGGAGGACAGACCTAAAGACAGAAGGGTCAGATGGATGGATGGAGGGAGGGAGGGAGGGAGGAAGGAAGGGAGGAGACTTATGTACTGTGGAAAGGAGAACAATTGTAGAGAAAAAAGAAGGACAGATGATCGTAGGCGGGCACAAAGGAGACATCTGACATCATAAGAGGACTAACGGTCACATGTACGGAAGAGACACAGGAGAGTGGAGAATGCAAGGAGACAAACTGGAAAGGTGACAGAGGATACAGATGAACGACATGAAACAAGTGCGATAAACACATTTAGTTTCCATCAGTATTTATGGAAAAACAGTTTGAGTGATCAGAAGAGATTCACCTCCAGCAGCAGCAGAGTCTCCTGCTCTGTCCAATCCCTGGTGGAGTTACCTGTTTTACCCTGCAGGGAACCAAAACCACATGATCACATAAAGCTGGATGACAGAACTATGAGAACAAAAATTAGAAAAGGTTTTAAATTATTTTCATTGACAGCCTCCAATGAGTGAGAACAAGAGGCTACTTGACAGGCTTGTTTCCTGTTTACTCCTTAATCCATCATCTCAAGTTCAATTATTACACACATAACGTATTACATGTTGTGAAGTGAGTCGTGTGCTGACCTTCAGATTTTTCTTGTTGTAGAGGTCGGTGCGCAGGCCAAAGTTCTGCAGGTCAATGGCCTTGTCTTTGCCTTTGTCTGCAAAGTTGGGCATCGGCTGCTGAGGAGGAATCTGGAAGAATGAAACCCAGAATGGGTGAAGTTTTGTTTTAGTTTGTTTTCTTCCATCACTCCCTCAGGTTTATTTTAGCTGTCCTTACCGGTGGGGGTCTGTGGTTCAGGGGCATGAGACCAGACGGTGTGTCCGCCAGCACGGTGAAGTGAGGAGTGGGTGGAGGTCCCATGGGTAATGGGCGGCTCTCAGAGTCCACCTGGTAGTTCACCAAACCCCACTGCTCCAAGAATGCGTGAACTCTGGAAACACACAGCACGGACATTCAATATACTCAGGTTATGTGCTGCTGCCGTGGTCCTGCCAGATGCCTCCTGCTGCTGCTGCCATCATTAGTCATTAGTCATACTTCTACTGTTATTATACACATATGATATTATCACACATGTATACTGCCAGATACTAATATATACTTTCAACATATTGTACCACAGTAGCCAGAACTATAACGACAATTATTACTTTCATGAATGTTTGTTATAAGCTACTGTCATTACCGTCTGTCCTGCATCTCTCTCGGTCTCTCTCTCTCTCTCTCTCTCTCTCTCTCTCTCTGTGTCATTGTGTCATACGGATTACTGTTAATTTATTGTGCTGATCTGTTCTGTACGACATCTATTGCACGTCTGTCCGTCCTGGAAGAGGGATCCCTCCTCAGTTGCTCTTCCTGAGGTTTCTACCGTTTTTTCCCCCCGTTAAAGGGTTTTTTGGGGAGTTTTTCCCGATCAGCTGTGAGGGTCTAAAGGACAGAGGGATGTCATATGCTGTAAAGCCCTGTGAGGCAAATTGTGATTTGTGATATTGGGCTTTATAAATAAAATTGATTGACTGATTGATTGATTGATACTTTAATTCAGTTCATTAAATGTTTGTAGTCTATTTAACTACGTGTCCGTGACATCACATTGCTGTGGTTATCTTAACTCTAACCCTAACCACAGCCAAGTGTCACATTATCAAACTAAAACAGCTGCTAGAGTAACAGAAAAAGAAGCAGCTGTGGGATTAAACTAACCCAGGACCATCATTTAATAAAAACCTCTCTCTCTTTCAGGGAGACTAACCCTAACCCTGTTTTCTGTATAGCACCAGATCACAACAAAAGTCATGTAAGGTTACCTTTCCTGTCGAACAGGTCTATACCCTGTACTTTTATTAAACTAACTAAATAGCCCTATGTTAATTATCTTATTTACATGACGGCACATCGTTTCTGTCTCTACATGGTCGCACATTTTACATTTCTCCTCTGCTCTCTGTATCGCACATGGCTGAGTTTCGGCACACACACGTGTTACAATAGTTATTGTTATGGACATTGAGTAAATGACCATCAAGAGACTGCTGTTATGCACAGTCAAACACGCTGCTACACACACTCAGTTGGAGTGGAGCCTGTGTGGCATTCAGATGTTGTTATGTAAATTCAAGCACTTGTGAATAGGCCATAGCACAACACAGCAGCATGTCAAGTGGTCCGAACCCAAACAAAATTTTTGATGTGTTATCCAGGAGGAGCTGCGTTTGTGTTTCAGAAATGTTTTAAAATTCACAACTTGGAAAATAAAATCAAATAAATAAAAATCTTTGCTCACCTCATGATGGCGCAGACGTCCCCAGTCAAGTTCCTGCGACAGGAGGTGGAGGTGAGGTACTCCTGAGGGTTCAGGCGATATGTGTCGATCATGAAGTTACGGTAAGCCAAGTATCTGTTGGAGACCAACATGACATAGAATATATCACTTTGAGTCTGCAGCGACATGTCATACAAAAACTACACCTTTGAAACACATCTGATTTGGTGTCATTTGTAAAACTGTGTATGAGCTCACATCTCTGGAGTCTTGGATTTGTTCTTTCCATTGAAAAACTCTGGCAGAGCTCTTCTCTCGATCTCATGGATGCTGACAGGAAACAGAACAAAGATTTAAAATGGCTCCTTGTGACCTGCTGTAACTGTTGTTCTTCTCAGACCTATGAGTCAGACTGATATGACCCAGTGTTTAATCTTGAACTGTGGTTTATTCAGATGAATTAAAAGATCAGTGTTGTTACCAACCCTAAAAAACAGATGTACAGGAGTCCAAGACCTTCTGTTCTCACTACAACACAAGAGACATCTGAAAAGTAAACCCATGGTCATTCCTCAGCACTTACCAGTTGTAGTCAAACCAGGCGCTGTAGCTGGGGATTATGATGTGGTGGGTCTGCTCAGTCACATTGTCCTCGCCAGCGTCCATCAGTCGGTTGATTTCAGCTTTGCCCTGTTCCTCCTCATCCCTGCACAAAGAGTCAGCCACCAAACGATGCAAACAAAACCAACATCCTCCATCAACACCAACACAAGATGATCCAGAAATGTTCCATGCTGGAAAAAATATTTTCACAGAACTTCCTCCTAGCCTGGCGTTGCCAGACCCAATTCGCAAAACTCGAATGGGTCTGGACTTGGAGTGTACATTTCCTCTATCCCCAAGAGGCGGTATCAACGGCTGTCACTCAAAGTGCCCCTCCTCACTGTGGACTCCAAGTTGCATGGCTGTGATCTGTGATTCCCAGCTTGGTCACTTCCCTGACCTGCTCCTCCATGGGAGCAACTAGTGGAGAAACAACAATAGCTGGGGATTCCATCTTTTTCCCAAGTTCCATCAAATCAACGGAGCCAGTTGGTAAATTAAACTTTATACCAAACCCTGTAGGCAGGACGGCGAACACATCCTTTTGTTCAATTAAAGCTTTCAATGCAGCCGCTGCTTTTAAAGAAAATGTACATTCCAGTTCGTTCAACACATTTACCGTAGCAGTTGCGGTAACCGATGCCAGAATGCGCCTCTATGACTGCATGGCCAGACTTATCTGTGGAGCGAAATCGAATATGAGCT
>CM048920.1:5000-220000 GCA_026686955.1 Epinephelus cyanopodus
CCGACCAAACCTTCGGGTTCTTTGCATGAAAAACCGCTCTTTACAAGTCACCCCCACCATGGCCAAAAATTCACAACCTGGACCCTTGAACCCCGTCGTCCCTTAGTTGTTATGGGAGATTCCAATTTGTCCAGGCTTCCAAGCATTTCAGATGTCCGAGTACAAGTAGACAGCTTCCCAGGTGCGAAAATTGCACATGCTGCCTATATTCTCCGCCACAAAACTACGCAGTCACCTATGGTCACCTCTGCGATATTGTCATTTGGCGTGAATGATAAGGACACATCCAACCCGTCGTTTGTCCAGAAGCCCTGGGATCTCTTTATAGCGCGGCAAAATTGGCTTTTCCAAATGCGCTGATCTACGTACCACTGATAAACTTCAGCGACAACTTACCGCCACATCTCCAACGCAATCTCAAACAGTTGAACGAACTGATTAAATCCCGGGGATCCTTCATCCCCCGTCTTGATAAACACAGTTTTAAAACCACAGCCGATAATGTCCATTGGACGCCAGAAACGGCACGGCATATGTGGAAACATTGGAAAGATTTTTAGAATAACTAAAATCCCACCTCAACAACCAACCGCACAGCCCGACAATTCTGTTATCAATCTCTCCACACATTTTACACTATCACCGGCTCAATACTCGCTTCTGAGAAGGGACTGACGTTTGTCCCAACAACGACAGCATCACGCACTGCACGCCAGGATTTGGCGTAGATTTACGTCAATATCACACGACGGTTTAAAATTATCCTCATATTTCGGACCACGCCCATTCACCACGACAAAAACATTTTCCACCACGTCGGGTTGGGAACCTCATGTTTCACGTCTCCCAACATCATTGCTGGATCTTATAGCTACAGATGGCCAACAGCTTTCTGCCCTTAAATATGCACCGGACGCTCCAAACTTACCCCCAGAGGAAGAAAAAGCACTAAGCGACCTTATCAGGACTCGAGGCTTGGTCATAAAGCCCGCCGATAAAGGTAGCGCCGTAGTGTTAATGGATCTGGTGGACTATGTCTCGGAAGCACACCGTCAACTTCAAGACACGCAGTACTACGTTCAACTTCCTGGTCCCATGTACATGGACACAGCAAAACTAATCTTGGACGAGTTACGCTTATTGCACCAGTCTAAACTCATTAACAAACGACAACTTAAATACTTATGTGGACAATCTCCACCCCGTCCTCGCTATTTCTATCTCCTGCCAAAAATCCACAAACCCATGACGAAATGGACAATACCACACCGTATTCCACCAGGCCGTCCAATAGTATCGGATTGCGGCAGTGAAAGCTACGGGGTGGCGGAATATCTCGACCATTTTTTAACACCACTATCAACACGACATGCCAGCTATGTAAAAGACACCCAACATTTTTTACAACAGGTGACCGCTTTGAAGCTCTCTGAACCTTGCTTCCTTTTTACCATGGATGTCAATAGTCTGTACACCAACATTGAGATCCCGTTAGGAATAGAGTCTGTTCGCAGAATCTTTGCACGTTATCCTGATGCTGCCAGACCTGATGACGCACTGTTGCGGCTCCTTGAGATCAGCTTGACGAGGAACGATTTCCTCTTCCAGATAAATACTATCTCCAGGTCAAAGGCACAGCGATGGCAAACGTTTTGCACCAGCTTATGCAAATATATACATGGCGGACTGGGAAGAAACGGTCTTCGAAAAATGCCGCCTGCTGCCATTGATATATCTGCGATACTTGGATGACATTTGGGGAGTCTGGACTCATTCTAAGGCGGAATTTGATACGTTTTTACACACCCTGAACACCCACCATGCATCTATCAAGGTTGAACCAGAGCTGCACGACACACAGGTTAACTTCCTCGACACCACCACTTTTAAGGCCAGAACTTTGCGGAAACAGGTAAATTGGATGTGAAACTTTTCTGTAAACCAACAGACACACATGCACTCTTGCATCGCAAAAGCTTCCATCCAAAACATGTTTTTACGGGCATTTTAAGTCACAGTTACTACGATTCTCCCGCATCTGTACACGTCCACAAGATCGTGACGAAGCGAGGAAAGAATTGTTTTTAGCCTTGCGCAAGCGCGGATACTCACGTATATTCCTACGAAAGGCTAGACGGTCAATTAATAACCCAACAACACGCAACCGCGAAACTTACCAACAACGCATCCCACTAATTGTAACGTATTCCTCCTTTGGGAAGCGTGCAGTACATTCCCTTCGACGCAACTTTGACACTCTTCTAAAGGACACACCAATAGAACGTTCATTTAGAATTGTTCCAGCCTACAGGAAAAATTCTAACTTGAAAACACTACTCGTTCGCGCTAAACTTCCACCGGCAAATCGGTCATTACGGCACACCATCCTATGGACAGCGGTACGCAACCCTACAACTGGCCACGCATTTAAACTCCCACAACACATACCACGGACACAGTCAAATTGCATTTACATAATCAAATGTGCACACTGCGGTAAACTATATGTGGGAGAAACAAGAAATACACTTACCGCACGGTTGACCCAACACAAATATGTCATTCGGACACGTTCTGCTACCACATCACACCTAGTGGCTCATTTTCAAGCTCACGGCGTGGACAACCTCATCATGCGACCACTTGAACATGATCAATCTTGGACTCTGGCAGAACGCAGGAAAAGGGAAATACACTGGATTCGCCAATTGGACACCTTTTTCCCACAAGGCCTGAACAACAGAGCACCATGTCGACCCACAAAAGGACCCCCACCGACAGTGACCACTTAATAGCCACTACAGTCCACAATGCCCCACCTCTGCACACACACACATATGCCTTGACACGCCTATTTTCGACACCTCACTCTTATTACTCTCACTTACAAAACTTACTACCACACCTTGTAAATATGCCCTGTTCCCTACTCTAATAACAAATGTTTCATTGCACTTTGAAAGTTTTTTTAAATCCTTTCCCTAACTTTTTGTTATTTTTTGTGATATTTTTTACTTAACATTCCGTTTTTATAACTACTAGCGTACTACTATCATAACAAACGGGTAAAATAGATAAAAACTACACTCCTACTATTTTATCGCCTATCTTACACTCAACTTTTATTTGGGTGTTTTTGCACATATGTATATATAATTTTTTTCTTATTTTAACTCTTTTTATATATATTCTACAACACATTCTTTTTGAGAATCAAACTCCATGAAGACACAATTGCTTACACTTACAACTACTCATGGAACAACCTCTTTACTAATACAATTTTTTTGGACATCTTTTAATCCAATTTTATTTTTTTCCTCATTATCTTATTATTACCAATTTCCCCCCCTTTGTTTTTTCTTTTCCTTTCCTTTTTTTGGCACTCTTCCTCGGGCACTCTTTTTGAGAACGACTTGAAGTGCACGGAAATGGTGTAGGAAATGAAGCTGAACTGATCCTCACCATTTCCATTTTTTTAAAAACTTTTTTTAAGAATTTTTTCTTTACTCGCTGGTTCGTTCTAGTACTATTCTCAAATTAAATTCTTTGTCTTTTGAGCTGTAACCTGGCCCCTATAGACTAAACACATTATATAGATCCCAAAACTCTCCTAAACTCTTTCCGTGTCTCCACTGACATGGCTGATCGCCATGTCTTAACACACTGAAGTGTCTAACCATCTATAGTTTGACACTTCCATTTTATACACCTACCCCTGATTTCTTACCCTAAACCTAACCTACACCTACAGGTTGGCTAACCCTAACCACAGCACCTACATATTTTTTAAGTTGTCTTTTTTTTGTACAGAGGATGTTGTAAAAACACTCCTCTCAACCCCGTTTACTGTTCCCTTACTTTTGGGTTCCAACAACAAAGTTTATTTGCTTTTAACAACTCCAGCATTCCATAAGGAATGCATGAGAAAGCCATCAACCCTGGGATTTCACCTTTTACAAGGTATAGCCCCTGGGCTGATTTTCTGGAAGCATGTGAAACAAGCCATTATCTCTGAGTGAACCCCCCTTTTTTTACTAACACTCTCACTCATGGTTTCATACCAACTTACCCAATTCAGTAGAACCTATACTTTGTAACACTTTTTCATTTTTGACAAACGCCTTTTACACTCTTCCTTCATACTTTTATCACATCCAATTATTCCCCCCCCCCCCTTTTTTTAAACACAACTTTGTGACTTTATAATAAAATAAGCTTCGTTTTTCCCTAGCACCTTAGTAGATACCTCACGCATATGCAAATTAGCATCCCGAGCGGGAGGGACATCGGTTGGTGGGGCGGCATTACTGCCATTACCAGTAACACCATGACGGAATCAGTCGGTGGAAATTATGACTTCCCTGTGACCGCTGCCTAGGGGGCAAGAAGAAAGACGCTGAGACTTTGCAGTGACGGAAGCCTGATTGGTAAGCGTTTGCTTCTTGCCTCAATCCCTGGGGTTGTGCGGTGTATTGGAACACAGGGATTGTTGTATTTTCTTTTATTTTCCACCACTGGGGTTGTGCGGTGTACGGAACACAGTGAGTGGCTTTCTTGCCTTTCCCTTGGTTCTATGGGGTCAGGTAGGCCGAGCAAGTCTCGGCTGACCCTGTTCCTCCGGACCTCTGGGATGGCTGGAGCGGCGCCGTCCAGGCGGCGCTGACGCTGGTCATTCCTGGAGGGGGACCTCTGGGCTTGGCACAGATGAGACCACAACGCTGCAACCCTGCTCGGCTGTACCATGCCTACCTTGCGGTGTTAACCAGATGGTGCATGTTGGTCAGGGGGTAAGTATGCGGCCCCCCGTGTCCCGACTCTAGGGCAGCACTGCGGAGTGGTGGTTCAGGGCATCAGAACCTTAAACGTGGCCCAGTCTTCTAGAGGGTTAGCCTCACGCACTACAGACCATTCTGCACAACACACGCTTTAATTCAGCATTCCCATTTTTTATAACTCTAATTGGGCGTCCTTCAAATTGTCATTTTCCTCCAAAATTTCCGTCCCTCAGTCTGACTTAGAGACTGAGCCTAGGACGCACCGGGACCTAGGCGTTTACTTTCTGCAGTTTTTCCACCTCTAGTATTGTTTTTTAACAATATTTGACTTCATTTTAATCTCCTTTAACACCAAAACAACTCAGAAAATGACCTTCACTCCTATAAGATTTTTTTACTCATCTATTTCTTAATTTAATATGGTTTCTCTTACTTTCAATTTTACTTTAAAAATTCTAAAACTAGTTGTTTTCCAAAATAGCTTTTAACACTAAATTTACTTTAAAAACTATTTACCTCTGCTTTAAATCACAAAACTTTTTTCAAACACAACAATCTCTTCAGATGTCAAAAAACAAGTGGTCAGTGTAGAGTAGGTCAGACTGGGACACGCCCCGAAGACGGCGCATCTTCGGCGGGACCTTCCTTGGGGGAGAGTGTCTTGTGATAAGTGGTCGAAACACTCAATGATCCCAAGGCGCACAACTGACGATGTGTCCCAGGGGTGAGTGCGTACCTTGCAGTCTCCCATTCCAAACTGACACTCATTCGAAAAACGCAACCCGTTTTTCGCTTTTGGGGTTTCGCAGGCTGCACAAGCCTTCGTGCCCTTAAATCCAGCCTGTTTCAGCGGTTGGCCTTCACTGGCGCGGGCCACATGGAGGCAACTGCTGTCACAACATGTCAGGATGGGTGTGGCGTCTTGCTTTGTTCGCGCTCACTCAGTTACTCATGTCAATGCCTGTTTCTCGCTGGCTTATGCATTTTTAAATCTACACCCAACCAAGTAGTTTTCCCTAAACCTAACATCACTGAATCTCACGCCTAACCCTAACCAGTCATAACCCTAATCTTTAGTGAATAATTAACGTTAGTTTCTCTATAATATTCCATATTTTCACCGACAAGTGCAGGAACTTTGCGGCGTCTTCTACCAGACTGACAAACTGTTCGAAAAACACCCGTTTTTTCGCTGTTGGGGTCTCGCAGGCAGCAAATGCCTTCGTACCCTTAAATTTAGACTCCTGTTATAACGTCAGACCTTCTCTGGTGCGGACCACATGAGGGCAACTGTTGTAACTACACCACAGTCTAACTGAGACGACCTGCCCTGTTCAACTGCAGTATTAATCTCAATAACAATAACATTTTTTAATCGCGCATATACCTAAAATCCCTTTCGGTTAATACCCCTTATAAACTAAAAATACAGAGACTTCACGGCGTCTTATCCCAGACTGACAACCATTCGGAAAACACCACCCGTTTTTCGCTGTTGGGGTCTCGCAGGCAGCTAATGCCTTCGTGCCCTTAAATTCAGATTCCTGCTACGGAGGTTGACCTCCACTGGTGCGGACCACATGGAAGTAACTTGCTGTAGTAGCACCTTAGTCTGGGGACCACGCCATGCTCTGCTCAACTTAGCTATGATACGACTTTTCACCACAATATTTATTTATTTATTTATTTATTTTTACCAATCAAAACAAGACTTCTTGTACTTGGTACTTTTACACACTCCCGCTCACCCACATATCACCGTCGGACAACCCGCAAACTGCTGACGTCATGACACATCGCGTTCCATCCTCCTCCCTCCCCCCTCCCCTCCTCTCTACTCTTCTTTCTTCTTTTCTCCTCTATGTGGCTCAGGACAGCAAGTGGGAGGTGGCTAGGGGACTAACTTGCGCCGGCCAGCGCCTGCCTCTGTCTCCCCACACAACTATGTTGTCGTTGGTCAGCATAGGGGGAGACTCTGTGTATATCCCTTCTTGCCCAACCCTAACCCTAACCCTCACTCTCCCTCCCCCCATACCAAGCTAAGCTAAGCTACAGCCCCCTTATATTTACTCTATCCCCCTACCCATATTGGATACCCTAACCCTAACCATCCCCTTAATTGACATTTAGCCCCCTTGTGGCAAGACCCTAACCCCTGAATTCTATTCCTAATTTATTCCCAACCCTGGACTTTTCCCCAAACCCTAACCCTGACCCGTAAATTGACCCTAGAGGTCCCCATAATGAGCCAAGAAGGCCATTATTATTTATTCAATTTCCGTATAGAGCCGCTGGTAAACTCCCTACCCAGTTTAGGCCAAAGAATATACGAGGTACGCTAAGTTAAAAATAACAGTCACCGGTTAGAGGTAAAGGATGGAGGATTAGCCTAGGGAAGGAAAGGAAGAAGGAAGGGAAGAAGGATAGTAAGGTTAAATAAATTCATTAATTACTAAACACACAAAGACAATTCATAGGGGAACATAGTTTATTTACAGGGTTAAAAAAAATTTAAAAACTACAATTTAAGACAAACAAGTTCATAAAACAAGTTAAAAAGTACATTTAAGACAAATTAGTTCATTAAAAGTAACAAATACATTAAAACACAAATAAGTACAAGTTAAAAGACAAAATTAGTTAAAAACAAGCTAAAACAAGTGAGTTCATGCAATTCGAAGTCAAAATTGACACAACCTGGGGAGAGTATAAAAGGGAGACAAGCACAGACATATCCAGTTTGGCACACACCTTGGAGGGAGCAACATCTCCCTACCATACTTACCTGAAACACTTACCTGATGGTCGGCTAAGCCTGAAGAAGTCCCAATCCAGACGAAACGTCGCGACAGCCACCCTGAAAAAGAAAGAAGAAAGGTTAAAACAACACATATAAACAACAATACACAAAGCCAAACACAAAAAACAAAAACAACCTAAAAAATGGAAAAATAAAAACAACAAAAACAGAAAAGAAGCAAAATTATACTTGATATTAACTTTAATTTAAAGATAAATAATTTCTAACTATAAAAAACAAATACGTTATAAAATAAATACACCGCTCTAATAAAACCTAAGCACTAGAAGATGGGGATGGGCGAGAGGCCATCCACAGTGATGGACCGTGCACTTCGGGAACCACGTTCGTGGTTCCTGTTCAGTCCCCTAACTCCTGACCTCACTGTAGTTCACGCCTAAACCTAACCAATCTTAACCCTGAGCAGTTTTAACCCTGAGCGGTTTAACCCTGAGCAGTCTAACCCTCGGCGGTTTTAACCCTTAGTGCTTGCTTTAATAATAATCCTTCGTTTGAGATTAAACAACACCATTTCAATGATAGAATAAATGTCACCTTTCACTTCTATGCTTTTCACGGTTTTAGGGCTACAATCCACCTTTTATTACGCTTGGCAGGGTGCACCTGCCATGCTTCAAACCATTTTTTAAAGGGCCACCTTGCCCATTTTGGAACTCACTCGTGCCGTTTCCTTGTTTTCATTTCTACTTGTCAGGGTTATAGTGCGCTTACCTACTATGTAGATAGAAAGAAAGAAATGGAAAAATATCCTTTTTAGAGGGCTGTGGTCTGTCATTGCAAGTGGCGTCGTGGAGACCTCGCGTTCCCATCCTCCTCCCTCCCCCCTCCCCTCCTCTCTACTCTTCTTTCTTCTTTTCTCCTCTATGTGGCTCAGGACAGCAAGTGGGAGGTGGCTAGGGGACTAAACTTGCGCCGGCCAGCGCCTGCCTCTGTCTCCCCACACAACTATGTTGTCGTTGGTCAGCATAGGGGGAGACTCTGTGTATATCCCTTCTTGCCTAACCTTTGCCCGAGCCTCGGACCAGCCTCTACCATTCAACCCACCAAATTTGCTCCCTGACCACCTTCTCTTTCTAAGGACATATTGCCTTGATCACGCAGTAACTCCAACGTGATCAGCAGTGGTTAGACCTCTGCCTGTCTGGCGGCAACTGTAGCTGGACTTTGTCTTTACCCATTTTAACTGATGCCCACACTTGTCTGGTGGCAACTGTAACCGGACTTTTGTGGCCTATTGTTTCTGAATTGTCTGGTAGTAATTATAACCAGATTTTATCCTAATATTCTTTGACGCTACATGTATTTAATTTGGCTCTCCATAGCAAGTGTAACTACAACGTGCCTGTTTCATGGCACTCGTTAAATACCTATTCCACCACCTCTTAACTTACCATTGTCTGCTCTCTCTCCCTCTCCCTCCTCTTCCCCCCCACCCCCCCTTCCCATCCCTCCTCTCCAGATTTCATGATGAATACAGCCGAAGACTTCGTCATGCTTGTACAAGCACTGGTGCAATACATCCCTTGCACACCACAAAACACTGATGTTACCTCAATCGCCAGGGGACCCTCTACCACACGTTTTTGGCGGACACTGAGGCCTATTTGATCCGTTTGATCGCCCGTTCTGTCCATCTGAGGAAACTGACTTGTGCGCACACCACAATGCTAAAATGTGGACTTCGGCCACTCTTACAATGTTACAGGAACATTATCTTCGCGTTCGGGAAAGAGCAATTGACACCATCAAAACTTTGTTAGTGCCTGATTGGGACCGCGCCCTCTTAGTGGCAACTCGTAGAGCACGCCGCCACGCACCACGCATTAACCCTGACTCCTTAGATGCCGCTCGAGTAATGTTGTCAAACATTATGGCTCCGTCCTTTCCATCAGCGACGATCATATCTACTCCTCCTCCCCCTCCCCCAGTTCCAGCATATGGGGCGCAAACCGACTCCATACAGACAACGGACACTGAGCCGCAGCAGCAGGAACGCCTCCCTTCGCCTCTTCCTTTGCCCCCTGCTAAATTACTGACACCACGTCATCGTATTTCTCCTTCAGTGTCGCCACTGCTTTTTGACGACGAACCGCGTCCGATTCCATTGTCCCCAAAGGTAATCATAATGAATGCCTCCAGCCGGCCACATATCAGCCCAATTCTACCGAGCCCCTCGTCTCCACGGCAACCTGAAACGCACCACCATGAATCAGGTTCTGATTCCTTGGATGATCTCATTCGCCGGGACCTGCAACACGACGACCGCCCCGAACAGACTTTACCAGTTTGCAACAGCACGTTGTTGCCTAGCGGCCCCAACAGGCCTCCCCCGACCAAACCTTCGGGTTCTTTGCATGAAAAACCGCTCTTTACAAGTCACCCCCACCATGGCCAAAAATTCACAACCTGGACCCTTGAACCCCGTCGTCCCTTAGTTGTTATGGGAGATTCCAATTTGTCCAGGCTTCCAAGCATTTCAGATGTCCGAGTACAAGTAGACAGCTTCCCAGGTGCGAAAATTGCACATGCTGCCTATATTCTCCGCCACAAAACTACGCAGTCACCTATGGTCACCTCTGCGATATTGTCATTTGGCGTGAATGATAAGGACACATCCAACCCGTCGTTTGTCCAGAAGGCCCTGGGATCTCTTTATAGCGCGGCAAAATTGGCTTTTCCAAATGCGCTGATCTACGTACCACTGATAAACTTCAGCGACAACTTACCGCCACATCTCCAACGCAATCTCAAACAGTTGAACGAACTGATTAAATCCCGGGATCCTTCATCCCCCGTCTTGATAAACACAGTTTTAAAACCACAGCCGATAATGTCCATTGGACGCCAGAAACGGCACGGCATATGTGGAAACATTGGAAAGATTTTTTAGAATAACTAAAATCCCACCTCAACAACCAACCGCACAGCCCGACAATTCTGTTATCAATCTCTCCACACATTTTACACTATCACCGGCTCAATACTCGCTTCTGAGAAGGGGACTGACGTTTGTCCAACAACGACAGCATCACGCACTGCACGCCAGGATTTGGCGGTAGATTTACGTCAATATCACCGACGGTTAAAATTATCCTCATATTTCGGACCACGCCCATTCACCACGACAAAAACATTTTCCACCACGTCGGGTTGGGAACCTCATGTTTCACGTCTCCCAACATCATTGCTGGATCTTATAGCTACAGATGGCCAACAGCTTTCTGCCCTTAAATATGCACCGGACGCTCCAAACTTACCCCAGAGGAAGAAAAAGCACTAAGCGACCTTATCAGGACTCGAGGCTTGGTCATAAAGCCCGCCGATAAAGGTAGCGCCGTAGTGTTAATGGATCTGGTGGACTATGTCTCGGAAGCACACACCGTCAACTTCAAGACACGCAGTACTACGTTCAACTTCCTGGTCCCATGTACATGGACACAGCAAAACTAATCTTGGACGAGTTACGCTTATTGCACCAGTCTAAACTCATTAACAAACGACAACTTAAATACTTATGTGGACAATCTCCACCCCGTCCTCGCTATTTCTATCTCCTGCCAAAAATCCACAAACCCATGACGAAATGGACAATACCACACCGTATTCCACCAGGCCGTCCAATAGTATCGGATTGCGGCAGTGAAAGCTACGGGGTGGCGGAATATCTCGACCATTTTTTAACACCACTATCAACACGACATGCCAGCTATGTAAAAGACACCCAACATTTTTTACAACAGGTGACCGCTTTGAAGCTCTCTGAACCTTGCTTCCTTTTTACCATGGATGTCAATAGTCTGTACACCAACATTGAGATCCCGTTAGGAATAGAGTCTGTTCGCAGAATCTTTGCACGTTATCCTGATGCTGCCAGACCTGATGACGCACTGTTGCGGCTCCTTGAGATCAGCTTGACGAGGAACGATTTCCTCTTCCAGGATAAATACTATCTCCAGGTCAAAGGCACAGCGATGGGCAAACGTTTTGCACCAGCTTATGCAAATATATACATGGCGGACTGGGAAGAAACGGTCTTCGAAAAATGCCGCCTGCTGCCATTGATATATCTGCGATACTTGGATGACATTTGGGGAGTCTGGACTCATTCTAAGGCGGAATTTGATACGTTTTTACACACCCTGAACACCCACCATGCATCTATCAAGGTTGAACCAGAGCTGCACGACACACAGGTTAACTTCCTCGACACCACCACTTTTAAGGGCCAGAACTTTGCGGAAACAGGTAAATTGGATGTGAAACTTTTCTGTAAACCAACAGACACACATGCACTCTTGCATCGCAAAAGCTTCCATCCAAAACATGTTTTTACGGGCATTTTAAAGTCACAGTTACTACGATTCTCCCGCATCTGTACACGTCCACAAGATCGTGACGAAGCGAGGAAAGAATTGTTTTTAGCCTTGCGCAAGCGCGGATACTCACGTATATTCCTACGAAAGGCTAGACGGTCAATTAATAACCCAACAACACGCAACCGCGAAACTTACCAACAACGCATCCCACTAATTGTAACGTATTCCTCCTTTGGGAAGCGTGCAGTACATTCCCTTCGACGCAACTTTGACACTCTTCTAAAGGACACACCAATAGAACGTTCATTTAGAATTGTTCCAGCCTACAGGAAAAATTCTAACTTGAAACAACTACTCGTTCGCGCTAAACTTCCACCGGCAAATCGGTCATTACGGCACACCATCCTATGGACAGCGGTACGCAACCCTACAACTGGCCACGCATTTAAACTCCCACAACACATACCACGGACACAGTCAAATTGCATTTACATAATCAAATGTGCACACTGCGGTAAACTATATGTGGGAGAAACAAGAAATACACTTACCGCACGGTTGACCCAACACAAATATGTCATTCGGACACGTTCTGCTACCACATCACACCTAGTGGCTCATTTTCAAGCTCACGGCGTGGACAACCTCATCATGCGACCACTTGAACATGATCAATCTTGGACTCTGGCAGAACGCAGGAAAAGGGAAATACACTGGATTCGCCAATTGGACACCTTTTTCCCACAAGGCCTGAACAACAGAGCACCATGTCGACCCACAAAAGGACCCCCACCGACAGTGACCACTTAATAGCCACTACAGTCCACAATGCCCCACCTCTGCACACACACACATATGCCTTGACACGCCTATTTTCGACACCTCACTCTTATTACTCTCACTTACAAAACTTACTACCACACCTTGTAAATATGCCCTGTTCCCTACTCTAATAACAAATGTTTCATTGCACTTTGAAAGTTTTTTTAAATCCTTTCCCTAACTTTTTGTTATTTTTTGTGATATTTTTTACTTAACATTCCGTTTTTATAACTACTAGCGTACTACTATCATAACAACGGGTAAAATAGATAAAAACTACACTCCTACTATTTTATCGCCTATCTTACACTCAACTTTTATTTGGGTGTTTTTGCACATATGTATATAATTTTTTTCTTATTTTAACTCTTTTTATATATTCTACAACACATTCTTTTTGAGAATCAAACTCCATGAAGACACAATTGCTTACACTTACAACTACTCATGGAACAACCTCTTTACTAATACAATTTTTTGGACATCTTTTAATCCAATTTTATTTTTTTCCTCATTATCTTATTATTACCAATTTCCCCCCCTTTGTTTTTTCTTTTCCTTTCCTTTTTTTTGGCACTCTTCCTCGGGCACTCTTTTTGAGAACGACTTGAAGTGCACGGAAATGGTGTAGGAAATGAAGCTGAACTGATCCTCACCATTTCCATTTTTTTAAAAACTTTTTTTAAGAATTTTTTTCTTTACTCGCTGGTTCGTTCTAGTACTATTCTCAAATTAAATTCTTTGTCTTTTGAGCTGTAACCTGGCCCCTATAGACTAAACACATTATATAGATCCCAAAACTCTCCTAAACTCTTTCCGTGTCTCCACTGACATGGCTGATCGCCATGTCTTAACACACTGAAGTGTCTAACCATCTATAGTTTGACACTTCCATTTTATACACCTACCCTGATTTCTTACCCTAAACCTAACCTACACCTACAGGTTGGCTAACCCTAACCACAGCACCTACATATTTTTTTAAGTTGTCTTTTTTTTGTACAGAGGATGTTGTAAAAACACTCCTCTCAACCCCGTTTACTGTTCCCTTACTTTTGGGTTCCAACAACAAAGTTTATTTGCTTTTAACAACTCCAGCATTCCATAAGGAATGCATGAGAAAGCCATCAACCCTGGGATTTCACCTTTTACAAGGTATAGCCCCTGGGCTGATTTTCTGGAAGCATGTGAAACAAGCCATTATCTCTGAGTGAACCCCCCTTTTTTTACTAACACTCTCACTCATGGTTTCATACCAACTTACCCAATTCAGTAGAACCTATACTTTGTAACACTTTTTCATTTTTGACAAACGCCTTTTACACTCTTCCTTCATACTTTTATCACATCCAATTATTCCCCCCCCCCCCTTTTTTTAAACACAACTTTGTGACTTTAATAAAATAAGCTTCGTTTTTCCCTAGCACCTTAGTAGATACCTCACGCATATGCAAATTAGCATCCCGAGCGGGAGGGACATCGGTTGGTGGGGCGGCATTACTGCCATTACCAGTAACACCATGACGGAATCAGTCGGTGGAAATTATGACTTCCCTGTGACCGCTGCCTAGGGGGGCAAGAAGAAAGACGCTGAGACTTTGCAGTGACGGAAGCCTGATTGGTAAGCGTTTGCTTCTTGCCTCAATCCCTGGGGTTGTGCGGTGTATTGGAACACAGGGATTGTTGTATTTTCTTTTATTTTCCACCACTGGGGTTGTGCGGTGTACGGAACACAGTGAGTGGCTTTCTTGCCTTTCCCTTGGTTCTATGGGGGTCAGGTAGGCCGAGCAAGTCTCGGCTGACCCTGTTCCTCCGGACCTCTGGGATGGCTGGAGCGGCGCCGTCCAGGCGGCGCTGACGCTGGTCATTCCTGGAGGGGGACCTCTGGGCTTGGCACAGATGAGACCACAACGCTGCAACCCTGCTCGGCTGTACCATGCCTACCTTGCGGTTTAACCAGATGGTGCATGTTGGTCAGGGGGTAAGTATGCGGCCCCCCGTGTCCCGACTCTAGGGCAGCACTGCGGGAGTGGTGGTTCAGGGCATCAGAACCTTAAACGTGGCCCAGTCTTCTAGAGGGTTAGCCTCACGCACTACAGACCATTCTGCACAACACACGCTTTAATTCAGCATTCCCATTTTTTATAACTCTAATTGGGCGTCCTTCAAATTGTCATTTTCCTCCAAAATTTCCGTCCCTCAGTCTGACTTAGAGACTGAGCCTAGGACGCACCGGGACCTAGGCGTTTACTTTCTGCAGTTTTTCCACCTCTAGTATTGTTTTTAACAATATTTGACTTCATTTTAATCTCCTTTAACACCAAAACAACTCAGAAAATGACCTTCACTCCTATAAGATTTTTTTACTCATCTATTTCTTAATTTAATATGGTTTCTCTTACTTTCAATTTTACTTTAAAAATTCTAAAACTAGTTGTTTTCCAAAATAGCTTTTAACACTAAATTTACTTTAAAAACTATTTACCTCTGCTTTAAATCACAAAACTTTTTTCAAACACAACAATCTCTTCAGATGTCAAAAACAAGTGGTCAGTGTAGAGTAGGTCAGACTGGGACACGCCCCGAAGACGGCGCATCTTCGGCGGGACCTTCCTTGGGGGAGAGTGTCTTGTGATAAGTGGTCGAAACACTCAATGATCCCAAGGCGCACAACTGACGATGTGTCCCAGGGGTGAGTGCGTACCTTGCAGTCTCCCATTCCAAACTGACACTCATTCGAAAAACGCAACCCGTTTTCGCTTTTGGGGTTTCGCAGGCTGCACAAGCCTTCGTGCCCTTAAATCCAGCCTGTTTCAGCGGTTGGCCTTCACTGGCGCGGGCCACATGGAGGCAACTGCTGTCACAACATGTCAGGATGGGTGTGGCGTCTTGCTTTGTTCGCGCTCACTCAGTTACTCATGTCAATGCCTGTTCTCGCTGGCTTATGCATTTTTAAATCTACACCCAACCAAGTAGTTTTCCCTAAACCTAACATCACTGAATCTCACGCCTAACCCTAACAGTCATAACCCTAATCTTTAGTGAATAATTAACGTTAGTTTCTCTATAATATTCCATATTTTCACCGACAAGTGCAGGAACTTTGCGGCGTCTTCTACCAGACTGACAAACTGTTCGAAAAACACCCCGTTTTTCGCTGTTGGGGTCTCGCAGGCAGCAAATGCCTTCGTACCCTTAAATTTAGACTCCTGTTATAACGTCAGACCTTCTCTGGTGCGGACCACATGAGGGCAACTGTTGTAACTACACCACAGTCTAACTGAGACGACCTGCCCTGTTCAACTGCAGTATTAATCTCAATAACAATAACATTTTTTAATCGCGCATATACCTAAAATCCCTTTCGGTTAATACCCCTTATAAACTAAAAATACAGAGACTTCACGGCGTCTTATCCCAGACTGACAACCATTCGGAAAACACCACCCGTTTTTCGCTGTTGGGGTCTCGCAGGCAGCTAATGCCTTCGTGCCCTTAAATTCAGATTCCTGCTACGGAGGTTGACCTCCACTGGTGCGGACCACATGGAAGTAACTTGCTGTAGTAGCACCTTAGTCTGGGGACCACGCCATGCTCTGCTCAACTTAGCTATGATACGACTTTTCACCACAATATTTATTTATTTATTTATTTATTTTTACCAATCAAAACAAGACTTCTTGTACTTGGTACTTTTACACACTCCCGCTCACCCACATATCACCGTCGGACAACCCGCAAACTGCTGACGTCATGACCACATCGCGTTCCCATCCTCCTCCCTCCCCCTCCCCTCCTCTCTACTCTTCTTTCTTCTTTTCTCCTCTATGTGGCTCAGGACAGCAAGTGGGAGGTGGCTAGGGGACTAACTTGCGCCGGCCAGCGCCTGCCTCTGTCTCCCCACACAACTATGTTGTCGTTGGTCAGCATAGGGGGAGACTCTGTGTATATCCCTTCTTGCCCAACCCTAACCCTAACCCTCACTCTCCCTCCCCCCATACCAAGCTAAGCTAAGCTACAGCCCCCTTATATTTACTCTATCCCCCTACCCCATATTGGATACCCTAACCCTAACCAATCCCCTTAATTGACATTTAGCCCCCTTGTGGCAAGACCCTAACCCCTGAATTCTATTCCTAATTTATTCCCAACCCTGGACTTTCCCCAAACCCTAACCCTGACCCGTAAATTGACCCTAGAGGTCCCCATAATGAGCCAAGAAGGCCATTATTATTTATTCAATTTCCGTATAGAGCCGCTGGTAAACTCCCTACCCAGTTTAGGCCAAAGAATATACGAGGTACGCTAAGTTAAAAATAACAGTCACCGGTTAGAGGTAAAGGATGGAGGATTAGCCTAGGGAAGGAAAGGAAGAAGGAAAGGGAAGAAGGATAGTAAGGTTAAATAAATTCATTAATTACTAAAACACACAAAGACAATTCATAGGGGAACATAGTTTATTTACAGGGTTAAAAACAATTTAAAAACTACAATTTAAGACAAACAAGTTCATAAACAAGTTAAAAAGTACATTTAGACAAATTAGTTCATTAAAAGTAACACAAATACATTAAAACACAAATAAGTACAAGTTAAAAGACAAAATTAGTTAAAAACAAGCTAAAAACAAGTGAGTTCATGCAATTCGAAGTCAAAATTGACACAACCTGGGGAGAGTATAAAAGGGAGACAAGCACAGACATATCCAGTTTGGCACACACCTTGGAGGGAGCAACATCTCCCTACCATACTTACCTGAAACACTTACCTGATGGTCGGCTAAGCCTGAAGAAGTCCCAATCCAGACGAAACGTCGCGACAGCCACCTGAAAAAGAAAGAAGAAAGGTTAAAACAACACATATAAACAACAATACACAAAGCCAAACACAAAAAACAAAAAACAACCTAAAAAATGGAAAAATAAAAACAACAAAAACAGAAAGAAGCAAAATTATACTTGATATTAACTTTAATTTAAAGATAAATAATTTCTAACTATAAAAAACAAATACGTTATAAAATAAATACACCGCTCTAATAAAACCTAAGCACTAGAAGATGGGGATGGGCGAGAGGCCATCCACAGTGATGGACCGTGCACTTCGGGAACCACGTTCGTGGTTCCTGTTCAGTCCCCTAACTCCTGACCTCACTGTAGTTCACGCCTAAACCTAACCAATCTTAACCCTGAGCAGTTTTAACCCTGAGCGGTTTTAACCCTGAGCAGTCTTAACCCTCGGCGGTTTAACCCTTAGTGCTTGCTTTAATAATAATCCTTCGTTTGAGATTAAACAACACCATTTCAATGATAGAATAAATGTCACCTTTCACTTCTATGCTTTTCACGGTTTTTAGGGCTACAATCCACCTTTTATTACGCTTGGCAGGGTGCACCTGCCATGCTTCAAACCATTTTTTAAAGGGCCACCTTGCCCATTTTGGAACTCACTCGTGCCGTTTCCTTGTTTTCATTTCTACTTGTCAGGGTTATAGTGCGCTTACCTACTATGTAGATAGAAAGAAAGAAATGGATAGAAATATCCTTTTTAGAGGGCTGTGGTCTGTCATTGCAAGTGGCGTCGTGGAGACCTCGCGTTCCCATCCTCCTCCCTCCCCCCTCCCCTCCTCTCTACTCTTCTTTCTTCTTTTCTCCTCTATGTGGCTCAGGACAGCAAGTGGGAGGTGGCTAGGGGACTAACTTGCGCCGGCCAGCGCCTGCCTCTGTCTCCCCACACAACTATGTTGTCGTTGGTCAGCATAGGGGGACTCTGTGTATATCCCTTCTTGCCTAACCTTTGCCCGAGCCTCGGACCAGCCTCTACCATTCAACCCACCAAATTTGCTCCCTGACCACCTTCTCTTTCTAAGGACATATTGCCTTGATCACGCAGTAACTCCAACGTGATCAGCAGTGGTTAGACCTCTGCCTGTCTGGCGGCAACTGTAGCTGGACTTTGTCTTTACCCATTTTAACTGATGCCCACACTTGTCTGGTGGCAACTGTAACCGGACTTTTGTGGCCTATTGTTTCTGAATTGTCTGGTAGTAATTATAACCAGATTTTATCCTAATATTCTTGACGCTACATGTATTTAATTTGGCTCTCCATAGCAAGTGTAACTACAACGTGCCTGTTTCATGGCACTCGTTAAATACCTATTCCACCACCTCTTAACTTACCATTGTCTGCTCTCTCCCCCTCTCCCTCCTCTTCCCCCCCACCCCCCCTTCCCATCCCTCCTCTCCAGATTTCATGATGAATACAGCCGAAGACTTCGTCATGCTTGTACAAGCACTGGTGCAATACATCCTTGCACACCACAAAACACTGATGTTACCTCAATCGCCAGGGGACCCTCTACCCACGTTTTTGGCGGACACTGAGGCCTATTTGATCCGTTTGATCGCCCCGTTCTGTCCATCTGAGGAAACTGACTTGTGCGCACACCACAATGCTAAAATGTGGACTTCGGCCACTCTTACAATGTTACAGGAACATTATCTTCGCGTTCGGGAAAGAGCAATTGACACCATCAAAACTTTGTTAGTGCCTGATTGGGACCGCGCCCTCTTAGTGGCAACTCGTAGAGCACGCCGCCACGCACCACGCATTAACCCTGACTCCTTAGATGCCGCTCGTAATGTTGTCAAACATTATGGCTCCGTCCTTTCCATCAGCGACGATCATATCTACTCCTCCTCCCCTCCCCCTCCCCCAGTTCCAGCATATGGGGCGCAAACCGACTCCATACAGACAACGGACACTGAGCCGCAGCAGCAGGAACGCCTCCCTTCGCCTCTTCCTTTGCCCCCTGCTAAAATTACTGACACCACGTCATCGTATTTCTCCTTCAGTGTCGCCACTGCTTTTTGACGACGAACCGCGTCCGATTCCATTGTCCCAAAGGTAATCATAATGAATGCCTCCAGCCGGCCACATATCAGCCCAATTCTACCGAGCCCCTCGTCTCCACGGCAACCTGAAACGCACCACCATGAATCAGGTTCTGATTCCTTGGATGATCTCATTCGCCGGGACCTGCAACACGACGACCGCCCCGAACAGACTTTACCAGTTTGCAACAGCACGTTGTTGCCTAGCGGCCCCAACAGGCCTCCCCCGACCAAACCTTCGGGTTCTTTGCATGAAAAACCGCTCTTTACAAGTCACCCCCACCATGGCCAAAAATTCACAACCTGGACCTTGAACCCCGTCGTCCCTTAGTTGTTATGGGAGATTCCAATTTGTCCAGGCTTCCAAGCATTTCAGATGTCCGAGTACAAGTAGACAGCTTCCCAGGTGCGAAAATTGCACATGCTGCCTATATTCTCCGCCACAAAACTACGCAGTCACCTATGGTCACCTCTGCGATATTGTCATTTGGCGTGAATGATAAGGACACATCCAACCCGTCGTTTGTCCAGAAGGCCCTGGGATCTCTTTATAGCGCGGCAAAATTGGCTTTTCCAAATGCGCTGATCTACGTACCACTGATAAACTTCAGCGACAACTTACCGCCACATCTCCAACGCAATCTCAAACAGTTGAACGAACTGATTAAATCCCGGGGATCCTTCATCCCCCGTCTTGATAAACACAGTTTTAAAACCACAGCCGATAATGTCCATTGGACGCCAGAAACGGCACGGCATATGTGGAACATTGGAAAGATTTTTTAGAATAACTAAAATCCCACCTCAACAACCAACCGCACAGCCCGACAATTCTGTTATCAATCTCTCCACACATTTTACACTATCACCGGCTCAATACTCGCTTCTGAGAAGGGGACTGACGTTTGTCCCAACAACGACAGCATCACGCACTGCACGCCAGGATTTGGCGGTAGATTTACGTCAATATCACCGACGGTTAAAATTATCCTCATATTTCGGACCACGCCCATTCACCACGACAAAAACATTTTCCACCACGTCGGGTTGGGAACCTCATGTTTCACGTCTCCCAACATCATTGCTGGATCTTATAGCTACAGATGGCCAACAGCTTTCTGCCTTAAATATGCACCGGACGCTCCAAACTTACCCCCAGAGGAAGAAAAAGCACTAAGCGACCTTATCAGGACTCGAGGCTTGGTCATAAAGCCCGCCGATAAAGGTAGCGCCGTAGTGTTAATGGATCTGGTGGACTATGTCTCGGAAGCACACCGTCAACTTCAAGACACGCAGTACTACGTTCAACTTCCTGGTCCCATGTACATGGACACAGCAAAACTAATCTTGGACGAGTTACGCTTATTGCACCAGTCTAAACTCATTAACAAACGACAACTTAAATACTTATGTGGACAATCTCCACCCCGTCCTCGCTATTTCTATCTCCTGCCAAAAATCCACAAACCCATGACGAAATGGACAATACCACACCGTATTCCACCAGGCCGTCCAATAGTATCGGATTGCGGCAGTGAAAGCTACGGGTGGCGGAATATCTCGACCATTTTTTAACACCACTATCAACACGACATGCCAGCTATGTAAAAGACACCCAACATTTTTTACAACAGGTGACCGCTTTGAAGCTCTCTGAACCTTGCTTCCTTTTTACCATGGATGTCAATAGTCTGTACACCAACATTGAGATCCCGTTAGGAATAGAGTCTGTTCGCAGAATCTTTGCACGTTATCCTGATGCTGCCAGACCTGATGACGCACTGTTGCGGCTCCTTGAGATCAGCTTGACGAGGAACGATTTCCTCTTCCAGGATAAATACTATCTCCAGGTCAAAGGCACAGCGATGGGCAAACGTTTTGCACCAGCTTATGCAAATATACATGGCGGACTGGGAAGAAACGGTCTTCGAAAAATGCCGCCTGCTGCCATTGATATATCTGCGATACTTGGATGACATTTGGGGAGTCTGGACTCATTCTAGGCGGAATTTGATACGTTTTTACACACCCTGAACACCCACCATGCATCTATCAAGGTTGAACCAGAGCTGCACGACACACAGGTTAACTTCCTCGACACCACCACTTTTAAGGGCCAGAACTTTGCGGAAACAGGTAAATTGGATGTGAAACTTTTCTGTAAACCAACAGACACACATGCACTCTTGCATCGCAAAAGCTTCCATCCAAAACATGTTTTTACGGGCATTTTAAAGTCACAGTTACTACGATTCTCCCGCATCTGTACACGTCCACAAGATCGTGACGAAGCGAGGAAAGAATTGTTTTTAGCCTTGCGCAAGCGCGGATACTCACGTATATTCCTACGAAAGGCTAGACGGTCAATTAATAACCCAACAACACGCAACCGCGAAACTTACCAACAACGCATCCCACTAATTGTAACGTATTCCTCCTTTGGGAAGCGTGCAGTACATTCCCTTCGACGCAACTTTGACACTCTTCTAAAGGACACACCAATAGAACGTTCATTTAGAATTGTTCCAGCCTACAGGAAAAATTCTAACTTGAAACAACTACTCGTTCGCGCTAAACTTCCACCGGCAAATCGGTCATTACGGCACACCATCCTATGGACAGCGGTACGCAACCCTACAACTGGCCACGCATTTAAACTCCCACAACACATACCACGGACACAGTCAAATTGCATTTACATAATCAAATGTGCACACTGCGGTAAACTATGTGGGAGAAACAAGAAATACACTTACCGCACGGTTGACCCAACACAAATATGTCATTCGGACACGTTCTGCTACCACATCACACCTAGTGGCTCATTTTCAAGCTCACGGCGTGGACAACCTCATCATGCGACCACTTGAACATGATCAATCTTGGACTCTGGCAGAACGCAGGAAAAGGGAAATACACTGGATTCGCCAATTGGACACCTTTTTCCCACAAGGCCTGAACAACAGAGCACCATGTCGACCCACAAAAGGACCCCCACCGACAGTGACCACTTAATAGCCACTACAGTCCACAATGCCCCACCTCTGCACACACACACATATGCCTTGACACGCCTATTTTCGACACCTCACTCTTATTACTCTCACTTACAAAACTTACTACCACACCTTGTAAATATGCCCTGTTCCCTACTCTAATAACAAATGTTTCATTGCACTTTGAAAGTTTTTTTAAATCCTTTCCCTAACTTTTTGTTATTTTTTGTGATATTTTTTACTTAACATTCCGTTTTTATAACTACTAGCGTACTACTATCATAACAACGGGTAAAATAGATAAAAACTACACTCCTACTATTTTATCGCCTATCTTACACTCAACTTTTATTTGGGTGTTTTTGCACATATGTATATATAATTTTTTTCTTATTTTAACTCTTTTTATATATATTCTACAACACATTCTTTTTGAGAATCAAACTCCATGAAGACACAATTGCTTACACTTACAACTACTCATGGAACAACCTCTTTACTAATACAATTTTTTGGACATCTTTTAATCCAATTTTATTTTTTTCCTCATTATCTTATTATTACCAATTTCCCCCCCTTTGTTTTTTCTTTTCCTTTCCTTTTTTTTGGCACTCTTCCTCGGGCACTCTTTTTGAGAACGACTTGAAGTGCACGGAAATGGTGTAGGAAATGAAGCTGAACTGATCCTCACCATTTCCATTTTTTTAAAAACTTTTTTTAAGAATTTTTTTCTTTACTCGCTGGTTCGTTCTAGTACTATTCTCAAATTAAATTCTTTGTCTTTTGAGCTGTAACCTGGCCCCTATAGACTAAACACATTATATAGATCCCAAAACTCTCCTAAACTCTTTCCGTGTCTCCACTGACATGGCTGATCGCCATGTCTTAACACACTGAAGTGTCTAACCATCTATAGTTTGACACTTCCATTTTATACACCTACCCCTGATTTCTTACCCTAAACCTAACCTACACCTACAGGTTGGCTAACCCTAACCACAGCACCTACATATTTTTTTAAGTTGTCTTTTTTTTGTACAGAGGATGTTGTAAAAACACTCCTCTCAACCCCGTTTACTGTTCCCTTACTTTTGGGTTCCAACAACAAAGTTTATTTGCTTTTAACAACTCCAGCATTCCATAAGGAATGCATGAGAAAGCCATCAACCCTGGGATTTCACCTTTACAAGGTATAGCCCCTGGGCTGATTTTCTGGAAGCATGTGAAACAAGCCATTATCTCTGAGTGAACCCCCCTTTTTTTACTAACACTCTCACTCATGGTTTCATACCAACTTACCCAATTCAGTAGAACCTATACTTTGTAACACTTTTTCATTTTTGACAAACGCCTTTTACACTCTTCCTTCATACTTTTATCACATCCAATTATTCCCCCCCCCCCTTTTTTTAAACACAACTTTGTGACTTTATAATAAAATAAGCTTCGTTTTTCCCTAGCACCTTAGTAGATACCTCACGCATATGCAAATTAGCATCCCGAGCGGGAGGGACATCGGTTGGTGGGGCGGCATTACTGCCATTACCAGTAACACCATGACGGAATCAGTCGGTGGAAATTATGACTTCCCTGTGACCGCTGCCTAGGGGGGCAAGAAGAAAGACGCTGAGACTTTGCAGTGACGGAAGCCTGATTGGTAAGCGTTTGCTTCTTGCCTCAATCCCTGGGGTTGTGCGGTGTATTGGAACACAGGGATTGTTGTATTTTCTTTTATTTTCCACCACTGGGGTTGTGCGGTGTACGGAACACAGTGAGTGGCTTTCTTGCCTTTCCCTTGGTTCTATGGGGGTCAGGTAGGCCGAGCAAGTCTCGGCTGACCCTGTTCCTCCGGACCTCTGGGATGGCTGGAGCGGCGCCGTCCAGGCGGCGCTGACGCTGGTCATTCCTGGAGGGGGACCTCTGGGCTTGGCACAGATGAGACCACAACGCTGCAACCCTGCTCGGCTGTACCATGCCTACCTTGCGGTGTTAACCAGATGGTGCATGTTGGTCAGGGGGTAAGTATGCGGCCCCCCGTGTCCCGACTCTAGGGCAGCACTGCGGGAGTGGTGGTTCAGGGCATCAGAACCTTAACGTGGCCCAGTCTTCTAGAGGGTTAGCCTCACGCACTACAGACCATTCTGCACAACACACGCTTTAATTCAGCATTCCCATTTTTTATAACTCTAATTGGGCGTCCTTCAAATTGTCATTTTCCTCCAAAATTTCCGTCCCTCAGTCTGACTTAGAGACTGAGCCTAGGACGCACCGGGACCTAGCGTTTACTTTCTGCAGTTTTCCACCTCTAGTATTGTTTTTTAACAATATTTGACTTCATTTTAATCTCCTTTAACACCAAAACAACTCAGAAAATGACCTTCACTCCTATAAGATTTTTTACTCATCTATTTCTTAATTTAATATGGTTTCTCTTACTTTCAATTTTACTTTAAAAATTCTAAAACTAGTTGTTTTCCAAAATAGCTTTTAACACTAAAATTTACTTTAAAAACTATTTACCTCTGCTTTAAATCACAAAACTTTTTTCAAACACAACAATCTCTTCAGATGTCAAAAAACAAGTGGTCAGTGTAGAGTAGGTCAGACTGGGACACGCCCCGAAGACGGCGCATCTTCGGCGGGACCTTCCTTGGGGGAGAGTGTCTTGTGATAAGTGGTCGAAACACTCAATGATCCCAAGGCGCACAACTGACGATGTGTCCCAGGGGTGAGTGCGTACCTTGCAGTCTCCCATTCCAAACTGACACTCATTCGAAAAACGCAACCCGTTTTTCGCTTTTGGGGTTTCGCAGGCTGCACAAGCCTTCGTGCCCTTAAATCCAGCCTGTTTCAGCGCGGTTGGCCTTCACTGGCGCGGGCCACATGGAGGCAACTGCTGTCACAACATGTCAGGATGGGTGTGCGTCTTGCTTTGTTCGCGCTCACTCAGTTACTCATGTCAATGCCTGTTCTCGCTGGCTTATGCATTTTTAAATCTACACCCAACCAAGTAGTTTTCCCTAAACCTAACATCACTGAATCTCACGCCTAACCCTAACCAGTCATAACCCTAATCTTTAGTGAATAATTAACGTTAGTTTCTCTATAATATTCCATATTTTCACCGACAAGTGCAGGAACTTTGCGGCGTCTTCTACCAGACTGACAAACTGTTCGAAAAACACCCGTTTTTCGCTGTTGGGGTCTCGCAGGCAGCAAATGCCTTCGTACCCTTAAATTTAGACTCCTGTTATAACGTCAGACCTTCTCTGGTGCGGACCACATGAGGGCAACTGTTGTAACTACACCACAGTCTAACTGAGACGACCTGCCCTGTTCAACTGCAGTATTAATCTCAATAACAATAACATTTTTTAATCGCGCATATACCTAAATCCCTTTCGGTTAATACCCCTTATAAAACTAAAAATACAGAGACTTCACGGCGTCTTATCCCAGACTGACAACCATTCGGAAAACACCACCCGTTTTTCGCTGTTGGGGTCTCGCAGGCAGCTAATGCCTTCGTGCCCTTAAATTCAGATTCCTGCTACGGAGGTTGACCTCCACTGGTGCGGACCACATGGAAGTAACTTGCTGTAGTAGCACCTTAGTCTGGGGACCACGCCATGCTCTGCTCAACTTAGCTATGATACGACTTTTCACCACAATATTTATTTATTTATTTATTTATTTTTACCAATCAAAACAAGACTTCTTGTACTTGGTACTTTTACACACTCCCGCTCACCCACATATCACCGTCGGACAACCCGCAAACTGCTGACGTCATGACCACATCGCGTTCCCATCCTCCTCCCTCCCCCCTCCCCTCCTCTCTACTCTTCTTTCTTCTTTTCTCCTCTATGTGGCTCAGGACAGCAAGTGGGAGGTGGCTAGGGGACTAACTTGCGCCGGCCAGCGCCTGCCTCTGTCTCCCCACACAACTATGTTGTCGTTGGTCAGCATAGGGGGAGACTCTGTGTATATCCCTTCTTGCCCAACCCTAACCCTAACCTCACTCTCCCTCCCCCCATACCAAGCTAAGCTAAGCTACAGCCCCCTTATATTTACTCTATCCCCCTACCCCATATTGGATACCCTAACCCTAACCAATCCCCTTAATTGACATTTAGCCCCCTTGTGGCAAGACCCTAACCCCTGAATTCTATTCCTAATTTATTCCCAACCCTGGACTTTTCCCCAAACCCTAACTCTGACCCGTAAATTGACCCTAGAGGTCCCCATAATGAGCCAAGAAGGCCATTATTATTTATTCAATTTCCGTATAGAGCCGCTGGTAAACTCCCTACCCAGTTTAGGCCAAAGAATATACGAGGTACGCTAAGTTAAAAATAACAGTCACCGGTTAGAGGTAAAGGATGGAGGATTAGCCTAGGGAAGGAAAGGAAGAAGGAAAGGGAAGAAGGATAGTAAGGTTAAATAAATTCATTAATTACTAAACACACAAAGACAATTCATAGGGAACATAGTTTATTTACAGGGTTAAAAACAATTTAAAAACTACAATTTAAGACAAACAAGTTCATAAAACAAGTTAAAAAGTACATTTAAGACAAATTAGTTCATTAAAAGTAACACAAATACATTAAAACACAAATAAGTACAAGTTAAAAGACAAAATTAGTTAAAAACAAGCTAAAAACAAGTGAGTTCATGCAATTCGAAGTCAAAATTGACACAACCTGGGGAGAGTATAAAAGGGAGACAAGCACAGACATATCCAGTTTGGCACACACCTTGGAGGGAGCAACATCTCCCTACCATACTTACCTGAAACACTTACCTGATGGTCGGCTAAGCCTGAAGAAGTCCCAATCCAGACGAAACGTCGCGACAGCCACCTGAAAAAGAAAGAAGAAAGGTTAAAACAACACATATAAACAACAATACACAAAGCCAAACACAAAAAAAAAAAAAAACAACCTAAAAAATGGAAAAATAAAAACAACAAAAACAGAAAGAAGCAAAATTATACTTGATATTAACTTTAATTTAAAGATAAATAATTTCTAACTATAAAAAACAAATACGTTATAAAATAAATACACCGCTCTAATAAAACCTAAGCACTAGAAGATGGGGATGGGCGAGAGGCCATCCACAGTGATGGACCGTGCACTTCGGGAACCACGTTCGTGGTTCCTGTTCAGTCCCCTAACTCCTGACCTCACTGTAGTTCACGCCTAAACCTAACCAATCTTAACCCTGAGCAGTTTTAACCCTGAGCGGTTTTAACCCTGAGCAGTCTTAACCCTCGGCGGTTTTAACCCTTAGTGCTTGCTTTAATAATAATCCTTCGTTTGAGATTAAACAACACCATTTCAATGATAGAATAAATGTCACCTTTCACTTCTATGCTTTTCACGGTTTTTAGGGCTACAATCCACCTTTTATTACGCTTGGCAGGGTGCACCTGCCATGCTTCAAACCATTTTTTAAAGGGCCACCTTGCCCATTTTGGAACTCACTCGTGCCGTTTCCTTGTTTTCATTTCTACTTGTCAGGGTTATAGTGCGCTTACCTACTATGTAGATAGAAAGAAAGAAATGGATAGAAATATCCTTTTTAGAGGGCTGTGGTCTGTCATTGCAAGTGGCGTCGTGGAGACCTCGCGTTCCCATCCTCCTCCCTCCCCCCTCCCTCCTCTCTACTCTTCTTTCTTCTTTTCTCCTCTATGTGGCTCAGGACAGCAAGTGGGAGGTGGCTAGGGGACTAACTTGCGCCGGCCAGCGCCTGCCTCTGTCTCCCCACACAACTATGTTGTCGTTGGTCAGCATAGGGGGAGACTCTGTGTATATCCCTTCTTGCCTAACCTTTGCCCGAGCCTCGGACCAGCCTCTACCATTCAACCCACCAAATTTGCTCCCTGACCACCTTCTCTTTCTAAGGACATATTGCCTTGATCACGCAGTAACTCCAACGTGATCAGCAGTGGTTAGACCTCTGCCTGTCTGGCGGCAACTGTAGCTGGACTTTGTCTTTACCCATTTTAACTGATGCCCACACTTGTCTGGTGGCAACTGTAACCGGACTTTTGTGGCCTATTGTTTCTGAATTGTCTGGTAGTAATTATAACCAGATTTTATCCTAATATTCTTTGACGCTACATGTATTTAATTTGGCTCTCCATAGCAAGTGTAACTACAACGTGCCTGTTTCATGGCACTCGTTAAATACCTATTCCACCACCTCTTAACTTACCATTGTCTGCTCTCTCTCCCTCTCCCTCCTCTTCCCCCCCCCCCCCCCCTTCCCATCCCTCCTCTCCAGATTTCATGATGAATACAGCCGAAGACTTCGTCATGCTTGTACAAGCACTGGTGCAATACATCCTTGCACACCACAAAACACTGATGTTACCTCAATCGCCAGGGGACCCTCTACCCACGTTTTTGGCGGACACTGAGGCCTATTTGATCCGTTTGATCGCCCCGTTCTGTCCATCTGAGGAAACTGACTTGTGCGCACACCACAATGCTAAAATGTGGACTTCGGCCACTCTTACAATGTTACAGGAACATTATCTTCGCGTTCGGGAAAGAGCAATTGACACCATCAAAACTTTGTTAGTGCCTGATTGGGACCGCGCCCTCTTAGTGGCAACTCGTAGAGCACGCCGCCACGCACCACGCATTAACCCTGACTCCTTAGATGCCGCTCGAGTAATGTTGTCAAACATTATGGCTCCGTCCTTTCCATCAGCGACGATCATATCTACTCCTCCTCCCCCTCCCCCAGTTCCAGCATATGGGGCGCAAACCGACTCCATACAGACAACGGACACTGAGCCGCAGCAGCAGGAACGCCTCCCTTCGCCTCTTCCTTTGCCCCCTGCTAAATTACTGACACCACGTCATCGTATTTCTCCTTCAGTGTCGCCACTGCTTTTTGACGACGAACCGCGTCCGATTCCATTGTCCCCAAAGGTAATCATAATGAATGCCTCCAGCCGGCCACATATCAGCCCAATTCTACCGAGCCCCTCGTCTCCACGGCAACCTGAAACGCACCACCATGAATCAGGTTCTGATTCCTTGGATGATCTCATTCGCCGGGACCTGCAACACGACGACCGCCCCGAACAGACTTTACCAGTTTGCAACAGCACGTTTGTTGCCTAGCGGCCCCAACAGGCCTCCCCCGACCAAACCTTCGGGTTCTTTGCATGAAAAACCGCTCTTTACAAGTCACCCCCACCATGGCCAAAAATTCACAACCTGGACCCTTGAACCCCGTCGTCCCTTAGTTGTTATGGGAGATTCCAATTTGTCCAGGCTTCCAAGCATTTCAGATGTCCGAGTACAAGTAGACAGCTTCCCAGGTGCGAAAATTGCACATGCTGCCTATATTCTCCGCCACAAAACTACGCAGTCACCTATGGTCACCTCTGCGATATTGTCATTTGGCGTGAATGATAAGGACACATCCAACCCGTCGTTTGTCCAGAAGGCCCTGGGATCTCTTTATAGCGCGGCAAAATTGGCTTTTCCAAATGCGCTGATCTACGTACCACTGATAAACTTCAGCGACAACTTACCGCCACATCTCCAACGCAATCTCAAACAGTTGAACGAACTGATTAAATCCCGGGGATCCTTCATCCCCCGTCTTGATAAACACAGTTTTAAAACCACAGCCGATAATGTCCATTGGACGCCAGAAACGGCACGGCATATGTGGAAACATTGGAAAGATTTTTTAGAATAACTAAAATCCCACCTCAACAACCAACCGCACAGCCCGACAATTCTGTTATCAATCTCTCCACACATTTTACACTATCACCGGCTCAATACTCGCTTCTGAGAAGGGGACTGACGTTTGTCCCAACAACGACAGCATCACGCACTGCACGCCAGGATTTGGCGGTAGATTTACGTCAATATCACCGACGGTTAAAATTATCCTCATATTTCGGACCACGCCCATTCACCACGACAAAAACATTTTCCACCACGTCGGGTTGGGAACCTCATGTTTCACGTCTCCCAACATCATTGCTGGATCTTATAGCTACAGATGGCCAACAGCTTTCTGCCCTTAAATATGCACCGGACGCTCCAAACTTACCCCCAGAGGAAGAAAAAGCACTAAGCGACCTTATCAGGACTCGAGGCTTGGTCATAAAGCCCGCCGATAAAGGTAGCGCCGTAGTGTTAATGGATCTGGTGGACTATGTCTCGGAAGCACACCGTCAACTTCAAGACACGCAGTACTACGTTCAACTTCCTGGTCCCATGTACATGGACACAGCAAAACTAATCTTGGACGAGTTACGCTTATTGCACCAGTCTAAACTCATTAACAAACGACAACTTAAATACTTATGTGGACAATCTCCACCCCGTCCTCGCTATTTCTATCTCCTGCCAAAAATCCACAAACCCATGACGAAATGGACAATACCACACCGTATTCCACCAGGCCGTCCAATAGTATCGGATTGCGGCAGTGAAAGCTACGGGGTGGCGGAATATCTCGACCATTTTTTAACACCACTATCAACACGACATGCCAGCTATGTAAAAGACACCCAACATTTTTTACAACAGGTGACCGCTTTGAAGCTCTCTGAACCTTGCTTCCTTTTTACCATGGATGTCAATAGTCTGTACACCAACATTGAGATCCCGTTAGGAATAGAGTCTGTTCGCAGAATCTTTGCACGTTATCCTGATGCTGCCAGACCTGATGACGCACTGTTGCGGCTCCTTGAGATCAGCTTGACGAGGAACGATTTCCTCTTCCAGGATAAATACTATCTCCAGGTCAAAGGCACAGCGATGGGCAAACGTTTGCACCAGCTTATGCAAATATATACATGGCGGACTGGGAAGAAACGGTCTTCGAAAAATGCCGCCTGCTGCCATTGATATATCTGCGATACTTGGATGACATTTGGGGAGTCTGGACTCATTCTAAGGCGGAATTTGATACGTTTTTACACACCCTGAACACCCACCATGCATCTATCAAGGTTGAACCAGAGCTGCACGACACACAGGTTAACTTCCTCGACACCACCACTTTTAAGGGCCAGAAACTTTGCGGAAACAGGTAAATTGGATGTGAAACTTTTCTGTAAACCAACAGACACACATGCACTCTTGCATCGCAAAAGCTTCCATCCAAAACATGTTTTTACGGGCATTTTAAAGTCACAGTTACTACGATTCTCCCGCATCTGTACACGTCCACAAGATCGTGACGAAGCGAGGAAAGAATTGTTTTTAGCCTTGCGCAAGCGCGGATACTCACGTATATTCCTACGAAAGGCTAGACGGTCAATTAATAACCCAACAACACGCAACCGCGAAACTTACCAACAACGCATCCCACTAATTGTAACGTATTCCTCCTTTGGGAAGCGTGCAGTACATTCCCTTCGACGCAACTTTGACACTCTTCTAAAGGACACACCAATAGAACGTTCATTTAGAATTGTTCCAGCCTACAGGAAAAATTCTAACTTGAAACAACTACTCGTTCGCGCTAAACTTCCACCGGCAAATCGGTCATTACGGCACACCATCCTATGGACAGCGGTACGCAACCCTACAACTGGCCACGCATTTAAACTCCCACAACACATACCACGGACACAGTCAAATTGCATTTACATAATCAAATGTGCACACTGCGGTAAACTATATGTGGGAGAAACAAGAAATACACTTACCGCACGGTTGACCCAACACAAATATGTCATTCGGACACGTTCTGCTACCACATCACACCTAGTGGCTCATTTTCAAGCTCACGGCGTGGACAACCTCATCATGCGACCACTTGAACATGATCAATCTTGGACTCTGGCAGAACGCAGGAAAAGGGAAATACACTGGATTCGCCAATTGGACACCTTTTTCCCACAAGGCCTGAACAACAGAGCACCATGTCGACCCACAAAAGGACCCCCACCGACAGTGACCACTTAATAGCCACTACAGTCCACAATGCCCCACCTCTGCACACACACACATATGCCTTGACACGCCTATTTTCGACACCTCACTCTTATTACTCTCACTTACAAAACTTACTACCACACCTTGTAAATATGCCCTGTTCCCTACTCTAATAACAAATGTTTCATTGCACTTTGAAAGTTTTTTTAAATCCTTTCCCTAACTTTTTGTTATTTTTTGTGATATTTTTACTTAACATTCCGTTTTTATAACTACTAGCGTACTACTATCATAACAACGGGTAAAATAGATAAAAACTACACTCCTACTATTTTATCGCCTATCTTACACTCAACTTTTATTTGGGTGTTTTTGCACATATGTATATAATTTTTTTCTTATTTTAACTCTTTTTATATATATTCTACAACACATTCTTTTTGAGAATCAAACTCCATGAAGACACAATTGCTTACACTTACAACTACTCATGGAACAACCTCTTTACTAATACAATTTTTTGGACATCTTTTAATCCAATTTTATTTTTTTCCTCATTATCTTATTATTACCAATTTCCCCCCTTTGTTTTTCTTTTCCTTTCCTTTTTTTTGGCACTCTTCCTCGGGCACTCTTTTTGAGAACGACTTGAAGTGCACGGAAATGGTGTAGGAAATGAAGCTGAACTGATCCTCACCATTTCCATTTTTTTAAAAACTTTTTTTAAGAATTTTTTTCTTTACTCGCTGGTTCGTTCTAGTACTATTCTCAAATTAAATTCTTTGTCTTTTGAGCTGTAACCTGGCCCCTATAGACTAAACACATTATATAGATCCCAAAACTCTCCTAAACTCTTTCCGTGTCTCCACTGACATGGCTGATCGCCATGTCTTAACACACTGAAGTGTCTAACCATCTATAGTTTGACACTTCCATTTTATACACCTACCCCTGATTTCTTACCCTAAACCTAACCTACACCTACAGGTTGGCTAACCCTAACCACAGCACCTACATATTTTTTTAAGTTGTCTTTTTTTTGTACAGAGGATGTTGTAAAAACACTCCTCTCAACCCGTTTACTGTTCCCTTACTTTTGGGTTCCAACAACAAAGTTTATTTGCTTTTAACAACTCCAGCATTCCATAAGGAATGCATGAGAAAGCCATCAACCCTGGGATTTCACCTTTTACAAGGTATAGCCCCTGGGCTGATTTTCTGGAAGCATGTGAAACAAGCCATTATCTCTGAGTGAACCCCCCTTTTTTTACTAACACTCTCACTCATGGTTTCATACCAACTTACCCAATTCAGTAGAACCTATACTTTGTAACACTTTTTCATTTTTGACAAACGCCTTTTACACTCTTCCTTCATACTTTTATCACATCCAATTATTCCCCCCCCCCCTTTTTTTAAACACAACTTTGTGACTTTATAATAAAATAAGCTTCGTTTTTCCCTAGCACCTTAGTAGATACCTCACGCATATGCAAATTAGCATCCCGAGCGGGAGGGACATCGGTTGGTGGGGCGGCATTACTGCCATTACCAGTAACACCATGACGGAATCAGTCGGTGGAAATTATGACTTCCCTGTGACCGCTGCCTAGGGGGGCAAGAAGAAAGACGCTGAGACTTTGCAGTGACGGAAGCCTGATTGGTAAGCGTTTGCTTCTTGCCTCAATCCCTGGGGTTGTGCGGTGTATTGGAACACAGGGATTGTTGTATTTTCTTTTATTTTCCACCACTGGGGTTGTGCGGTGTACGGAACACAGTGAGTGGCTTTCTTGCCTTTCCCTTGGTTCTATGGGGGTCAGGTAGGCCGAGCAAGTCTCGGCTGACCCTGTTCCTCCGGACCTCTGGGATGGCTGGAGCGGCGCCGTCCAGGCGGCGCTGACGCTGGTCATTCCTGGAGGGGGACCTCTGGGCTTGGCACAGATGAGACCACAACGCTGCAACCCTGCTCGGCTGTACCATGCCTACCTTGCGGTGTTAACCAGATGGTGCATGTTGGTCAGGGGGTAAGTATGCGGCCCCCCGTGTCCCGACTCTAGGGCAGCACTGCGGGAGTGGTGGTTCAGGGCATCAGAACCTTAAACGTGGCCCAGTCTTCTAGAGGGTTAGCCTCACGCACTACAGACCATTCTGCACAACACACGCTTTAATTCAGCATTCCCATTTTTTATAACTCTAATTGGGCGTCCTTCAAATTGTCATTTTCCTCCAAAATTTCCGTCCCTCAGTCTGACTTAGAGACTGAGCCTAGGACGCACCGGGACCTAGGCGTTTACTTTCTGCAGTTTTTCCACCTCTAGTATTGTTTTTTAACAATATTTGACTTCATTTTAATCTCCTTTAACACCAAAACAACTCAGAAAATGACCTTCACTCCTATAAGATTTTTTTACTCATCTATTTCTTAATTTAATATGGTTTCTCTTACTTTCAATTTTACTTTAAAAATTCTAAAACTAGTTGTTTTCCAAAATAGCTTTTAACACTAAATTTACTTTAAAAACTATTTACCTCTGCTTTAAATCACAAAACTTTTTTCAAACACAACAATCTCTTCAGATGTCAAAAAACAAGTGGTCAGTGTAGAGTAGGTCAGACTGGGACACGCCCCGAAGACGGCGCATCTTCGGCGGGACCTTCCTTGGGGGAGTGTCTTGTGATAAGTGGTCGAAACACTCAATGATCCCAAGGCGCACAACTGACGATGTGTCCCAGGGGTGAGTGCGTACCTTGCAGTCTCCCATTCCAAACTGACACTCATTCGAAAAACGCAACCCGTTTTTCGCTTTTGGGGTTTCGCAGGCTGCACAAGCCTTCGTGCCCTTAAATCCAGCCTGTTTCAGCGGTTGGCCTTCACTGGCGCGGGCCACATGGAGGCAACTGCTGTCACAACATGTCAGGATGGGTGTGGCGTCTTGCTTTGTTCGCGCTCACTCAGTTACTCATGTCAATGCCTGTTCTCGCTGGCTTATGCATTTTTAAATCTACACCCAACCAAGTAGTTTTCCCTAAACCTAACATCACTGAATCTCACGCCTAACCCTAACCAGTCATAACCCTAATCTTTAGTGAATAATTAACGTTAGTTTCTCTATAATATTCCATATTTTCACCGACAAGTGCAGGAACTTTGCGGCGTCTTCTACCAGACTGACAAACTGTTCGAAAAACACCCGTTTTTCGCTGTTGGGGTCTCGCAGGCAGCAAATGCCTTCGTACCCTTAAATTTAGACTCCTGTTATAACGTCAGACCTTCTCTGGTGCGGACCACATGAGGGCAACTGTTGTAACTACACCACAGTCTAACTGAGACGACCTGCCCTGTTCAACTGCAGTATTAATCTCAATAACAATAACATTTTTTAATCGCGCATATACCTAAAATCCCTTTCGGTTAATACCCCTTATAAACTAAAAATACAGAGACTTCACGGCGTCTTATCCCAGACTGACAACCATTCGGAAAACACCACCCGTTTTTCGCTGTTGGGGTCTCGCAGGCAGCTAATGCCTTCGTGCCCTTAAATTCAGATTCCTGCTACGGAGGTTGACCTCCACTGGTGCGGACCACATGGAAGTAACTTGCTGTAGTAGCACCTTAGTCTGGGGACCACGCCATGCTCTGCTCAACTTAGCTATGATACGACTTTTCACCACAATATTTATTTATTTATTTATTTATTTTTACCAATCAAAACAAGACTTCTTGTACTTGGTACTTTTACACACTCCCGCTCACCCACATATCACCGTCGGACAACCCGCAAACTGCTGACGTCATGACCACATCGCGTTCCCATCCTCCTCCCTCCCCCTCCCCTCCTCTCTACTCTTCTTTCTTCTTTTCTCCTCTATGTGGCTCAGGACAGCAAGTGGGAGGTGGCTAGGGGACTAACTTGCGCCGGCCAGCGCCTGCCTCTGTCTCCCCACACAACTATGTTGTCGTTGGTCAGCATAGGGGGAGACTCTGTGTATATCCCTTCTTGCCCAACCCTAACCCTAACCCTCACTCTCCCTCCCCCATACCAAGCTAAGCTAAGCTACAGCCCCCTTATATTTACTCTATCCCCCTACCCCATATTGGATACCCTAACCCTAACCATCCCCTTAATTGACATTTAGCCCCCTTGTGGCAAGACCCTAACCCCTGAATTCTATTCCTAATTTATTCCCAACCCTGGACTTTTCCCCAAACCCTAACCCTGACCCGTAAATTGACCCTAGAGGTCCCCATAATGAGCCAAGAAGGCCATTATTATTTATTCAATTTCCGTATAGAGCCGCTGGTAAACTCCCTACCCAGTTTAGGCCAAAGAATATACGAGGTACGCTAAGTTAAAAATAACAGTCACCGGTTAGAGGTAAAGGATGGAGGATTAGCCTAGGGAAGGAAAGGAAGAAGGAAAGGGAAGAAGGATAGTAAGGTTAAATAAATTCATTAATTACTAAAACACAAAGACAATTCATAGGGGAACATAGTTTATTTACAGGGTTAAAAACAATTTAAAAACTACAATTTAAGACAAACAAGTTCATAAAACAAGTTAAAAAGTACATTTAAGACAAATTAGTTCATTAAAAGTAACACAAATACATTAAAACACAAATAAGTACAAGTTAAAAGACAAAATTAGTTAAAAACAAGCTAAAAACAAGTGAGTTCATGCAATTCGAAGTCAAAATTGACACAACCTGGGGAGAGTATAAAAGGGAGACAAGCACAGACATATCCAGTTTGGCACACACCTTGGAGGGAGCAACATCTCCCTACCATACTTACCTGAAACACTTACCTGATGGTCGGCTAAGCCTGAAGAAGTCCCAATCCAGACGAAACGTCGCGACAGCCACCTGAAAAAGAAAGAAGAAAGGTTAAAACAACACATATAAAACAACAATACACAAAGCCAAACACAAAAAACAAAAAACAACCTAAAAAATGGAAAAATAAAAACAACAAAAACAGAAAAGAAGCAAAATTATACTTGATATTAACTTTAATTTAAAGATAAATAATTTCTAACTATAAAAAACAAATACGTTATAAAATAAATACACCGCTCTAATAAAACCTAAGCACTAGAAGATGGGGATGGGCGAGAGGCCATCCACAGTGATGGACCGTGCACTTCGGGAACCACGTTCGTGGTTCCTGTTCAGTCCCCTAACTCCTGACCTCACTGTAGTTCACGCCTAAACCTAACCAATCTTAACCCTGAGCAGTTTTAACCCTGAGCGGTTTTAACCCTGAGCAGTCTTAACCCTCGGCGGTTTTAACCCTTAGTGCTTGCTTTAATAATAATCCTTCGTTTGAGATTAAACAACACCATTTCAATGATAGAATAAATGTCACCTTTCACTTCTATGCTTTTCACGGTTTTTAGGGCTACAATCCACCTTTTATTACGCTTGGCAGGGTGCACCTGCCATGCTTCAAACCATTTTTAAAGGGCCACCTTGCCCATTTTGGAACTCACTCGTGCCGTTTCCTTGTTTTCATTTCTACTTGTCAGGGTTATAGTGCGCTTACCTACTATGTAGATAGAAAGAAAGAAATGGATAGAAATATCCTTTTTAGAGGGCTGTGGTCTGTCATTGCAAGTGGCGTCGTGGAGACCTCGCGTTCCCATCCTCCTCCCTCCCCCCTCCCCTCCTCTCTACTCTTCTTTCTTCTTTTCTCCTCTATGTGGCTCAGGACAGCAAGTGGGAGGTGGCTAGGGGACTAACTTGCGCCGGCCAGCGCCTGCCTCTGTCTCCCCACACAACTATGTTGTCGTTGGTCAGCATAGGGGGAGACTCTGTGTATATCCCTTCTTGCCTAACCCTAACCCTAACCCCCCTAACCCTAACCCTAACCCTAAACTAAAACAGAGGGTATAAATAGGACTGAGAGGTAGTGCAGAGCTCATTCTTGCTCTGACTCTCGAAGGGGTAGCATCGCTCTCTCAAACAGCCAGATCATTTTACAAGTAGCTAGCTTGTGTGCCTGACCTGAAGAAGACCCCTTAGGGTCGAAACGTTGTCCATAGGCACACCTTTTTTGTTATTCGGATTTTATTTAACATAATTATATTTTGTTTTTCTTTGAAGAACAATTTTGTTTGGTAGGATTTTCTTTCCACTTTTTTGGAAAGCAATTTGACTTGTCTTTTAAAACAACTTCAGTTATATTTTATTCTTTTCTTTAAAAACAAATTTAAACACTTAAATACAGTGTCTTATCTCCTAAATTTTGGAGAGCGCTTTTCGTTTTCTTTAAAAACAATTTAAAAACACCCAAAACAGGGTTTTCTCTCCTCATTTTTGGAGAACGCTTTTGGTTTTGTATTTACAACAGGAATTTGCTTTTTTGATATAAATAACAATAACACATTTTGCTTTTATTTCATGAAAATAAATAGAACAAACAAACATATCACATATATAACAAAGCCTACATTAAACGAACAACAAATAAGGGACTACAACATGGATGGTGGGTGGACTGAGGTCCGTTATGGAAAAAGGCGCCAACCCACCCGCCAAGGTAGAAGGGACCAGGGGTATGGGGGGGCCCTTTTGGAGGAAGGACAGTGCACCCCCCTTACCCTACAAGGGGAGAAGGGCTCAGTTCCCCTATCCTAACCCTAACCCCCCTAACCCTAACCCTGTACATTTATAAATTAAGCCAAGAAAGGCGCACTAAAATTAAAGACACTGAAGCACAAAAAGAAAACCTAAAATAAGGTGAAGCAAAACTAATACTAATACAGCCACTACAACATGTACAAGGGAGAAGGTGAGGGGGCAGCATGGGACAAAGGACAATAGACAACACAAAGAGGGAGAAGTCAAGAAAGACAGTACAGAGGGAAAGATAGAAGTCAAGGAAGACAAGAAAAAGAGAACAAATGGAAACACAGACAATGACAGAAGTCAAGAAAGACAAGACAGAAACATAAAGAACAAATGGGAATAAGAACAAACATAGAAAAAGACAGGGAAAAGAGAAAATAACAGTGTACCAGACCTGATGAAGACAAAAAGTATGGTCGAAACGTTGTCAACATGGTACACTTGATACTTCATATAACAAAGGCTGCATAAATAGAAAGACAGAAACACTAAATGAAGGAAGAAGAAAGTACAAAACAGTAAAGACACAAGGGGACATAGACTAAAGGCAAAGAGCTACTGACATAAAACAAGAACAACATGTAAAAAGCATAAATAGGGGGAAGGAAGAACAGAAGAGAAACACAAACAGAAGCAAGCAAGCAAAGAACAGCACAAGTAGAGCACACATACAGAGAGTATAAAAGGGACAAACAGGAGGAAGGAAGAACAGAACGAAAAAAGCAAAGAGACAGCAAGCAAGCAAGAAGAGAGCACAAACAAGGAGAGAAGGCAAGGGGGGCCCGGTCCAGCAGGGTACCCATCGGGGTGATGGACCGTGCACCTCGTCTCGTCCCCTATTCCAGGGGACAGGACGTTCAGTCCCCTACCACTATAAAACAACTACGTTATTAACTAAATACACCGCTCAGATAAACCTAAAAATAGAAAATGGGGATGGGCGAGGGGCCATCCATAGTGATGGACCGTGCACTTCGGGAACCACAGTCGTGGTTCCTGTTCAGTCCCCTAACTCCTAACCCTACTTTTTTGCCACAATGAACACGGCACTATGATTAAAATAGAATAGAACACAGAACTTGTGAACTGCTCTTGCCCAAAAACCAGGGCGGCATAATTAAACACTATTATTATCACTATTAACAACTATTTACAATGTTGGGTTGAGTGATGCGGGGGCCACTCAGTCAGCCAAAGCCCACATCCTTTTCTTGCGGAACGCACCAAAGGGCCTGAACGGGACTAACTTTTCCTGGCATCCCTTCAGGAAAGCTTGGTAAGCCTCCTTGTTCGAGACTTGGAGGTCCAGGTTGAGGAGGGCCACCTCCTGGCTTGACCAGTGCTTGTTTGACTTTGCACGGACGGCCTTGGCCCTTGGGCGGATGGCAGGATGAACATCGTCCTGGTCCTCTACTGCCTGGACGTCCTCCTCTGGCTGATCAAACTCCCTCTCGTCCTTCTGCTGTGGGGGAGGACGGAGGACAGTGATGGGGCGCGTCACAAGCACGTGAGGGAGGTCACGGTGCAGCTTGTACACAACTGCATTTTTGACCTTTTCCACAGTCGTGTTCCCCAGAATCCTCAACTTCTGCAGCTGGGCCTGGGTCATGCCGCCACGCGACATCTCATCAAGGAGGCAGACGAGGTTGACAAAGTCAACATAGGCTCTGTGCTGGATGGCGCCAACAGCCGAGACAAAAGTCAGGGTGTTGAGGAGCAGCTGCCCCTTGAGCTGGGTCGGAAGTCGGGTCAGCAGCGGCCTCATCGACGGCATTCCGTGCTCCCTGTAGACCTCAAGGTGGGTCTGGAAGGAGAGCCCACGCCGCTGGAACTCCCCCAGCACCTCTAACGTTCTGCTGGCTTCCTGGGACAAGGGAAGGGGCTCTGAATCCACGCTATGGACATGCACCCAGTCCCGGAAGTTCCACCACATGCGGTGGGTCCTCTTGGTGTCCCGGAAGGAAATCTGCGGAAAGTAATTTATACCCTGCGCAAGAAAACCCTGGACGAGGCAGTCCTCCACGTTGTGGCCAGCAGAGGAGGCCAGCTCCCGGGCGCGCTGAAATGTATTGGGGACTGGGAAGCTCCTCTTGCTAGCCAGGTCTTTACAGAACTCCTGGACTTTCCAGGAGCCTGTCAGCTTGCCAGGAGGATCTTTGTCCTGCAGGCAGAACCAGGGCAGCTGCACATTTCTTTTGTACAGGTCCCCCAGCAAGACCCTAATCAATGCGGCGCCCACAACGGCAGCTCTGGCCTCCAGAAACTTGCAAAGCTGCCATATACGCTCGATGCAGACCTTTTACAGCTCGTCCCTGGTCCAGTGGTGGAGGGGAGGCAGACCATCATTCTCGGCCGCGCAGTGAAATGGCGCAAGGGCGAGAAAGCCCCTCTGGTGGCTGAGACTGTTCGGATTGACAGTGCTGGTGCCCAACTGAGCACTCAGCACGTTGTCAGAGGGTGCAAGAGGGTGGCCGTAAAACAGCTCCTCAAGGGCCAACTCGGCCTGGAAGGCCTTCCAAGTTGGGGTGAAGCTCCCCGCCCCGTAGCTTTGGTCGAGCGCCTCGAACAGCTGCGTGGTGAGGTAGCCCACCACATCCCGCAGGACGCTCAGGAGCCCTGACCCGTCGGGGAGATCCTTGAAGGGCACAAACACAGCATGCTCTCCAATGACCACATCAAGCCTAATAAAGCTAAAATACTCCCGTGGCTTGATGACCATGGGGATCTGGTCCCCCTCCAAATACAACCCTGCTCCAGCCTCACCCAAGCTGGGCCACCACGTGGTCGCGGATGTCGTGGTCGCGGATGTCGTGCATGCACCTGGCGTAATCGTATGCACGCTTCCAGACCGCTGCCTGGTGGTTGGGGTGGCTCAGGTTGCACGTTGCCAGCGCCCCACTCACCGGATGCTTGAAGGCCTGCTGGTAGTGGTGGTGGGGCGAGTCAACATACAACTGTATAAAGCGGAGCTTGCCAACCCGTCCAAAGACCTCAAGCAGCTCTGGGCTCACATTCATGGGCAACCTATTGAGGTTGCTCTGGAAATTGCACACCTCGTGCATACCCAGCACGGTGTACAAGCAACCCCTGACACCTACGAGCTTATCCAGGGCATGCCTGGACAAAAGGGCGTGGGTGTCAGAGGACCTGGCGAGAAATTTCACAGCCAGGTGGACCGTCAGGTTGCTGACACTGTCCAGCAGGACTAAGTCCATCAATTCAAACGGGTTTGAGTCCAGCTGGCCAAACTGCATCAGGTAGGGGACTACCTTCAAGAAGTGGCAGGCATTGGCCTGTCTCACAGCTTGCTCCATGAGGTCCAGGACAAACCTCATGTCCTGCCAGCACAGACGGAAGCGCTCAGAGGAGGTGGACTGCTTCTGAATACTTGGCCAGGCCATTTGCACAGGTGTCAGAGCCTTGATCAGACTCCTGAACACCCTTATGACCTCATTCAGGAGCTCGGCCGCCATCAACCCATGCAGCTCAGCCCGGGTGAGGCGCAGGTCTGGGTTCTTCAGGTCGATGGGGATGCAGACAAAGTTCAGGAAAAAAACCCCATCAACGTCTGCAAGCTTGTGCCCAAGACACAGACGCAGAGCCTGTAGGCCCTCCTCAGAGCAGGTGGTCAGGTCAATATGCTTTTTAAGATGTGCGTACATCTTCCGCAGCCCCAGTGCATGGATCCTCAGGAGGTTCAGGTAGTGCACACCGCTCACAATCCCAGACATGGTAGAGAGCTCCACGACCAGCCCATCCAAGTCTAGGGACCTGGTCATGCTCTCCCTCCGTGACTGGACCTGGACTGGGTGGATGGGCACCCTGACATCCGCGTGGAGGAACTCCCTGATGGACAGGTAGTCCCTCACACACTCCAATAACTGCTCGGTATTAACCAGCCTGACCTCATCTAGCTCCAGCACCTGGGGACCTTGCTCTGCCATCTCTTCCCTGGCTTTGATTGTCTTTGAGTGTCTCTCTTGCTGTTCTATTGTGTCTGTGGGTGTGTGTGTGCTTGTGGTGCAGGTAGGTAGGAGTGTCTGTGCTGTGGTGTGTGTGGAAGTGCTCAACTGTCTGCTGTATGCACTTAAAACAGTGTGGGAGACGCTCCTCTGGATTGCTGTAGTGCTCAGGCTGAGGTCCACAACGAGAATGCGCGCGAAAACCACTTGAAAATGCTTTAAAACAGTGATTTTTAAGGATTTTTTAAAGTTTTATTGAAATAAAAAGCCATTTGTATTAATTTATTAAATTTCATTAATTTATATCTTTTCACAGGAACGTCCGAGAGACTTGGAACCAAAGACTTAACAAACATCAGATTAGTCTACACGGTGATATAGTGACATGAAAAATGTGATATATAGCTGAACTCTGCTGGTTTTCTACCCAAAGTATTTGTAAACAACAAAGCAATTCCCTAGGGGCACCACTGGAAGTGAAGGGTGTGAGCGATCGCCAAGGCCCCTGCGCTTTCGTTGCTTGAAAAACTCCGGGCTGCGCCTCCAGTGGTAAAGGAAGAAAAAAAAAAAGTTGTTTTTTTTTACCAATGGATTTCCAGGTTGGTGGGATAATATGGCACTATGAGCTCTCTAAGATATGGCGGAGCTTGACCATTTAGAGCTTTATAAGTTAACAGTAGGATTTTAAATTCAATTCTGGATTTTACAGGGAGCCAGTGCAGAGAAGTTAAAACAGGAGAAATATGATCTCGTTTCTTAGTTCCTGTTAGTACTCGTGCTGCTGCATTTTGAATTAGCTGGAGAGTTTTTAAGGATTTACTAGAGCTACCTGATAATAGAGAGTTACAGTAATCCAGCCTTGAGGTAACAAAAGCGTGGACCAGTTTTTCTGCATCTTTTCGGGTCAGGATAGGCCTAATTTTCGCAATATTACGCAGATGAAAAAATGCAGTCTGAGGTTTGTTTTAAATGAGTCTTAAAAGACAGATCTTGATCAAATGTTACTCCGAGGTTTCTTACGGTAGTGCTAGAGGCCAGAGCAATGCCATCGAGAGAAACTATGTCATCAGATAAAGAGTCTCTGAGTTGTTTGGGGCCAAGAACAATAACTTCAGTTTTGTCTGAATTTAACATCAGGAAGTTGGTGCTCATCCAGGTTTTTATGTCTTTAAGACAATTATGAAGTTTACTTAATTGATTACTTTGTTCCGGCTTCATAGATAAATACAACTGTGTATCATCCAATGGAAATTTACAGAGTGATTTCTAATGATGTTGTCTAAAGGAAGCATATATAGAATAAATAGGATTGGTCCGAGCACAGAACCTTGCTGAACTCCAAAACAAACTTTAGTACGTAAGGATGATTCATTATGAACGTGAACAAACTGAAAACGATCAGATAAATAAGATTTAAACCAGCTTAGTGCAGAACCTTTTAGGCCAATTAAGACACATTACATTACATAACATCACACTCTGCAGTCTGTTCCCATCACACCTCACAATGTTTAGCTGCAGCTGACGTGTTAGTTGTTTGGAGTTTTTCATGATCAGCTGTGAGGGTCCAAAGGAAAAAGGGATGTTGTATGCTGTAAAGCCCTGTGAGGCAAATTGTGACTTGTGATATTGGGTTTTATAAATAAAAATGATTGATTGATTCATTGATTGATTGATTAGTTGTTTTTTCATTTTGCAGTCATTAAAATCTCCGACTCAGCGGGGATGAAACAAGCAGCTTTCTGCTTTCGGCCACTTAATATCACGTTATCTGCACTCTACTGATGATGTCTTTTGGTGCTTGCCGTGAATTCGCCTCTCTCAGGATGAACATACTCAGAGTTGATTGAACTGATTCTGATCAGCTGTTTTGTTTCCCAGCTCAGGCTCAGTCAACCCAGAGATCAGGATCAGTTTGTTGAGCCTGCTTCCTGAAATAGCGCCCTGGTTTGGTTATTTGGCATCAGGACACGTTCGGTGTCGTGACACAGCAGAGTCAATTTATTTATCTATTTAACCTTTATTTTACCAGGCAGATTTGCTCGAGATCAAATGATCTCTTTTACAAGCAAGGCCTCGCCAAAATGGCAGCATTTAAGAACAAAACATAATAAGACACACATAAAGAAGAAAGCAGACATGACAAAAAGAGAGAAAGGCCCAGAGTCCTATGGAGGAGTTATGCCCTACAAATACAGTCCGGTGGTGGAAGGGGGAGGAGGAGAGGGCTGGATGGGGGTAGAGAAGGTTGCAATAGGGGATTCTGAGGAGGAAAAGTTCATGTTAAACAAAACAGTGCACCACAATACACACTAAAAGAACACTTAAGTGATGATAAAATACTATGCAGTTAAACATTTACACACCCCAAAATTTCCCAATATAAAGCCTGTAAACAGAGTTTTAAAATCATTAACAGTGATAAGTTCCTGCAATTTTAGTGATTTTTGAAGACTGTTCCAGGCAGAAGGAGCAGAGTACATGAACGTCCTCTTCCCAAGGTCAGTACGAGCTTTGGGGACAAATGCAGATAGAAAGCCCCAGAGAGTGCAAACTGTATGATGGATCTGATCTGAGTGAGGTAGGTGCAGAGCTATTAGAGGAGTAGTCCAATAACTGCTTTATAGATCAAGGTATACCAGTGGAGAAGCCTGCGAGCATACAAGGACAGCCAACCTACTCAAGATGTTGACTAAAAAAAATGACACTTCTTTAATTTTCTCTGAGGACTTTAAAAGAAATAAAAACAAAACACACGACAGAAAAATTTTACATGAGCAGATTTATTATTGACATCATCATAACGAAGCTGCTGAATACAGAGAAGAGGGATCACTACACGTAAGAATGGGTCTGTCTCAGTACGTCAGGTGGTTCTCACCTGGAAGCCATTTTGTAAAAATATAAAAATAAAGAAATAAAATGTTTGTTCAAAAAGAACAAAATGAATTTGACCTGGAGCAAAAAGCACCATCGGTCACCTGACACTCATAAACAAACATAAACAACTTTGTGTTTCTGCATCATCTGAACTTAAAAGAAATATTAATTATCTATTGAAATTATTTTATGACGGGCAGCTATTACTTTCTGTCTGCGAGGACGAATTCAGTACGTCAACACATTAAAAGACAAACAAACAAACAAAAGAGCGACTGTTTCACTTTAATGGTAAAAAAAAAATGCTCTAATCAACAGATCGACTCGTCTCACTCTCGTCTGTTCAAACTCAAACTACGAGCATCATTTCTACATGTTAGGAACTGAGGTTACATCAGTAACCACTCCTCACAACACGTGATGTCATAGAGCCTGAAAAAAACCGAGCATGCTGGGAGAAAAACTGTATTTCACATTGATACTAAAACTCTACGTACGACTTCTTCTTCTCTAACTCGTCGTCTCTCTATTTGTGTCCCTTGCTGGTCTTGAAGGACACCTGCAGGACTTTGTCACCCAGTCGGTACCCGTTCAGGCTGTGGATCGCCATGGCAGCCTCCTCGTAGTTGGTCATGGTGACGAAGCCAAAGCCTTTGCACTTGTTGGTGTTGAAGTCTCGGATCACCTTCACATTGACAACGGCACCAAACGGCCCAAACATCTGCCACAGGATGGCCTCGTCTGCGTCCTGACCCAGGTTATAGATGAAGATGCACCAACCGGCGGACGAGTTCCCCGTGACTCCGCCCCCTCCGCCCATGTGATCAACACTCATTGGAGAAAACCTAGAACAACAGAGGCAAACAGATAAGTAATCTGATTACTTTGCGCACAGAAAATTTAAATATTCATGTGCTTTCTGTCTTCGGACAATACCGTCAGGTGAGCGTACCTGAACCTCTGCGCCTGGTGATGGACAGGTCCTCCAAAGCGCCTTGATTGGCCATGGTACATCTGTGACATCATCTGAGAGTTCCTGGCCTGGTTCGGGTTGGCAGCAAACTTGACTGTGATTGGCTCAGAGCTGCCTGGGGGCGTGTGCCCATTCAGGTGTTTAACGGCGTCTTCGGCCTCAGACCTCTTATCAAAGCGGATGAAGGCCACACCCCGTGATAGACCTGGACAGCCAATAAGATTAAAGGTGAGGTGTCTCAGCACTGAAGGGCTGCAACTGATCACATGGTGATTAACGAACACGTGCGTTACCGGATGCCTGGTCCACCAGCACTCTGGAGTTGATGATGTGTCCGAAGCGAGAGAACATGTCCTCCAGGTCTTGCTGACTCAGCGTCCTCGGCAGACCGCTGATGTACAAGTTAGCGTCTTTGATCATGTCTGAACTCGGCCGCGCAAATGAAACCTGCAGGGAGGAGACAGGAAGTGTCAGTCTGTCATCTTCACAAACAGGAAGAATTCACATTAATAAAAACATCAGCAGTGAACAAAATAAAATACAGATCCATCAAGTCGTTAAAAAAAATCCACAGATATTTTAAATGTTTTAAATATTCAATTTAACAAAAAAAAAAAAACACAAAACAAAACAAAACAAGAAACATTTATCCAGATTTGTCCCAAATAAAATATCAACAAAAAGACAAATAAAAAGCACCAAAAAGGTTCAGATCATTTGGCATTTTGTCAAAATAAAAGCATAAATCTATTTTAAAAAACATTTCGGCACTTTGTCACACTGAGCTGAAGAAACTCACAGATTCAGTGTCAACATGTGTCGATATTAAAAAAAGAATTAAAACAACATGACAGCAGTGTTTGAAAAATACCTTCATATGGAGAGAGCGCCCTCTACTGTCCAGGGAACATAACACATCTATCAGTTGAGACAGGAAAATCAAAGAGCACCTGTTGCACATTACCTTGATAGTTTTAGACTGTAGCCTCAGGCCATTGAGGGTACTGATAGCCCTCTCTGCATCACTAGGGTTAACAAAGTTAACAAAGCCGTAACCTAAACTGTGGCCTAGAGAAACACAAAGGAAAACAACAACAAAATAAAAGAAGAAAACTGTCTGTTGTTACAGCCGCCACACACTCTGAAGATACACAGCTCAGGAAATACACACAGGAAACAAAAAACACTCAACGGGAAGTTCTTCTCAACCAGACCAGAAAAATCAAAACCAACCACAGCGCAATGATGTCATTTAAACTGACCAACCACAGCACGACAACGTCATTTAAACTGACCAATCACAGCACGAAGACGTCATTTAAACTGATCAATCGCAGCGCGAAGACGTCATTTAAACTGATCAATCGCATCGCGACGATGTCATCAAAACTGACCAGTCACAGCGCAGTGACATCGTTCAAAGTGACCAGTTGGAGTACAGCGACGTCAATCAGTCATGGTGCAACGGCATCAACTAGAATCACATCCCTGCTTCCAACATACCGACAGTACAGCTGTCATATGTGATGGAGCCGGGATTCGAACCGCTGATCTTTTCATCAGTGTACGAGCGGTTCAACCTGCTGAGTCACTGCCGCTCTATAAACCATCAAACAGGAAGTGATCACTTCGAGTAAAATCTGAGAAGAGTAAAATCTGAGAAGAGAAGCAGTCTAAAGTTTTCTGGTCTCGTTCAGAAGAAAGAGAAGAACATTCAGAACATTAATTATTAAAGATTTACAGACATTTTCAAAGCCTGAAAAATAAAAACAAAAACAGGTGAAAAGATTATTAAATTAGCACATTATTAAATTATTAAACATTCTTAGATTCAAACATGAAAAACAAACAGTTGATCTAACCTTAAATATCAGATTTATAGAAATGATATTAATTCACCGGTTAAACAGTCACATTTGTTTTTATCATGTCAAAAATAATAATAATATGAACTGTAAAAAAAAATATTGATCCATATCTATCAGCCCTGATTGAATCAGTTACCATCAGATACCTGTTAACAGAGTGAGGTCATTAAACCTGGTGTGAAAAATAAAAATATTACAAACAGTGCAGAAAAGAAAATATTTAGATACAGTTCAGATGAAAAAAAAAAAATCACAGAATCGTCCTTCAAATAAAAAAAAAAAATTCAAAACAAAAAAAAACAGAATCAATCAAAAACTCAGATCAGCTGATTCTCAATTAAAAAAACACTGAGAAAGGATGAAACACATCAGAGAACACAGGAAACACTGCAACTGTCCCCCTGAGCCCCCCCTTCACCTAACCCTGAGGCGCAAACACCCCCCGCCCAAACCCTACTAACTACTGCTACTACAATAACTACTGTTTCGACTGCTGCATCAAAGGACTATGACAAACTGAACTTGTGTTTAGTAAAATAAAACATTCAAACTGTCACAGTACTTCACCTCGGTAGTACTGTAGTACTCAGACCTGCTGCTCTGTAGTACAGTAGAATATTTATTTGTAGCAGCTCAATAACATGAACAAAATCAGCGTTCACCTGTCGTCTCTCTGTTTTATAATATGAACTCTGAACACCACAGAGTAGTCAGACGTGTAACGTCGTACTTCTGAGCGTACATTTGGAGCTGTCGTAGGTTGGAGCGTTAAGTCCTGCTGTGATGCAGGTTTCATGTTGCGGTACAGTGTCAGCAGTACGACTGTGGGAGGAGTTACCTGCCACTTTGTCCCTGATGAGTTTTGCGGACTCTACGTCGCCGACGCTGCTGAACAGACTGCGCAGTTCGTCCTGACTCATGCTCTGCGGCAGGTAGTTCACAATCAGGTTCGTTCTGGCGTCTTCGTCCTCCATCATCTGCTCGCTGTATCCGTTATCGTACAGCTCCTGGGACACATACACACTCACCTTTATTACATTATCAACACACCTGCAACACCTGTGAACTCAAACTAACCACACAATCATGACCACCAGCCAATCAGAGCACAGCAGTCACCTTTCCAGCTGCTCCTTTAGAGGCGTGCTGACCGTCTCTGACATCACTCTGAGATGTCTGTACCTCACACACCTGAAACAAAACACAGAGGTGTTACACACAATACCCCTCACACCTACAAGACCCTAACCCTAACCCATGGTACCTGGGGGGTATTCCATCAACGTAGCTAAGAAAATCCAGACTAAGGTGTAATCTTGAACTTTGACTTAACACCACATCCCAATCTAGCGTAGGGCTGGACGATATAGAAAAAAAGAATATCGATTAAAAAAAAATCATATTGATCGATATCGATAATTATCAAAGAATTTTGAAACATATGTTTTAATTGCAGCCCTGGGCGTTTTATGCTATTGCTTAATGACCTACTTTTAATAAAGAACACACAAGCACCAAATTCAAATTCAAACCTTTATTCAACCACCTTTTAACACAACTGAAAGTTTTTTTTAAAAAGAAAAATAAATCAACTTAAGTGACCTGAGTGACAAATATATATAATATATAAATAAAAAGAATACCTTTTGGTGGGAATAGCACACTCAATAGGTCAATAGGTTTGACCTATTTAGTAGGTCTAGGTTAGTAGGTAGTTAGTTTAGTAGGTAGGTTTGAGACATCTCAGTGTTCATATTATAATTCATATTATTATTATTCATTAGTGCTGTCATGAGATTAAAAAAAATGAGAGATTAATTATGATCTGTAATTAATTGATCTAATTAATCTTTTTTAATCTCACCTAAAAATTGCTGAGAAAAGCCCTCAACTTGAGGTATTTTCATTAAAATCCATTACATTATTGTGGCAGATCGAAAAATTGATTGATATTGATACTGATGAGTATTTTTAACAATGATTTACTTTGTAGGCGGAGTAAATGCGGCGCGGCAGCTACGTACCCTCGTGACGTCATGGCCGTGCGATGTGGTACAGGAAGCCACAGTGAGCAACATGAACAAGCACGTCCTGCAACTCCTGTGTAGCTTCTTACAGGAACCGTGAAACGACACAGAAAAACCACACAGCCTCCGACACGACGGCGGTTAATTTGATGACAAGGGATACAGAGCCGAGGTGGATTTACTGCCGAGTTTGGCTCCGGACAGTTGAGTCAGAAGAGGAGTGCTCACAGAGTTAGTCTGTGAGCCGTCGGCGCTAACGGCTAGTTAGCAATGGCAGCTATGTGCAGTCGTTAACCAGACAGTCAGTCACCAGGAATCACCTCGGCACTGTAATGATCTCTGTCATCGTTGTTGAAGGCTGTGTGTTGCTCTGGTCCGGAGTTATTCATTGTAAACGTGCTGTTTGTTAGCATGTCTGACTGTTAACTGCTAATTTGGCAAGTGTTTTTCTATCGAACTTTTTATCGACCCGTTTTTTTTCTATCGCATCACATGTCTATCGATCGATATATATTGTTATCGAATTATCGTCCAGCCCTAATCTAGCACCAAGCCCGTTCCATCAAGTGAAATCAGCTGGCTCCAACTGACGCTAATTCAAGCCTCACCTGTTAAGCCTCAACTTGTGCACGCACCCAGGGAAAATAAAAAGGCCACACCAGGGTTTTCTCGAGACCAAGGTGGCAAAGGCCTGTGGCCGGGGGCATCTTGACAGCAGTACTTTTAGAAACAGTCCCCCCCCCCTCTATTAAATATGAAAGGAGGCCCCCACATGCTTGAGATTTACACTGCTGACTTGTACAATCAGAACAGACATGTCCTGTGATTTTCAGCCTTCTATGTTTATATTTACCCTTTACAGCAGGCACATCCTAACAGCTGAGAATGTTACTGTCAGGCTTCTTTACTATAATTAGAGCTGCATGATTCTGGAAAAAAATAAGAATCACAACTTTTTGGTTTATAATTGAGATCAGGATTCTCTCACGATTTTTTTCAACATAAAGATATATTGTGCTTATTTCCTGATACAAAAGAAAAATTTACAAAAAATATAAATAAATAATAAAAAAATATCATTACATAACAAAACCTATGATTGTGCCTGATACAAGAGACACAAGGCACATAAACTCTGGTCAGCAGAGAGGGAACACTCCTGTTTTTAGTTTAAATGCAACAGCTGACAGCCTGACACTGACCGTAAAAACGATAAACTTTAGTCTCTTGTCTTCTCTTACAGCTTTTGAACAATTTTAACAATAATATTAATGTTGAACAACATTTTTCTGAGGTAGGTATTCCAGGTCTGGAATTAAGTCAAAATTAAACATTTCAACACCATGCATTTTGACTTAAATTGACACAACAGTTAAGCGTGAAAGGGGGGGGAACAGGTGTAGCTCCACAGGTGTTGTAATAAGTAAACTAATCAGGAAGTGAATGATTGACTTACCTTCAGGTACCTGATGTGTCCTCGTCTTAGCGCCATGGAGAAGACTCAGATGTTTCACTGCGTCAGTCAGAACAGGTGAGAACGACCAGGTGAGAACAACCAGGTGAGACAACATGAAACAAAAGATCTGTTTGACTATGAGGTGAAAGATGCCATCGATATCAGAGTGAGCACATGACCTCCAGAGCACACCTGCCGACCACTTAACACCACACCTCTACACCACCTACACCTTTGTAACACCACCTACTAGGGCTGTAGTCATACAAAGAAAATATTGGTCGACTTCAGTCGTACATAATCATCGCTTAGTCGTGGGAAATAAAATCTGCATTTTTACTTCTGCGGTGGTGTGTTTGTGTCACTCTGCAATTACACCTCCAAAACACTAGTCGGCGGTGGAGGACTGTATTAAGTGCTGTTAAGTTTAGTTCAAACTTTATTTATATAGTTGATTCAAAACACACATTAAACATGGCTTAATAGATATAATTTCAAACACAAGTACACAAACTGGCTTCACTGTAAATCACAGAATTGACAAACACTTTTCTTTATCAGGACACATTTTCCCCACCAATACAACATGCTAACGTTATTAGCACAAGTCTATAGCATTTTTACATTGTATAAATTAACCTGGCAGCTAGCGATCTTTTCCTCTTCTCATATAAAACCAGGGACAACAGTAGGGCTGTACCCAAATATTCTGATATTCGAATATTCGCTTCTATAGGTAGGTATCCGTTATGAAAATTTGGTATTCGATAGTCATTTTTTTAATATTATATTCTTACGGTCAGATATTGGCAGCTTCACACACTCTCAGTGACAGTGAACTAAAACCCTTTGGCGTGAGTATGAAACAAGAAATTAGATGACGTGATTTTGGGGTTTGGGCGAGACAGACTGACATTTTTCAAAATTTTAACACATTTTTCGATGAAATGATTAGTCAACTAATCGAAGAAATAATTCACAGATTAGTCGACAATGAAAATAAGTGTTAGTGGCAGCCCTATCACACTCGCGACTTAAAATGCTATTTTAGTGGAGGCTTTACTGTCTTCACAATTTATTGTTTCTTATCTGTCAAATACAAGTAAATACAAGCTTCGTTTCCACTGAGGGAAATGATGTCAGCTTACACAGACAGACAGGAGGTCTGCGTCACCGCGACACTGAGCAAGTCCAACTTTCTGTCAACAACAGGGGTGTTTTGAAAACACCCCCACCGCAGGAAATAGTGGATCAATCCTGGAAAACTGTTGATGTAGCACTTTTCTCCTTATGAAAGTAACACGACGATTATTTGACCAATGAGAATTTGGTCAGACAAGAGCATAGTGACCAAATAATCGACTCGTCCACCAGGAGACTACAGCCCTACCACCTACACCTTAATAACACCACCTACACCTTAATAACAACACCTACACCTTAATAACAACACTTAACCTATACCTTAATAACACCTACACCTTAATAACACCACCTACACCTACACCTTCATAACGCAACCTACACCTTAATAACAGCTACACCTTAATAACACCACCTACACCTTAATAACACCACCTATACCTTAATAACAGCTACACCTTAATAACACCACCTACACCTTAATAACAACACCTACACCTTAATAACAACACTTAACCTATACCTTAATAACACCTACACCTTAATAACACCACCTACACCTACACCTTAATAACGCAACCTACACCTTAATAACAGCTACACCTTAATAACACCACCTACACCTTAATAACACCACCTATACCTTAATAACAGCTACACCTTAATAACACCACCTACACCTTAATAACACCACCTACACCTTTGTAACACCTATACCTTTGTAACACCGCCTACACCTTAATAGCAGCTACACCTTAATAACACCACCTACACCTTAACACCACCTACACTTTCATAACACCACATACACCTTAATAACACCACCTACACTTTAATAACACCACCTACACTTTAATAACACCATCTACACCTTTGTAACACCACCTACACTTTTATAAACACCACATACACCTTAATAACAACACCTACACTTTAATAACACCATCTACACCTTTGTAACACCACCTACACTTTTATAACACCACATACACCTTAATAACACCACCTACACTTTAATAACACCACTTACACTTTAATAACACCATCTACACCTTAATAACACCACCTACACTTTAATAACACCACCTACACTTTAATAACACCATCTACACCTTTGTAACACCACCTACACTTTTACACCTTTATAACTCCACCAACACTTTTATAACACCACCAACATGTTACAGTAATGTTAACAACAACATTTCTGGTTAAGTCCATCAGACTGAATTTCAACAAACAGCCTGGTTCAATGTTTAAAACCCACTTGTTCAACCTTAGTCAAGAATAACCCGATTAAAAACAAACATTATCCCTACATTTAAACTATTAAACTACAGCTAAACAATCAAAAAACAGTTAAACAGTTAAACTACAGTAGGTGGATAAAACCGAGAGTTGTTGTCTCTTTGAATCTTTGTATCTTCTTCAACACAAACAATAAAAAAACCCTCACAGATTCACGAGGCTTCAGTCACTGAATAATGTGAAAAATGTGATGATACTGAGCTAACTAACACATAACCAACAGATAACTAACACATAACCAACAGATAACATATCTCACAGATAACTAATACATTACCAACACATAACTAACAAATAACCAACAGATAACATAACTAACAGATGACTAGGGGTCTGTTCGAAACCGCATACTTGCCTACTACTCATACTAACTCTTTCAATATGTAGTGTGTTTACACTGCGCAGTATGCGATTTTGAGTATGCAAGAAGTTCCCGGATGCATACTGGATTCGCCAGAAATGTTGAGTATACAAAATGAGCTTACTACTCACACTCAAATTACCCACGATGCTATGTAACGTAACATCATCGCTCGTCACTTCCTTGGCGCGAACAGGACAAAAGAAAAAAGAAGTTATTTATTTATTTATATTTATTACTACTGTATATTATAACTTATGAAACTTTATGAAATCATTCAATTCACAACGACTTTGTTGTTCAATGATGTATATTTTCCCTCCAATTTTCAGGCTGTGAGGTATGTTATATTGCGTTGTATATTATGATTAGATTTATAGTTGATTAAAAAGGAAATTTAAATCTCAGAATAATCCCAAGTCGATTGCGAGCATGATGTACCGAAGACGGCGGGCCGATCTTCGTCTCAGAGCTGACAAGACTCTCCAGTAAGGCATTTTGAACGGTCAAATTCCGTTAACGGGACGAGATCGGTCAAAACGGCGGTTTCAAGCGAGCTACATCAAGGGTAGGTTCGCCCCCCGTTTTCAAAGTAAAAGCACAAATTTTATCATTGTGGTTTTCTGTATAAGAACGGGCAACGGGTGTTTTATTTTGTGAAAATAACCGGAAGTGCGTTGCTCACTACGACTAGCTTGAGTAGCGCCGAAATCTCCGAAATCGTCCGAACAAAATTGTAAACAGCTGGTATTTGGTCAGATGTTCAACATGTTGTGGATCTAAACGGCTACTTTCTCGCCTAAAATGTTTCAAATGTTGCTAAAGTTATATTAACAGAGTTTAAAGCTTAAGGGAAATCAGCTGTAGGCCGGCTGATTTCGGCTCGGGCAGGAGCGAAATGCATTGTGGGTTATCATGTAGTATGCTACAGTGTAAACGGTCTGCATACTGTCTGTTGATTGAGTATGTAGTATGTAGTATGGCAGTATGTAGTATGGTAGTATGTAGTATGGTAGTATGTAGTATGGCAATATGCAGTATGTAGTATGAGGTTTCGAACATAGCCTAGCAGTTAGCTAACGTTAGCCACATGCTAACACCGCGGTCACACAAAGACGATGGGCAGCTAATGGCGCCGATGGAGGCTAAGACCAGGAGCTAACGCTGCTAACACGCTTCATATTTATTACCTGTAACTGCGACGGGCAGGCGATGGACAGAGTGAACGCTCTGTTCTATCGATCCACGGAGGATGTGCTGATGCTAAGCTAACAAACAGTTTTAAAAGCGAGTGTTTATCTGCTGCGTGTTTGTTAGCTTCTCTCCGCTCTGCTCAAAGGGTCTTGATCTTCTTCTTCTTCTTCCCCCTCCTCCTCCTCTCCTCCTTCTTCTCTGGATTAAATGGCGGATAGCAATGTGTATAGGTGCATACCGCCACCTACTGTACCGGAGTGTGTAACCTCATGGGTTTATGTACTTCATGTTACATTCTAATTTCAAGTAAGTGGGAAAATAAAAACAAGCAAGGAGAAAGAACAGCAACTGTAATTTAAATAAATGAATATGTAAATAAATAAAATAGAATAAATTAGCCTACACCTTACAGTCTAATCCTGTGTCTTTGAGGAAGACAGGGAGTGCCGGGTAACATTCTCTCATTTTATCACTCCTCCCAAATGTTCCCTCCAAGCTCCATGCCCTTCTTAGTTTATCTATCCTATTACGTAGAGTGTTCCTCTCGAAATCATATTACACCACTGAAAAATTACATGTTCCACATTTTCAGGAATGTTACAGCCATCACATTTATCAGACACACACTTTGCCATTAGATATAGAGCTGTTTTTAATCCAGTATGTCCTAATTGTAACCTAGAAATAATTACTTCGTCTCTCCTGCATTTCCTTTTGAAAGTCTTAACATCAGTTCATCTTTGTATTAGGGATCGACCGATATGGTTTTTTTTAGGGCTGATACCGATACCGATTATTAGTAGTCAAGGAAACCGATAACCAATATTTAGAACCGATAATCATTTACAGTAGAAATTAAAATTTTGGTGTCAAAATTTAGAATTTAGAATAACACACCTGGGATTAGACTGAATACAACAGAATACTGTTTGTTTGCTTTTGTACACTGAAAATCTGTGATAAAAAGATCTTAAACTTTTGTACAACAACACAAACTCTGGTTGAAATGGTTGGTTGTTTTATTATATAAAAAACAAAAAGTGCAGAGATCTCTTAAAGTTCACTGAAAATGAAATGGCTCCCTGATTTTTCTATGAGATCAAAGTAAAAACTGAACTGCACAGTATTGAAATTTGAGTCTTGGCAATAAGTTAAATTATTTTAAAACAAAACATTCAGGGATTTTCTAGCAGCATTTATAAAAGTTCACTGAAATAAATAACAGTTAATTAATGATGTCTTATGTTCTCTCTCAGTTCCATCTGATCCAGCCTGAATAAGATCAAACCAGTAAAGAAGTTGGCAGAAACAGGAACCCTTGCTCACTTCATTTATTGATAGCTTTAGTAGTTATTACTTTTCAGATTTTTTTTTTTTTTTTTTTTTTTACATCAAATAGCATAATTAGTTTATAAATAAAAAAATAAACTTTCAGTGGTTACCAGACTTATTTTTATTAAAGTAATTTGTAATTACATGTATTTAATACACCAGTCACATTTCATTATTTCAGCAAAATGAGTACTTTTACTTTAATGAAAAGTACACACACACAGCAAGCGCCATACCAACCATACACAGCTGAAATGCACTAAACTTCTACATGTCCGTTAGCTTTAGCAGCCGATGTGAAGTAGTTTTAGATGACATTATTGTTTCCAGTGGCTGCCCGTTGCAACTTGCGAGCAATCACTTGAGGGGGGGAACAGACACTGAGAACATGACAGTGTGAAGATGGTGTGTTTATCAAGCATCAACAGTGGTGTCTTTAAAACTTCAGCATAGAGGATTTCTTATTGCAACTTCAACATTTTCTGTTGCCTTACCTCCAAACATCACACTGCTGCTTCACGGAGCGATCCTCTCTCCCCTCCTCTCTGTCTGTGCCGCTGCAGCGCTGCATCTACCTTCAGTGTTGATTGGCTGTCACTCACTTGTCGTGTAGCCAATCAGTTGGGGCTGTAGGCGGGACATTTGTTACAGTTTGGAGACTTCAGGCAGACAGGCAGAGAGAGACGGCTGCATGAGAGCCAAAGGAGCGCGTTTTAATTAAAATAAACGTATTCTAATTAAAATAAACATATTTTATCGGCTATCGGTGGAAAAAATGGCCGACGCCAATTATCATAAAAATGCTAAATATCGGCCACTATTATCGGCAGTGCCGATTATTGGTTGATCCCTACTTTGTATGCTATATAAGTGTCTCCCTTTTACAACGGTGTCCCATTTCTTCTGCCACACATTCCTCACTGCCTTTCTTAATAGTGATTGGGCCTTAACTTTTCCAAAGGGAACTTTCATTATTTCTTCATCACTTAATTTCAGCGCTCTCTTAGGCCCTGTGTCCACGTAATGCCTTTTTCTGGCAGAAAGGCACTGGAAGGGTGCTGCGGAGCAGTGGGATGAATCGTCTGTGCACTCAAAAAAAAAAAACGCTCATGAGGGTTTTCGTTTCTATGACAGCAATATCTTGACAATTCCTGTAGCCGCGCAATTTTGCAGCATCACCTCTTTGTTTTTTATCTATAGTTTGACATTTCTTTCACGATGAGCACCAACCGGAAGATGCTTGCACTCATATTATGTTTGGATGAGCTTAATAGTGATGTCCCTATTGTCACTGCTCAATCTGCCAGACATACATGTAGAGCAAGTAGGATGTGGGTGCATGACACTAACCGTCGAAGGCATCAATACAGTGAATACCATCGCCTCGTTCAAGAGCTGCGGTTAGATGGAGACCGGTTCCAGGCCTATTTTAGGTTAACCAAGGAGCAATTTGAGCTACTCCTCCAGAAGATTGGAAGCACCATCTCCACAGCGCACCCAACTTTCAGGGAGAGCATCAGTCCTGCAGAGCGTCTGTGCATCTGCCTATAGTGAGTCCACCTCCTACTTAGCTGTGGGGTAGGAACTTTGAACTCTGGCCAATACCACCACCTACAGGTAGTAATACCAAAGTTTAAAACACTCCAAGTAAATGCCATGTAGTCATAGTCTTATTAAAGTAAAAGTGCAAAAGTATTAGCATTAAAATATACATTACCAAAAGTAAAAGTATTATTGCAGAATGGCCAATATCAGAATCATGTTCAGACACGTTTTATGTATTATATAACTGGTGTATAGTGATACATATACTGTATTAATCTTTTAATGCTCCAACTGGTGAAGTCATCATCATCTTTTATTAGTAGGATTTGTGTTAATGTACTTAGTAACTTTGCCATCATTGTATGAGTTAGAATTGATTACATGTGTTGCTGTAAAATCTCTCAGTTTATATATTGCTGGAAAAAGAATTAATTTAACTAAGCTACTTGCTTTAGCAGCTGAATCTCTTGTGTTGAGTAGGGTTCTAATTAGCTGCCATCATTACTGAAAATATTTTGTCATGAAATGGTTGCATTATCCGGATTAAATGAAAATGATTTTTCCCATTTGATAAAACAAATTGCTTAGGTGCTATTAATGGGAAACATGTCATTATCCAAGCCCCACCTTGCAGTGGTTCCCTTTTTTTCAACTATAAGTGGACTTTCTCAATTGTTCTCCTTGCCGTGGTGGATGCCCACTACCGTTTCAGAGTGGTTGATGTTGGAGCATATGGGAGAAACAGTGATGGAGGAACGCTGCGTGCCTCTGCATTTGGCAGGGCCCTATGCCAGGGTACATTAGACCTGCCTGAGGACACCCCTCTCCCTGGCGCAGAGGAACTGGGCCCTGTCCCCCATGTCTTTGTGGTAGATGAGGCCCTTTGCTGGGTGAACAGAGGGAGAGAAGCGTGTATTCAACTTCCGGCTTTCCCATGCCAGGAGAATGGTAGAGTGCTCCTTTGGCATCATGGCTGCTCAGTGGAGGCTGTATCAGAGGGCTCTTTGTGTGTCTCCACAGGTTGCTGAGAGCATTGTTAAAGCAACATGTATGCTGCACAATTTCATGAGGTGGGTAAATGGCGGATCTGTGTCAGTGACTACACCATCAGAAGAGTCTCTCCATGGTGCCAAAGACACCACCAGAAAGGCCATAGCTGTCAGGGAAACTTTTTCAAGATGGATATTTCACATCGACAGGACAGGTGCCATGGCAGAATGGAATCATCTGAGGACCTCCCACCCATCTATCCTCCTCCAACCACAAACTTTAAGTCCTCCAAATGTACCATCAATGTAAAATTAAATAATAGTAACTGAAATTATTGTAGTGGTAGAAGTGGTAGTAGTAGTAGTAGTAGTAGTAGTAGTATGCAAATCAATTTTTTGTTTTTAAATGATGAATAAATGTTTTTAATACCTTCATCTTGCTATTTTTCATTTCAAATAAAAACTCAGAGCTTAAGGAGCCATGAACAGAAGAAGTTTCAACCAATGACTTGACCAGGCTGACAGTGCAGTCACTTATTTAATGAATATTCATGTGTTGAACAGTTGAATTGATTATTAATTTGAAAATAAAATAAAACTGATCATAAAAACTGTAAGAATTACACATTTACAGATTATGATATATTGAGCTGATTGTTAAAACTGTAAGAGTTACATATTTAAAGATTATGATATATTGAGCTGATTGTTAAAACTGTAAGAATTACATATTTACAGACAACTGAAACGTTGATTAAGTGTGTGTGTGTGTGTGTGTGTGTGTGTGTGTGTGTGTGTGTGTGTGTGTCATCAGAAAATTCAATGTTATATAAATTGCTGATTTAATTCTAACAAGGGCTTTTTGTCTGTTGTCCAGCCTTTTCATTGCTGGTGTAAGGCTTAAAAGAAAATGTTCCTCCTCTCCCATGTCTCTATTCAAAGCATCTAACACGCTCTCCTGGAACACAGACAGGGCTGCTGGGTGTGGTGGAGGTGGTGGTAGGGCTTTTCCCACTTTGCGCTCCTGTTGACCTCCCTGCAGGGGCCAGGCACTGTTCTCCCTCTGTGTTCCAGCAGGTGCAGCGGCGATCTCTGGGGGTGGTGGAGGTGGTCCTGAGATAGAGCATGGTGAGGTTTGGGCAGCACCTGGGGCAAAGCGGCTCACTTCAGGGTTTTGTATATTTGTATTTTGTATATTTCAATTACTATAAGAAAAAAAGCTACATATCCACAAGTAACATGCAGTTATTCAACAATTAGATATTTTTTGCTATGTAAACTAACGTGCATATTTCTGCTATTATGCTTAATAATAAAAACGTGTCTATATCACCTACAATCCCTGATTGCACTCAATTGATCATAATGATGATAACCTCAAGTAAATCATTACCTCTGTCATATTAAGTGATGGAGACATGGACAGCAGCAAGGGCTCCACTATTTCTGCCTGTGTGTCCTCCCTGAAGTTGGAGCTTGTCTTCCTATCTTGGATGTGAGGCTTTAAAAAATAAATAATTATGTTCATGAATTTCCATCGTTTTTTCTCCTGTCCACCTTCTGCCGCACTCCTCTTTCTCTGCCTTTCTTTCCTTTCTATACTTATCCCTTAAATATTTCCACTTGGACTGGCAACGTTCACCTATAATCAGAAAGTAACAAGCACATTGAAACCAATGGCAATATCGTAAAAATGATGGCTATAGATAAAAACAAGCGTAGGCTACTGCGTGTAGGGTGATAAAAGCACAAAACTCACCAGCAACATTCAATGTCCGGCTCATCTCCTTCCACAACTGAGCTTTTTCTCTCTGTTATGGTAATGTCTGTGTGACATGTCATACAATTCCGGATAGATGGACATGGCCAGCACCAGCTTCTCCTCCATTTTTTCTGGTTACCAGGGTGACGAGTTCCGTGATATGATTGGTTGCCCGGAAAAAGCGCCTTTCTGAAAAGTTCAGAGATTTTCAACTCAAAACGCTCGAAGCGGCCACACAAAAAGGGAGGAGCGGCTGGAAAAAAGACGCTGGGTGCAGGGCCTTTTCCCTAGGTAGCTGCATGTGGCTGTAGACGCTCTCTCCTCATAGGGAACAATTAAAGAAATACCCTGGCCTTCTTCTGGTGCTCAGAAAAAGGCGCTATGTGGACACAGGGCTATATAGGAATTTGGCGTTTGAACAAGGACATTGTCTTTGTAACAGACAATGGTTCAAATGTGGTGGCAGCATTTAAGGACTACACCAGACTTTTCTGTGCCAGTCATAACATAAACCTGATTTTAAAGCACACCTTTGACCACTTGGATGAGCAGAACCCACAGGACAGCAATATCATCAACCTGTTCAGGGGTGCAAAGACCCATGTCACAGACTTCAAAAGAACGGGGTGAGATATTTTAGTTCTATCATGCCTGTCTGATAAGGCTTCTTAAATAATTTTAAAATTGAATAAATGAATCAAGATGACAAACTGCTGTAATTAATAAATTGCAATATATACATTGCTTTTTTGTTCATCAGGCTATTTTGACTTAACTATTTCCATTGTAAATCTTTTTATAAACAAACATTTAATATTTCAAAAATCTCAGCCAACAAATTGAAATTTTTATCACTTTGTTCTACTTACTGAATGTGCATTGTCTCTTCCTTGAATTTCAGATTACAAAAGGCACTGGACAGATCACTGAAGCAAGCAGTGGAGACAAGGTGGAATACCAGACTTGCAATGCTTCAATCTGTGAGATGCTCTGCAGTCCGGTAAGCTGCACAAGGTCCTGCTTCACCGAAACGAGCTCCGTTATGTCAACAACCTTGATCCAGACCTTCTTGAAGACATCATCCAACTCCTGGAACCTCTTGATGAGGCTACCAGGCACCTCTCCAGAGATCAGAAACCGACTCTCCACCTCGTCCTACCGACCAAGGCAACCCAGCTTCAGAAAGGAGACAGTGTGATTGTGAGAGAGGTAATATAATACAGTCCTGACTTGAAAGGATCAATCAATCAATCAATTTTATTTATAAAGCCCAATATCACAAATACAATTTGCCTCACAGGGCTTTACAGCATACGACATCCCTCTGTCCTTTAGACCCTCGCAGCGGATAAGGAAGGATGTGTTGGTCATTCAAGTAGCTAACAGTAGCTTGGCCCTATCCAATAACAATGTTGTATATATCCTCTGCCTCCCCCCCTCCTAGCTGAAAAGGAAGGTAGCCCAGGCAGTGGAGTTGAAATTCAAAATCCACCTTTACCACAGCTCTTTCTCCTAGTCTGAGGGGTTTCTTGAGTAAAACTCTCAATGTGAGGAGTATGAGGAGGTTATCAACACTCTGGCAGCATTCACAGAAAGAGCAGAGACACAGGAGACAGTCCATGCTGAACAGGGTAATTCATAGCACTAGCACTACTTACAGACAGAGTACTCACAGAAAAGTTCTAATATAATTGCAAAATGTTTTTAATTATGGAGAGGCATACAGTGGACACATACACTAATTTCCTACAAGTTGTATATTGCCTCCATCAATATTAGGATAAATATGTATTATACACTACACAAAGTATTATGCAAAGTGCAGTGTTCTATAACAATCTGTTTTCTTTCCTCAAAAGATCCAACCCCCGTGGCCACAGAGGTGCACAACTTCTACACAAGTTGTATACAGGAGGAGCAGAGGGAGGAAGACGGTGGTGACACCACAGAGGAGTTGTGGGGCCTCCAGTTGGTGCTCAAATATATGAACGAGCCAACAAAGACACCCAACTTCCAGTGCCTTCTCAACTTCTGGAAGGAGATGTCAGGTGGGCTAGTGCCGGTTGCCAGAAGGCTGCAAGTAGCCCATCAGAGAGGAGTTGCAGGAAGACTAATTGAGGAGAGGCGTACCAGCCTCAGTCCCGAAAATGTGGACACACTTTTGTTTCCGCATAGTAACCAGTGGCGATTGCTCTAAGACTGCAAGGGAAGCTCAACTTCCCCTAAAATGTCGAAAAATAAGTGGTCAAATATGTACTGTTGTGTTTACATTTAATTGACTAAATATGCGCTAGAGCGCGTTCAACTTTTGTTCAGAATCAGCTACTTATCACAGGTCACTAGCGTGACTTTCTTCTCATTCAGTCCCGTAGCGTCACAATGCATTAAACAGCGTACAAGCTCAGCGGCCAAAGACTTCAATGTGGAAGCACAGAGTGGGTTGTTCCACTGCAGCGAAACTACACAGTCATTGGATAAATGCTCGGTTTTGTCCCGCCCATCGGACACTCAGCGTCTCTGGGGGTCTATGGGGCAGTGGGCGGGCCTCGGTTGGCCTGGACGCTGGGCTTCTGTATGATGATTGGATGATCTGTCTGAGGCTGAATCCCTTTTTGATTGACAGCAAACTGAGCGAATCAGCGATCTTGAAATATAAACCACCGGAGCGATTTTCAAGTTCCATTCTGTTGTTCCGAGTTGGTGTGGAGACTTTCCCAATCCTCTTAGTCACTTTTTCTTTGTTAAAAACGACTAGCGACAAATCTAGCATGTTTTTCTGGTGTTATTGGAGACTGCACTCGTGTTTGGAGACTCTGACTTCTGTCGCTCTGCAGTTACTATCCCCAACGAGCAGCGGGTGCTGCTGTGAGCCCTCCACCGTCCCAAAGCACTCACAGGCAGTCACAGTAGCCTCACGCAGCAGCCCCAGCTAGCGAGCGAGCTAGCAAGCTGCACATAATGGCAGACAATTTGAATTTAGAGTTAAACAGCAGAGCACATCAACAGATTGACTTGGTGCAAAGGGTGGGGAAAAGTAACAGTTCTTTTCACCCATCTGAAAATCTTTGAGGTGTGTGTTGCTGTGGCTCTATGGCATGAGTGTGGTTGAAAAACAGCTTCAATTAAATACTCCTTTTGTAACTTACTGCCTCGCTACAATATGACAACTTTTATGATATAAACTTAAAGTGAGCTTCCCCTGTTTGAAAGACCAGCAACCGCCACTGATAGTAACATAGAAATTCCTTGGACTCATTGTTCAAATGTTAGATGGTTCTGATTAGGGGTGTAACAGTACACACAAGTCATGATTCAGTATGTTTTCTGAACAGCAGAAAAAGAAATACGTAGACAATAGCATTTGTCTTTTCTCATTAAAAGTGTAAACATCTAACAATGGCTCACTGGTCATACCTATTACTGAAACAGTTTGGTTGTGCTGTAGTGGGAAAAGAAAACAATCTTTCTGTTTGTTGCAAGGAGTCAGGACACCTGCTGACAGCTGTTTAAATGCTGATTTATGGTCTACCTGTATATAAAATAGTTGAAACTAGCTCCACCTCTAGCAGCTACAACAGTAACATGCTGCTCTAACACTGATGCTTCAGTATTAATGATCTAATGATATCATATATAATAATATCAGTCAGAGGAACAAAACAGTGCTTCTACTGCAATACTTTAACTACATTTTTCTCTCTCAGAACTGGTTCTTATGACGTATTGTCTGACCACATCAGAAATCAAATGTGTTTATCATTCTGCTTCAAGGTGGAGTGAATGTAAAAATAATTAGGCATTAAACATCAAAACACAACATTAGATGTAATATTTGGGTTTATATTCAACTAAGGTAGGCACTGTGTGATCCATGTACTATATATATATATATATATATATATTTTTTTTTTATTTATTTATTTAACTGTAACAGAAACACAACACGGGAGCAGGATGGGACGGGATTCATTCTTGTGGGATTGGGATGGGATGGGATTTTTTTTTCTTTTTTGCCTTTTTCATGGGATTGGGATGGGATGGGATTATTTTTGTGGGAGTGGGATGGGACTTAAAATCCACTCCTGTGTCACCCTCTAGTGTCCACTGACCCAGCAAAGGTGGCTGCGGTGAGGGACTGTGTGTGTGTGTGTGTGTGTGTGTGTGTGTGTGTGTAAATAAAAGAAAGGAAACGTGTGACATCACGGGGTGACTTCCGCTGCGGAAGCCGCTGCTGCATGTAAACAAAGCGGAGTTAGCAGCAGCTGCTCTGATGGACACAGACCGACTTTAATCGGATAGCTGGTGACTGAGGTTCGGTTTGTTCGTGTGTGTGATGGAGCTTCGCGGTGACTGAACCGGAACCGGCATCATGTCCATGGAAGACCCGTTCTTCGTCGTCAAAGGGTCAGAACTCTTTACAGCATGCTAACACAGCTAATGCTAACGGGCGCTAACGACTAGTGTTAGACTGCGGAGACCTGATAGCTAATCGATAATCAATACAACCTCAGAGACAGAACAAATTTAACTGTATGTTTTAACAGAAACGCACGAGCTGCTCGTTAACGGTAACTGTGACGTCAGCTCTCAGTTAGCCTGTTAGCATGTTGCTATGATCTTAGCACAGAGTCAGTGATGGTTACCAACACATGTAAATCGGTCTGTCTGTCTTTATACATAATCAATAGGCTACATATAAAGTCATATATATATATAATGATACATATACACTTATATGTGTCATTAGTTCTCTATATTCAATCCACGTAACTGAATGTGATATTGTTATTGTAATGATATTGATGTTAATATTGATGTTATTGACAGTAAATATGTTACTATTAATGACGTCATATCAACAGCAACTGTGGCGTTTGTAGAGGAATCTATCAGCTGATCATTTTAAAGGGTTGTAGACTGAATCACTGTGACAATGCACAAACAACAACAATGATCACTTCCAAGTAGAAAACTGACAGGTGGAGCTACAGTTAATAAAATAATCCTCCTGATGCCTGGTTCACACCACACGACATTTCTGTGTCAGATCAGGTAACACACTGCCCGTGACCTGACTGACAGACATGACACACCACAGGATGGTCCATGAGCAATCATCACTGGTTGTCTTTCACTACTCTGTGATGTCAGGTTATTCTCATTCTATTCACATTTATATTTCAGTCTATGTGTCTGGTCATGTTTCAGCTGACCTCTTACTGTAGTAAGTACCACATGAAAACTGTAGCTGTGTCCCTATTCAGGGTCTGCATCCTTCAGAGGACGAAGGCTATTTTGTTTATTTTACTTTTCGTAAGAGGAAGAGGAGAGGTGGCTCCGGCGACACTGGCGGCTCGTTTATCTCCAGCTGGGAGAGAGCCGTGGGGAGGTAAACCTGTTAATTTAACCCACATTAATGTTCATATAGCTAGCATAGTTTGTGGTAATCTGTATACCCGTTAATAAACGATACCGTTAGGGGACAAACGTTAGCTATATGTGGTTAATGTCATTTAACTATTAGACGTGATATAGGGTTCATACAGGTGCTTAAAATCTTTGAAAATGCTGTAATTTTAATGCTGTATTTTTAAGGTCTGAAAAGTGCTTGAATTTTAGTTTAAATGCAATTTTTTTATAAAGTGCTTGAATTGGACCTAGTAAAAAGTGTACGAACCCTGTAAATAGCCCTGACTTAATTTCAATATTAAAATGTTTTGTCATTACATCAAAACCATGTTGAGAAGCCAATATGCATCTATTGCACGTCTGCCCATCCTGGAGGGATCCCTGCTCAGTTGCTGTTCCTGAGCTTTCTACCGTTTTTCCCTGTTAAAGGGTTTTTTTGGGGGGAGTTTTTCCTGATCAGCTGAGAGGGTCCAAAGGACAGAGGGATGTCGTATGCTGTAAAGCCCTGTGAGGCACATTGTGATTTGTGATATTGGGCTTTATAAATAAAATTGATTGATTGATTGATTAATTAATTGAAAGTGGATAGATCGACAGATATAGCATTATTTATCTAAGCCAGGGGTGGCCAACCAGTCAGAGACCAAGAGCCACAAAAATTACCGTGGTAGTACAAAGAGCCACAACATGCACGTGTGCTTACAAACACACTCCCTCTCACACGCAAACACGAAATGACATAAAATCAAAATCCAAGCATTTCCAATTTTCAAAGCCAGATTTAGTTATCTCACACAAATGAAAAACCATGAATAGAGATACACACAAACACAGTCTCTCCCTCTCATACTGTCTTTCTCCATCCCCCCTCCAGATTAGTGTTGTCATGGTACCAAAATTGGGACCCAAGGTACGATACCAGTGAAAGTATCACGGTTCTGAGTAGTATCAGGATACCACAGCAAAAGTGAGGCAGATGTGCCTTTTGTCATTTATAAAAAGATAAATCACTTTTCTATAATACATCAATGATATTTCAATGGAATAAATTACTTATTGACTTATTCATACTTGAAAAACAGCATCAATAAGTGATTAACTTAGGGGGGATCAAAATAAAATAAATAAATAAAATGAAAATCAACCAGCCACCTCCCCCCACTGACAATTAAAGAACAGTCCCTTCATAAGTAAAGAACAGTCCCTAAAGTGGTGAGGTTTGTGGACCGTTACCTGCACAAGAGAAATGTGAACGGTTCGTTTGTCCTCTGACACGTCACATACCTGTGTGCCACCACGGCTCAGCTGTTCAGGTATTTCGGGGCAGTCACGACGGCAATTTATTCACCTGGAGCCGGGCTTCTCGGTCACCGGTAAGCCGTTATCTTGCGCAGCGGAGCACTATGGCTGTTATTGGCCAGCGCATGGACACTCACCCTCCTTTAATTAGACTTTGAACTTATCCCACAGTAGTGGCACCATGTCATGTGCCATGTTGTTTAAGTAGCAGCCCACTGCGGTCTACCGTTGGTACCAGTATACCGTGCAACACTACTCCACACACAGCCACACACAGTCTCTCCCTCTCTCATACTCTCTCCACACATGCACACACACATACACACAAAGACATGCATTTCTTCCCTGACATTTTGTGTTGTGCGATATCGCCACCGCACTGCAGTCCTGCATTCCTCCTGAACTCCACACCCTCTCACCTGCCTGTGCGCACTCCTCTCTCTCTCACTCACCCATTTAAGCCTGTTACATTTCTTAAAGGGCCATACGCACTCATAACAATAAATTGATTTTTTTTATGACGGAAGAGCCGCACGCCGATGGTTTTAATTAATGAATCGAAGAGCCGCACACTGATAGGCAAAGAGTCACATCCGGCTTACAAGCCGCAGGTTGGCCACCCCTGATCTAAGCTATAGCATTAACTAGAATTGTCTTATTAACTGAAATTAAATAGCTGTTGTTGCTTTGATCATTTATGTACTCCTGTACTCCTTACCCTCCTTTCCCCACCTAGACCAGAATAAACCTGGCTGTTCCGGTGCTGCAAATAGTGACACAAGACAAGATTTCAAGGCTGAGCAGAGAGTCCCTGGAGGTGCTGCCGGACACGTTTTACATAATTTTATAATTGTTCTCAGTGAATAGTGATTTCTGCTGGTCTTTTGTAAAGTTGTATATGTTAAGAATGCCCACTTGTAAACTTGTAAATAGTTAGAGATGTTCAGATTGTATCTTTGTGAATACTTGGTTATCAAACCAAGAAATAAATTGTGTTCAACTTCAACTTCAACTTCAACTTTCAACTTTACTGTCCCCAAAGGGAAATTTGCTTTGCAGGTAGGTAAAAACAAACACATAAATACATAGAGAGCACATTCACACAAGTTTTGACGTGACATGAAGGGTAAGTACACAAATACCGGGGGGGGGGGGGGGGGGGGGGGGGGGGGACTGAGAGGAGAGTGTAGAGAGTAGAGTCAATGTTGTCATTGAAGAGTAGTTAAAAAGTTTACTCTAGTTGTACATAAGAAATGGAACCAATAATGTATAATCCCTCCTGTTGCTGGCCCTGGCTGCCTCTCCTCATCCTCCTCCTCCTCATGCTGCTCACCCACTGCAGCACATGGCCCAGGTGTGTCCTTAGCGATGGAGGCAACAGGACAGGAGGGGCAATGGAAGGCCTCTGTCCTAAAACCTCATCCATGAGGACAAACCAGGGCCAGGTGGCAGCAGTGGGCTTCCCGCTACCCCCTGCCCTGTCCCTGGATCTTTGCATTCCTAAGGCAGTGGAAATCAATCGCAACAGCAGCAATTTTCTGCAAAGTATTTATCAAAAAAGTCTCGAAAAAGGAGTGCATCATGGAAAAAGAAAAGAGGTATGTTTGAGGTGCTCTTTGGAATGGGATTCATGTAGTGATAAAGAAACAAAGAAAAAAACTCCAAGGCACTCTCCCAAAGCAGTTAAAATGCCTTTATTCTTGAGCCATGGTCATATAAACCTTAAAAACAGTCCTTCGACATGTTTCGGCATCAAGCCTTCATCAGGAAGTTAAACAGATTCAAGGAATAAAGAATAAGTAAGGGATAATGTATAACAAGGGGTTCTATTCCTGACAGGGCAACAGGTTCTGACAGGTTCTGTTCCCCTGTCAGGAGTTATTTTCCCAGTATTCACCGACTCATTATACATTATCCCGTTTATTACACGGCTAATTATCAGTTAAATAAATAATTTGAGACAGAATATTGATTAATTATACTATTTTTATTGATTTATAAATTACATCGGGAGGAGAGAAAAAAAAACCTGCCAGCAATGGCTGAATCTGCGCAACAATAGCTACAGGAAATCAAGAGAAAATGAAAAAGAAAATAGCCTCTCTTTTCCATGTGCCTTTGAGCATCCCTCTTCTCCAGCATTCCTCTCATCTTCAGCCAGTAACCATGACCTTAAGATTTTCATGCTCACTACGTATGTTAAAAGTTATATCATGAAACTACTCCATCTTTGTATCTTGTAAATTATATTTTGAAGCGGTAATGGCTACGTTAGCCCGATAAAAAAGTAACTGTTGTCAAGGCAGCGTCCCTAGCAATGCTGGGCTACATAGCAACGGTCATTACACAGTAATATCAGACCTCTGAATGCCACGACCGACCAATCAGAATACAGCATTTAATAGAGTCGTGTAATAGAGGCATTTTAACTACTATGGGAGAGTGCCTTGGGGTTTTTTATACGTTTCTTTATCAAAGCGTTACCTTGGGTAAAACAAATGTAGTTTCCATATCATTATCCAAACCTGCACATACTTTATTTATTTATTTTTTCTAAGTTATCCCACCTTTTTTCACCTGTTGAGGCTCCACTTTTCCCTCCAGGCCCATTTTTTTTAGGGATTGTTCTAAACAAGAGAGAAGCATGACAAAAGGTAAACACACAAGATCACATTATCACAGATATGTAAAGATTCACAAAAAGTGACATCAGGACAGATGTCATACAGATTACTGTTAATTTGTTATGCTGATCTGTTCTGTACGACATCTATTGCACGTCTGTCCGTCCTGGAAGAGGGATCCCTCCTCAGTTGCTCTTCCTGAGGTTTCTACCATTTTTTTTTCCCCGGTAAAGGGTTTTTTTTTGGGGAGTTTTTCCTGATCAGCTGTGAGGGTCTAAAGGACAGAGGGATGTTGTATGCTGTAGAGCCCTGTGACGCAAATTGTATTTGTGATATTGGGCTTTATAAATAAAATTGATTGATTGAGACATAAAACGCCCACCCCACCCAAAAACAATATTCACTTATTGTGATCTTAAGATTATTATTTGTACTTTGGTCACTGTACAGGATTTGGGTTAATTTAAGTAACCTTTACATACAAATATGCATAGAGTACAAATGGGCTATGTATTATTGCCTTAACAGATACCTCCATCCGATTGTGGCTGTATTCTTGGCCCCTGGTCGTTCCCACCAGAGTTTTATAAACTCCTCTGTTTGCTCCTTGCTCCCTATAGAACAAAATGAAATGTAAGACATATTTTCTGTTATGTCAACAGGCCAAATCTATATATATGTGTGTATATATATATATATATATATATTATATATATATATATATATATATATAATAACAGTAATGCTCCTGAAGTTAGCTCTATATTCAATCCAAACGTTTACAGTTTTAAAGCCTAGAAATACAGCGGGGCTCACAACCTATCCTATCATTAACTTTTTATTTGTTCATTGCGGTGCGTTTATGCACCTGATGTGAGGTAAACAGCCTACAGCGTCTCCACAGTTACAATAAGATATAAGTCACCCTCCGAGATTGTAACAATTGAAAGTGAAGGGTTTTTAGGCTTTAACGTTACTTTTAAAGGCTAACTGGGCTCCTCATATCAACAGGTTAGCCTTAAGCTACATCACGGAGCTGGCTAGCATCACTAATGTCACGTATTTAAACAGCCATTTAGAGGTTTTAAGGCCCCTTCAGCTTCTGGCGTTAAGTAACAATTTGTTACATTTTAAGGTGTATTTGGTGCTACTGCCGGTGCTGGTGCTTGCCGCTGTTGAAAAGAAAAATCCGGCTTGAACAGAGGCGCGGAAAGAATGTGGGAGGCCATGAAGGATAATAGTGGTGCATCCTCCAAATACAGGGAAAAGGAGGGTGCATTTTTCAGCTGCATTTGGAGGAGCCTTCGAATTTGGACGCATTGGGACAGCCTTCAGGCAGTGTTGTGACGTAAGCGGCCTTCAAATTCGTTCTTGGAAGGATGCAGACCCTCAATTGGGACACAGCTTAGGACAGTCACTGAATCCTCCACAGGAAGTTCCTGCAAATGTTTCACAATAAAAGCCTTTTTATAAAATTAAGCTGCACATCAGTATCTCCTGGTAAAACAAACAAACAAACACCATGGCGACGAGAAGCAGAAGACGCACTTCTGGACAGACAAGGAAACTACAGTCATCTCCGCCATCTTCAATCATCATTAGCTTCCTCTTCTGGTCAACCACAACCAGTTCAATATGCACTATATTAAAAAGGATACAGCGCCACCATCAAGGCGGAGTCAGGCATACTTGGTCAGAAATTTGATTTTCTCTTCTGCATGTTTACTCAGAAAAGACGAGAAGTCCGACTTGGCTGATTAGCCTGTAAAAGTACTGAGTGACGGACAGCAGCAGCAGTAAACTTGCAGCTCAGAGTTTTGCTGAGTTGAATTTTTCTGAGTCTGGATTTCATTCAAGATGTCTCTGTCAAAAATTGACCATACATAAAACAGGAAAATATTCAGAATAAACACTTTAACTGATGAGTTTTTACTCTTTTTTTTCTTTTTTAAGTCTTTAAGGCAGCGTTTGCTTCGAGCCTCTGTCACAGATGAGTTTTGTTTGTTACAGTGAGGTGCAGAAGGCAGTGAATGCAGCCCAGAGCCTCCATCACAGATGGCGTGAGCTGCTGCAGGAGGGGGGCGGAGCCTCCAAGGAGGAAATGGACTGGACGACCAATGAGCTGAGGAATAGTCTGCGCTCCATTGAGTGGGACCTGGAGGACCTCGACGAGACCATCAATATCCTTTAAACAGATCTAACCATCAGCTGATGTCACAGCTACACACCAGGTCTTCTCCTTTTGGTTTGTATCCTTGTAGAAAGGATACGTGGGAGCGTATCTGCTACGCAGTGCACTGCGCTGTGTGCCGCAAACGGAGTATGTGAAAATTGGGGGTTACACACATGGGTACACCTGGGGTCTGTTCTACTTTTAAACACTCAGACCACATGCCTCCTCGCGTCCTTGCCTGCTCTCCTCCCCACCTCCTCTCCTCCCCAATGTCTCACCTCCTCACCTGTGTGTCACAGTGATGAATGTATTTAGTGACTTCAGGGATTTGTAGTGTGATGTGTTTCTTAACTGTCAGTGAACGCATCGTTGAGTCCAACCCAAAGAAGTTCAACCTGGACGCAGCCGAGCTGTCGAAGAGGAAAGCCTTCATCACCAGCACCAGACACACTGTTAAGGTAAAAGCAGTTCAGACTCACCTGCCCAGGTGAGGACACAAAATCAGATCCACATTTCTGACCACAGATTTTCACTCACTGAAAATTGCTTTGGCTGTTAGTGCACGCATGAAACATACATGAATCGTACATAAGACATGATAAGAGGACTGAAAATATGGGCGAAGTACTGCAACAGTCAAGAACATGAATATAGAATAAACTATTAAGATCTAAAAATGCATAATTAAAAAAATCTGAGCTCTGTACAGATACGTTTTACACGGACTAAACAAAAAGGTAAGAGATTCACACCTGTGGGCTGCGGTGTCTCTGAAGAATTGATTGATCTGATTGGCTGCTGACTGACTTTATTTCTCTTGAAGGAAATGAAAGACCAAATGTCGAGTCCAGCTGCTGCCTCCGTAGACAGAAAGAACAAAACAGGTAACTGAACACACCTGATGTACCTGGTAACCTGCCTGACCAGAGGTGTATTACTCTGTGAGAACTACTCTGCTGATGTGTTCTCTATTTAAAGCACAGTAGTGCTGAGATGACATGCCCCAAACCCTTAAGAAAACCCTTAAATCCCTTCAGAGAAATCCTCCTCTCAAAACACCATTTTTCTGAGACACACAAAGACCCCCAAAGATGCCTTGACTCGAAATTCATTCATACATTTAATCCTGAACCTCCCTGGTACCTACTAGAATCCACCCCACAGTGAATAACTTGAAACTCTTTGAAGTTCTAAAAAACACCTGGAGGTTAAGGTGAGGGTAGAGTAGGTCCTGGACGAAACAGTAAGGGTATGGTAGGTCCCTGGAGGTTAAGGCGAGGGTAAGGTAGGTCCCTGGAGGAAACAGTAACGGTATGGTAGCTCCTTAGAGGTTAAGGTGAGGGTAGAGTAGGTCCCTGGACGAAACAGTAAGGGTATGGTAGGTCCCTGGAGGTTAAGGCGAGGGTAAGGTAGGTCCCTGGAGGAAACAGTAAGGGTAAGGTAGGTCCATGGAGGAAACAGTAAGGGTAGGTGAGTTCTTGAGTGGGCAGAAGGGCTTCTGATGTAAAATGTCTGACAGTACATGTCTGTGTTGTGATCTCCAGGCTCTGCTCGGTGAGCGTGGTGCCCAGGGTCCGATCTGGCAGCCTGGTCCTGATAAATACAGCAGACTGGACCGTCAACTGCAGAACGCCAACTCGCAGTTTATAGAGGAGCAGCAGGCCCAGCAGCAGGTTCTCAGAGTTCTGAGAATGTTTCAGAAACTGTGATATAAATAATGAACTCGTTGGATTCAACAAAGTGCATAATGTGTGTGTGTGTGTGTGTGTGTGTATCAGCTGATGGCGGAGCAGCAGGATGAACAGCTGGAGCTTGTGTCAGGAACAATTGGTGTCCTGAAGAACATGTCGGAGAGGATCGGCATGGAGCTGGATGAACAGGCCGTGTAAGAACCTTTATCGTGTAAACTTGTCATGTTTTGGCAAAATCACTATTTTGAATCCAAAATAGGCCATATGTGTGATATGTGTGGCAGAATGAAACATGTGACCATTAATAATTGGATCATAATTATTTGATAAACAATCGCTGTTCCCTCTTGCTATGGTTACGCTTGCTCTATCTAGTTTGCGGCTCAGCTCGAATATCAGTGGCACTGGTCAGATATCATGGAGAGAACTGTCTGCAAGTACGTGGTAGCACATAGCTGAAGTAAATTTACCAAAACAGTGGTGCATCTTCAATCAGAGGGTGAGGACAGGCTGACCGCAATACCGACACAACGAACTGCAGTGTTGACAGCGTTTGACAAACAGGAAGAAAAAAAAACTATTAAAACATTATTGTTCTTAAACTTTGAAAACATTATCAGCAGATTGTTCTTAAACTATGAAAACATTATCAGCAGGATGTTCTTAAAGGGTGAATACATTATTATTTTTAAACTATGAAAACATTATCAGCAGGATGTTTTTTAACTGAAAACATTATTGTTCTTAAACTATGAAAACATTGTTCTTAAACTTTGAAAACATTATCAGCAGATTGCTCTTAAACTATGAAAACATTATCAGCAGATTGTTCTTAAACTGTGAAAACATTATCCTTCTCCAAAACTAAGACATGCTGGATCCACAGGGAGATAACTTAACTCGCTAACCCGTTTAGCAGATACCATGGCCAATAGAAAGGCGGTCTTAAGAGAGAAGAGAAGGTCAAGATCAGACAGTAGCTCAAGAGGGGGCAAACAAAGCACCCAAAGAACCACCTGGAGGTCCCAGGAGGGTAGTAAACACTTTCGAGATGGGAAACTCCACACACCTCTCAAAAATTGCACACCCCGGGGATGTGTCCCCGGAGACCTGCCATCACACTTCTCATGTAGTACAGGGATTGCTGCAAGGTAGTCCCTGATGGTTGATTCAACCCGACCAAGGGCAACAAGCTGCTGGAGGAAGGACAGAATGGTAGAGATTTGCAAGTAAAGGGATCCTCTTCCTTAGCACTGCACCAGTCCCTTAACACCTTCCACTTGCTGCTATACTGCCGTAGAGTGGAGGAGGCCCATGAAGCCTGCGAGGTGTCCACCACCTCCTTATCTAGGTCAAGTGCACACTAGCGCTGCCGTTCGAGGGCCGCACATGAAGCTTCATCCTCAGACTCACCCTTGCATGCAGAGGTGAAGACTTCAGTCCGCCCTGGTGATTGATGTAGGACACTACAGCCGTGTTGTCCGTCCGTATCATGACCTGCCTCCCCTGTACAGTTTGCAGGAAGTTTCTCAGGGCCAGGTGAACTGCCTCCATTTCGAGGAGGTTCACATGCCATCCCTGTTGTGCAAGACCCCAACAGCCGCGAACAGACCTGCCCTCCTAGACAGCAGCCCAGCCGGATTGGGAGGCGTCATTCGTAATAGTCCCTGCAGCCTCCTAGGCCCAGGGGGATGCCGTCTAGGACAGCCTGAGACTGCCTCCACTACATGAGGAATTTGAGTGCTCTGTGTGCCAAGGTGAGGATTTTCAACCGGTCCCTGGGTGGGAGGAGCTCCTGGCGACCAAACCAAAATTAAAGAGGGCGTGGGTGTAATAAGCCCAGCTGACCTTAGCTGCTGCTGCAAAAAAACCCAACATCCTCTGACACTGCAGCACTGACACTGACTTGCTGGAAATGCAACCGGTGATGCACTCCATGATTGCACTCCGCTTCCTCTGAGTCAGGCATGCCTTCATTGTGGTCAAATCCAGAAGGAGACCAAGTACTCGACTGACCTTGAAGCATGAGGCAGCTCTTTTCTGCATTCAAATGCAGCCCTAGTGCAACCAGATGTGCTAGCACATCTTTGTGTAACTGCATGCCAGGCGCTCTGATGGAGCACCCACCAGCCAGTCGTCCCGATAGTGTAGTTTAACACTCGAATGCCCTTCTGCTGCAGGGGGATGAGTGCGACGTCCATGCATTTTGTGAAAGTGCGTGGTGAAAGGGACTGACTGAAGGGGGGGGACATTGTATTCAAAGGCTCTCCCCTGAAAAGAAACCTGAGGAACAGTCTGTGGTTCGGGCTGATGGGAATATGAAAACAGGCATCATGAAGGTCCACTGTTGTGAACCAGTCGCCTGCCCTTACAGCCTGAAACAAGGCCCTCAATGTCAGCATCCGAAAGGGAAGCACCTTGAGGAACTTGTTCAGGCGCCTCAAATCTAGAATTGGGCGGAACCTGCCGGTCCGCTTAGGAACAAGGAAGTAGCTGGAATAAAACCCTCGCCTCTTCTGGAGACAGAGGCCATATTGCACCTTTCCCTAGTAAGGCAGAAATCTCGCCGGCCAGAATGATGATTAACAGGCTGGGGAAAAAATTGAATCCCCACAGACCCCCTCAAAGAACTTCACACCCAGGCAGTTACCAGGAAATCCACCGCCATCACACAGGACACCCACCCCCTGCACCCATCCTTCCAACTACTACCATCAGGTCGCTGGTACAAAGTCCCACTTTCCCGGAAGAACACATAAAAAAACTTTTGTTCCCACTGCCATCACCACCCTCAACAGTTTAAAATAACAACTGAAGTCCCACCCAGATACACTGCTTTGTCTTATATCTTGTATAATGTCTATTGTGTTTTGTGTGTCCTTGTCTATTTTATTGCAGAGCTTGCTTAAGACGAATTTCTGTTACTTGTGACAGACAATAAAGGTTTAAAAAAAATAATAAAAAAACATGGCAGCAAGAGATTTGTCCCTTACTCGTTTCCGGGATCCCCCGGAAGCGAGGGGGTCAGACCCTGAATTTCAATTGAACTCCAGAGTTCTGAGCACCCACGGACATGCACTGACACCAAGCACTGAGGGGGGCGCTGGATGGTGTCAGTGGGGCTGCACAGTCAGGAACAGTGGCGGGCCCTGCCAGAACCCCGAGCAGCGAGCTCTCTGGAGCGTAGGCAAGAACACTCATTGCCCTGTGACTACTGTGGTGGAACCCCCCCCCGTCCCGCTCTGTCAGAGCTATGTGAGGGGTCCTGCTTAGCAAAACGAGGCCGCTGGAAAACTAACATGCCTCTCTGGAGTTCTCTGAGCCACCGGCCTCGACTGTCCAGGATGGTGAATGGACTGTACACTGCTGAACCTTCTGAGCCTTATCCATGCAGCCTCTGCTGCCAGCCCAAACACCTCTCCAGGAGTTATCCCGACATCCATGACCGCACCCCGGTCTGAATCCGGTAAACCTGACTGACTCAGCCAAATATGTGGGTCATGGTCAATTGTGCCAGGGAATTACCCAGGACCCTGGCCTCAGTGCTAGCACACTGGATCACTGTATCCACTACCTTTGCCATTTCTGGCAGAGGTTCAGCTGGGCTTTTGGATTCCAGATCCCGTATCCCCCCCCCCCCATCATTAGGGGGGCATTCATGTTCGCCAGTCGAGAGGCCATGGCCGTAGACTGAAAAGTTTTTGCCACCAACCCATCTGTGGTGCAGCACTTCTTATTCAGATGTCAAGCGACCCTGCTGCCCATGGCGGAGGCCCCAGCCAACATCGCAAAAGTTGGCCACACCATCTAGGCTATGCTCTGAAGCCCCACTGAGGACACTGAGAGCAGAGCGGGGGGCAGGGTATTTAGCATCAGCTGGACCTCTCTCCTCAAAACACTCAGCTGCTCAGAGGCACTGCAGCCAGAGCTGTTGGTCTTATCCAAATTTGTCTGAGGCAGTAAGAGAAAGAACATCAGAATGTGGATGCAGAAATGGAGGGGACTGGTGTGACACATCAACAGGCGTTGGTGCTGTGCAGCCATGCATTCAATGGTCTTACGCATCTCCTCCAGCTGCTTTTGCATAAGGTCCAACCTCGGATTACAAAGCTGGCTCTGCCCACTTCCGCTTCCTCGTCTTCTTCCTGCCAGCCAAAACATCTGGACTGGTAGGAACCGGACCCTGACCAGGTGGTAGCGTGACTTCCAGGCTACTGTTCATTGTTTCACCGGCCTGAGACTCCATAGCAGGAAGCACACTGCACCCTCAGTGAATAAACTGGAGAGCAAAAACAGGATAACATGTAGGGAAACTTAGCAAAACAAAATGTGCTTTTCATTGTAGGATTAATGGGGAGCAGCCCAACCCCCGGGCAGACAATACTATAGTGCAAAGACAATATAGAGAAGGCAACAATCCCTAGAAATTATTCCTTGATTTTCAGTGTAATACCACTCCAAAGCGATAGGCAGCGATATCGCGCTGAGCCGCGGTACGCCCACCAATTGCCAAAGAAGATTCAGCTTCCTTTCAAAAAACAAACATAGAAGTTATTGCAGGTTGCTAACCAACAGTGAAACGGACTCTCAAGGAAATGTTACTCACTTGCCCAACGACAGTGAACACTGTAAGTTATTGTCCTCCTGCAATAAGCAATTAGATAGCCTCACGGCACGTCAAGGGTGTGTACCCTGACAGGCATCTCAGAAGTGACAGCCAAACCGTGAGTAATTAGTAAAGCACAGTAATGTCCATCAACTGGTATAAGCTCTCACTGACCAGGAGGATAGCAAAAGGAAGAGTGTGTGGGTTCATGGGGCTTATAGGGAGCCAAGCACCTGCAGGTGTGATTAATTTTGTATAATGCTCCTGATCTGAGGATGTGGTCACATGGTTACAGGTTCACTGAAATGAAATAAAACATTCTTCTTCTTAAACTCAGAACATTATCAGCAGGATGTTGTTCAACAATGAAAACATCAGCATATTGTTTTTAAACATGAAAACATTGTCAGGAGAATGTTCTTAAACTATGAAAACATTGTTCTTAAACTATGAAAACATCAGCAGGATGTTCTTAAACTATGAAAACATTGTTCTTAAACTATGAAAACATGATCAGCAGATTGTTCTTAAACTGTAAAAAAATTATTGTTCTTAACACTAGAACGCCCACGGAGGGGTCAATTGACCTTTTTACCTAAAAGACCCACAAGAGGGTCATTTGACCCTTTGGACCCCCTGTGGACACTCCTTTTGTTGTGGAAATGTGGCTGTTAGCGGCTCAGGTGTTAGGTTAGTGTGTGTGTGTGTGTATGTGTGTGTGTGTGTGTGTGCGTGTGTGTGTGCGCCCATATGGTGGATTTATAAACATATGGTGGATTTTTATGCAGTGAATCATCAGGATCAACGAGAATTTGGGATCAAAACTCTTGACATTTATTGTTAAAAAAAATACAAAAAAAAACATATTTACAATGAATGAAAAAGCAACTGTTTTCCCAGTTTTCGTGTGGAAGGTTGTTGCAGAAGTAACTGTTATTTTGTGTGCCAAAAATAGAAAAAAATATATTTACAAAGAAAAAAGCATATTTACAAAGAATGCAAATGAGTGAAATACATTTGAGCAGTCACTCACAATTCTGGCACTGCCATTTCTCCTTTCTGCATTTCCCACATGTATATTTGTAACAGTCAACACAGCGCACAGTTGCACGATTGTCCTTGCATTTGATTTTAGCCTGACACTTGGTTCTTTGTCCGAGTTGTGGTGTGGAGGGTTGTTGCCGAAGCAATTGCTCCTTTTGGGCCTTTTTCATACCCACGTGGGAGTGAGCCAACTCTCTTGCCAGTTCAAACAGGAAATCCACCCGTCTTTCACCCCCCCACTGTCCTGGGTTGTCCACTGTGGCCCGCTAGCCAATGATGTTTCGACCATGCCTGCGGCCCTCAAACAGGTTGAAATCTGACTCATCAACAAACACTAGGATGTGAGGTCTTTCACTCCCCTCTAGCGCTAGAAGTCTCTCAAAAAGAGATGAATAAAGTAAAACAAAAACAATCATGTAGATGGGTCATATGGTCACAGCAATGCTGCTCAATATGTTCTTCACACAGTCAATATGACCCACTGTGGTTCCAATCCTAGAGTGCACGCATATGCAGATTTTTTGGGTAGTTTTTGATACAAAGAGAACAGGCACATAATGTTGATTATGTTCTGTTCCTGTTCAGCAAAATGTTTTGGTCATACACTGTATTGTAAAGCTGGATTCCAAAAGGTAAAGAGGAGGATACTGAAACTCTCAGAATTGGAACCCCAGTCTGCACAGTGTTGGCTACTTATACGTTACAAAATGATAAACAATGAATAATTGACTTACCTGCACATACTGGCGCTACAGCTCTTACTCTGCCAGTATTCCTATCAAATGATACTCTGTATATTTGTTTCATAGCGATTCGTTTCTGGATGGATTGGTCAAATAGATTAGTCACCTGCAATGTGGGACTCTCCTCATTTGTTAGGCAAAAATGATGTTACTTGTTATATACTAACTGATTATCATAATTTTGATATGACATCTTCCAAAACATTCCAAAATATTTTATCCCAATTCCCTAACACTATCTTGAAAATTGAGCAGACTATTCTGCATATGATGACTTATACGATGAAAATGTGCTGACATGTTTTCAGGACAATAACCATTACACTGAGAATCAACCAATTGGGATAGATCAGCAAGGTACATTCATTTGAAAATTGTACTAAATGTAAGCTGATTGTGTTAACTGTAGGATACTTGTACATAGCCATTTGCAAGGATGTACTAAATGCTTGAGACATGTACAAAAGCATTTGAAATTTGATGAAAGCAATGATAAATGCCATTCTGTTGTGAGGAACTGCAAGTTAGTTTTGGGATTTGTCCATGTTTTGAGAATGTCATCTCAGTTTTAAGAAATGAGCCAAACCAATGGAGAAAAACTGTAACACACTGTCCGCCAAACTGTGCTATCTCTCTTTGCTGCTGATATCTTCATGCAAGTTGCTATTTACCTGTGGTGATTTTGGAGGCTGACAGCCCTTGGGAAGAAGCTGTTGGTCACTATTTGTCATGGCTGTTACCACTGTAAGGTGTGACCCCCTCACCCTCACCCTCATCCCACACACTGCCCCTAACAGCCTCATTACCATAACAAAATGTATTCGGCAAATAGGGGGTTATGCAAATGTGGGTCAATTGACCCCTCTCTGGGTCTTCTAGGTAGGCAGAAAAATCGTGGGTCTTTTAGTGTTAAACAATGAAAACATTATCAGCATATTGTTTTTAAACATGAAAACATTGTCAGGAGAATGTTCTTAAATCATGAAAATATTATTGGTCTTAAACTATGAAAACATCAGCAGGATGTTCTTAAACTATGAAAACATTATCAAGTGTGGCGATCCGCTATTAGGATAAACGTTTCCCTTTAATCTTCACATCCCGTTCCCCGTTAATTTACGTCCCCGCCACACCACCATCACAACGCATACAAGGCACAAGCACAAAAAGCAGAGGACAATGCAACACAGTTGACAAAGAGAATGTTCCTGAATTATGAGAACATTATTGTTCTTAAACTATGAGAACATTATCAGCAGGATATTCTTTCTTCAGGTAAATGACACTGTGGGGCTGTAGGCACACTGCTCAAAGTATGACCATTCTACAGTGTTTTTTCCATGAAAAGACCCAGGTGGAGCTCCAAATGACAGAGCACTCACTCCACTTCAGTAATCAGTAATCAAACAGCACTCAGCCAGCTTCTAACATTGTACCTTATTGAAATCAGGTGTGATTATGATAGCTGATGTTGTTTATGACAGAAACACCATAAAATATCACCAAATAAAACCATATGAAACGTGAAAGTTATGATCCCACTTTCTAGGCGGTATATCTCAGCCAAAAATAGTAGGAGTGATACTCTTACCTTTTATATACCAGCTATGTGTCCATTCACGGCTGTGCATGAGATCGTGAGTAATCCTTTAACTTTTCCACTCAAAAAATGGCATGACATGGCTTGTCACCATTCATCGCGATTTTGGACTTCGTGTGTTTAGGCTGCCCTGGTGCTAAAACCATAAGGAATAAAAGAAAAAATCCGGTGATACCAAGCATCACATGGTTTGATGACGTAGTGCGCCTGTGAAATCCCATTTAACAGAGGAGGGAGGGAGCGCGGATGCCGATGTCCAACCGGAGTTAAAGAGGTTAAATTCTAAAGAGGGGAAGAATTTTCTCAACATGTCATTACAAACATTTAACATGGGCACATTTGCAGATACATGGTTTTTACTGGACAGGAAGGGGATTAGATTCAAATAAACGCAAGAAGTTTGTGCTTTAGAGAAAGGATCAGCACTCAGTGAATAACCTCCTAAGCCCTATGATAAGCTCATATGGCAAGGCTTAACTATACAGACCAGTGAGCAGTGATAACTAACACGTCTTTGGGTCATCAGGTCAGAACCTCCTTTCACCAGTGTTTCATCTATTTGGTCCCACGACACCTCCAGGAGGTTAGACAGTGGTTGCATCCGAAAGGCCCACTGGCATACTGTATTCAAATAAACACAAGAAGTTTGTGCTCTAGAAAAGGATCAACACTCAGTGAATACTCTCCTAAGCCCTGTGATACGCTATTATGGCAATGCTTAACTATACAGACCAATGAGTAGTGATAACTAACATGTCTTTGGGGTCATCGGGTGGGAACCTCCTTTCACTGGTGTTTCGTCTAGTTGGTCCCACGACACCTCCAGGAGGCTAGACAGTGATCTCTGGCGTCCCAGAGACACTCCCCTAATGCCAGGTCTCACTGCTCCCCGCACCAACCCAACAACCTCCTTAACCTTACTTACACATGACTACTACGTACTACAACTAGATACTACTCCTACCTACTAAACAAGTTGGGTCCATTCGGACATACTAAAACATTGGTGGGAAAGCACTCCATCTGCTGGCAGAGCAGAGGTACTGCACATGTGGATTTTGGTGCAGTACCTCAGCCAAGCCAGCACGAGTGCTTTCGTAGGCACGCCATCTGCTGGCAGAGCAGAGGTACTGCACCAAAATCTGAATGCACCTGTGACTATTGAAATTGTCCAAAAATGAAGCTGGCCACTCTTTACCCACCAGCAACATGTCTGCAAGCTCTCTCATGCAAAATGCGAGGTGTAGACGAGCAAGAGTTTGCAGACGCCTCCTTTTGCACATAATAATTAATTAACTGCCGCAGGTAAGCAATGACATGACATGCCACACTCAGAAACTTAAACATTGCACTTTGAATATCCTTTATATTGTTTTTGAAATAATCCAACCTGTTATGGTGATGACAACCGTCATCACTTCTCATAAGTGTCACAACACTGACATCATGTGTCAATCAAGTGTTTAGTTCATTGAATATCAATATGTAGATACAGCATTTCCACCAGCACATTCTGTCACGTGTGTAGGATGAGTCACTTTGAACACCTGTCACCACACACAGTACAATGACATCCAATAAAACTGCTCTGCCATGATGTATTTTCATGATGCCAAACTTAATAATCATTTGTTTTAACAGTACTAGTATTTATTGTTATTATCATTACTTATTTTATTATTGTTGTTTATTGTTGTCTTTTGAATGTCAAAGGAATGTAAATGTCCAATTTCAAACTAAGTTAATACCAGTATAAAACAGACCGCTTTGTTCATAATCATATCAGCAGTGGTGCATTTTGGGTAAGTAGTAGCCCTGCAGTATGCTCTGCCATCATACTACAATGTAGGCGTGTTTATTAGGCATGGTAGCATACTACTCCTCCTACTATGGTTTCGGACATACTGCATACTAATTTGGTCTACTACAATCCATACTACTTGGCCTTTCGGACGCAGCCAGTGATCTCTGGTGTTCCAGAGACACTGCTCTAATGCCAGGTCTCACTGCTTCCCGCACCAACCCAATGACCTTTTTTACCTTACTTACACATGGCTTTCTCAGCCCAAACAGCACTGCCACCTTCAACAAACCCAGGCTCCGTACATGCAAGCTCCAGGTAGAGACAGTGCCGATACTACCTTTCCTAGCACGTTCACCATACTCTGTTTCACACGCTACATAGCATAACTACAATATAAGCTAAAGTTAAAGGAGATAAACTCACAGGCTTTCTCAGCCCAAACAACACTGCCACCTTCAACAAACCCAGGCTCCGTTCATGCGAGCTCAAGGTAGTGACCGTGCCATAACTCCAATATAAGCTAAAGTTAAAGCAGATAGGTAAACTCACAGGATCAGCAAACACACTCACCTTGCAGCATGGTCTCAAACAAAAGGGATTCAAATAGGCCACTCCCACACTTAAATAACCTTCCTCTTCCTGGATTTCCTCCTGAGAGGAAGTGGATCTCTCCACCTGATCTCAAAGAGTTATGTGCCCTGCTTAGTAGTTCCCCCCGCTGGCCCCCAACTGACATTATTCCTCCTCATCCAGATCCACTGACTAGCTCTGGCTGCTTCATCTGACATTTCCTTCACTGTCTTTTTCAAACTCTGTCCCTGCACTCCGAGTTCCTCCAGGAGCAAGACAGCTGATCTTGCTATGAATCCCCTACACCCCACTTCCACTGGACAAATCCTAGTCTACCATCCTCGCTGCTCAGCTTCTACTCCTAAATCTGTATATCTAAGCTTTTTTCTTTCATAGGCTTCTTCCACTGAGTCTTCCCAAGGAACTGTCAGTTCAATGAAATAAACTATCCGTTGACTCAATGACTACAACACTGTGTCAGGCCTCTGCTTGGTACAAACTATTTCCTGGGGAACAACAAACTTTCCTCCTAAATCTACTTGCATTTCCCAATCACAAGCACCTACTAGGCGGCCACACCCTTGCCTCCTTACTAACTTATCCCTTCTGTATTTCTCCTCCTCACAGACAAACTGAATTGCTAAACTCCTATTCTTAAAACCCTCTGAATTTGCCTGTCTTCGTTTCCCTTAGATGCCTGCAGCTAAACTTTTCAACACCTGGTTATGTCGTCATGTATATCAGCCTTGTGACAAACTGGAACCTGTAAAGTAACTAAAGCTGAGACAAATGTAATGGAGTCAAAAATACAGTGTGTACCTCTGAGGCAGATGAAGAGTGTAACGAATCATAGAATGAAATACACAAGTTAAATACCTAAAAGTTATACTGAAGTAAATTAAGCAAATACTAAGCAGTACTTAGTTACATTCCACCATTACAAACATGGTCACTGGTTGGTCTCTGGTTGGTTCCTAGTTGGTCTCTGGTTGCTCACTGGTTGCTCTGTGGTTGGTTTGGTCAGACTTGTTGAGACTCTGTCTTTTTCCTGCAGGATGCTGGATGACTTCACTCATGAGGTGGACAACACTCAGTCCAGGTTGGACAACGTCATGAAGAAACTGGCCAAAGTGTCTCACATGACCAGTGGTAATCTGCCCGGCAACACATGATGTCACCCTGATTGTAGAGACAGAAATAAAACACTAGTTTGTTAGTTTAGGAGTTACTGATTAGTTACTTATAGTTAGTTACTGAGTAGTTACTGATAGTAACAGTTACAGTTAGTTACTGATAGGTAAAGTTTGTTACTGATAGTTACAGATAGTGACAGTTAGTAGTTGTTAGTGACAAGAGTTAATTACTGATAGTTAGTTACTGACAGTTGCAGTTAGTTACTGATAGTTGCTTATAGTGACAGTTACTGATAGTTAGTTAGATATTCGTTAGTTACTGATAGTTACTGATTAGTTACAGTTAGTTATTGATCGTTACAATTAGATGCTCATTAGTTACTGATAGTTACAGTTAGTCAGTGGAAGTTACAGATGGTGGCAGTTACTGATAGTTACAGTAAGATATTCATTAGTTACTGATTGTTCCAGTTAGTTACTGATAGTTACTTATTAGTTACAGTTAGTTATTGGTAGTTACAATTAGATGCTCATTAGTTACTGATAGTACAGTTTATTGATAGTCACCGATAGTGACAGTTACTGATAGTTACAGTTCGATATATGACATCTGTTGCATGTCTGTCCGTCCTGGAAGAAGGATCCCTCCTCAGTTGCTCTTCCTTAGCTTTCTACCAATTTTTTCCCCATTAAAGGGTTTTTTTGGGAAGTTTTTCCTGATAAGCTGTGAGGGTCCTAAGGAAAGAGGGATGTTGTATGTTGTAAAGTGAGAATTAGTAGTAGTTAGTTATTGTTAGTCAGAGTTATCGTTAGTCGTAGTTAGTCACAGTAGTTATAGTTAGTTAAGTTAGTCATAGTTAGTTGTGTTAAGCTATAGTTGGTTGCAGTTAGTTGTTTATGGTCATAGTTAGTCACAGTTAGTTTAGTTCATTGTAGTTAGTCACAGTTAGTTCTACTTAGTTTAGTTAGTTTCAGTTAGTTATAGTTGGTCGCGGTTAGTTATAGTTAGTCACAGTTAGTTATTGTTAGCCTGTTAGTTATAGTAAGTTGTAGTTTCTTTGTATTTATAATTAGTTTAGTTAGTTGTAGTTAGTCTTAGTCACACTTATAGTTGTAGTCAGTGAAAGTATGTTATAGTTTATTTGTAGTTAGTCGTAATTAGAAAATGTTACTTATAGTTAGTGGTAGTTACTTGTAGTTAGTCAAAGTTAAAGTTTGTTACAGTTAGTCGTCATTAGTTATAAACTAAGTGAAAATAAATAAATTTGTGTTTGGTAGATTATGTCTTTGCTCTAATAATGCCTCTTGGCAATAAATCTTATACCGTTAGAAAGCCTGTTTATTTCCCTTTTAAATGGTGCCACATTTGCACAGTACAGGCATTTGTGACATGAGCAGCAGAGCTGTGTATGTGAGTTGCGCCCATGAAAAATGTGCCAAATCTTCTCTGCCAATACCCAACTATTTTGCTTTTGCTATTGACTCTTGTCAAGGCCTGCCAGCAGTCGTGACCTCAACCCCATTGAACACTTGTGGGATCAGCTTGGGCATGCTGTTTGTGCCAGAATGACCAACACAACCTCATTGGTTGACTTACGACAAATGCTGGTTGAAGAAGGGGTTGCCATCTGACAGCAGTATGTGACCAGCATGAGGGGGAGGTCCCAGGCTGTTGTGGCTGTGTATAGTTCTTCCACACGCTACTGAGGCTTCTGTTTGTTAAATGAATAAATTGTTAAATTGCCAATATGTCTTCAGACTTCAATCAATCAATCAGTCAATTTTATTTATAAAGCCCAATATCACAAATCACAATTTGCCTCACAGGGCTTTACAGCATACGACATCCCTCTGTCCTTTGGACCCTCACAGCGGATAAGGAAAAACTCCCCAGTCAGTCATCCAATCCACCAAACCAAGACCAAGAGTCAGCAGCAAAAAAAAGCTGTTTGGCATTGGCAGAGAATATTTGGCAAATTTTTCATGGGCACAACCCACATACTCAGCTCTGCTGCTCATCCCACAAATACATGTTCCTTACAAATGTGGCTCCATTCAAACGGGAAATAAACAGGCTTTCCAATGGTATAAGATCTATTGCCAAGAGGCATTGTTACAACAAAGTAATAATCTACCAAACACAAATTTCCTTACTTTTTTTTCTCATTTTAGTCATTATTTGTACTTAGTTGTTGTTAGATTAGGTAGTTGTAGTTAGTTATAGTTAGTTGTACTCAGTTGAACTTAGTATTAGTTAGTCGTAGTTAGTTATAGTTAGTTGCAGTTATTCATATTGTGTTGCAGGTAGTTTTAGTCCATTAAAATTAGTCGTATATAGTTGCAGTTTGTTGTAATTAGTCGTAGTTTGTTGTACTCAGGTGTACCTAGTTCTAGTAGGGGTGGGCGATACGGCTGAAAAGTATATCACGATATAGCTTGTTCATATTGATCGATAACGATAATTATCGCTAATTTTTTTTAAAACCTATTTGAAATAAGGACCAGGAGAAAATGAATATATTTTAACACATTTATTTCAAACTCAGTAGCTTTCTTCTGATTTCAATCACAGTCATTAGTCAAGGCACACTGAGGAAAATGAAATGTCAACACAACCATTAGAAAACACTCAAATAAATGAAGACACACAAGATGGTATAAAAACTAAAAAAAAAAAAATAACCGTTTTCTCTTGACATCAAATAAAGCTAGTAAATGCTTTCAGGCAAACATATCTGTAAAGATGAGCAGCTGAACTGAAGACTATGTACAGATGAATAAGTGATTCACATAGCAAGGAAAGTGCATTGTAGAAATTAGTGCAAACCTGAGGTAGACTACAAGGTAGACTTGTAATGACATAACAGCATTGGACATCCAGTGAAATGGTAAGATCAATTCAAACCACTGTAAATTGAATTAAAACGCTTTAAGACGAGCAGCTAAGAAATAACAAATAACTGTACCATCTGTAACAGTGCTGGTATGCTGGACAAGATCTGAATGATGATATTTCACACAGTATCTGAATCTGCGCACTGCCTTTGAATCGTCCCCCATTTGAAGTCTAATGTTTTAATCTTCTCTCTTTCTACAAATCTTTATTGTATTCTTTCCATATTTCCCCACTTGTTCAATCAATCACGCAATTTAAATGTGAAAAGTCTCATTGACTTACCCCCACCTGTGTGTATGTGGAGAAGGAGAGGGGCGGAGGTGGTGGAGCTGTGAAAACATTTTGCACTCTGACACACTATCATGCGTTTAAATAACTTATTAGACAGATATATAGAGAGAAAGGCAACGTTTAGAGAGCAAACCCAAATAAGCAACTCCACCAGATGCAACCGCAACCCGTGACTATCAATATTTGTAAGTGACTTTACAAAAAAAACAAGCCCAAAGTCGCAGCTTATAAGCAGACCTATGCTCACACACGAGAATGGCGCAAACAAACCTGATGTTGTTAGCTGTTTGTGTGACATCGTTGCTAGGTTACCAGGGAGCAATTGAGTGTGTTCATGCAACCAACCTTGCACAGCCCGACTCCGAGGGTAACTTGCTTGGCTTTCCTCATGTTTTTTTCCCCGACAGAATGCAGTAACATTATCGAACATTATATCGAACATTTTTTCTATTGACGACGTGTTTATCGCAATACAATATGTTTTCGTTTTATCATCCACCATTAAGTATTAGTTAGTTATAGTTAGTTTTAGTGAGCAATAGCTAGTTGTACTTAGTTGTAGTTAGTTGTCCGTAGTCGTAGTTAGTTGTGGTTTGTTGTAGGGCTGGGCGATATGACCAAAATCTCATATCCTGATATAGCTCATTTTATATCCCGATAACGATATATATCCCGATATAGCATATTTTCTGTAAATTCAATGAATGAGTAGTTTATATAAATGTACCACATGGAAATGCATTTTGAAATGATATACTCACAAATAAATACTCTTTCATTTAGAACCTTTGTGCAAATTTTCCAACCTTTAAATGCTCAGAAAGTCAATTGCAGGAGTATTTCACCATGCATTTTCAACAAAATGATCCAACATGTAGCCTACTTGGTAACACCACCACCCTGATCATGTTACTTCAAAATATTCTTTGTTTAGAGGTAGTCTAAAACAAAAACACTTTAGGCCTAAAATGTGAATATTTGCCTTACAAATATTGGTAATGGTGGGTATATAAAATAACAAATGGAACACTTCTGAGTTTAAAGTGTAGCAGCAAAGTGTGGCTCACAATATAACAAGTAAAAAACAACACTCAAGTTTGAAATCCAAATGTAAAAATGGAACACAAGTTCCAAGTTGAAAGTGCAGCAGCAATATAAATTCAAAATCTAAGTAGAAGAAAAAACACTTCTTCAAGTTTCAATGGTAACAGCAAATTAAAATAAATACAGGCATAAAGAAAATATTGGTATATAAAATACCAAATGTAAACATGGAACCCTTCCAAGTTAAAAGTGCAGCTGCTAAATAAGGATCACAATATATTCAAAAATATATACTGTGTAATATAACAAATAAACAAAACTCCTTCAAGTAGCATGGATATGAAAACATCCAAAGATTTGAAAAAGAAAGAAATCAAGTATTTCGCAGCAACATTTCAATTTTTTGCCTTGTGTTGCTGAATCTCAGGCTTCTACAGTTTGAGTGCCAGGAATACAAGCTGGTCAACTCTTGCTGGTTTAAGTGCTGACCTCTGGCATGTAACAATGTTCCCACTTGCGGTGAATGCCCGCTGTGATGAGGAACTTGTTGCAGGGATACACAAATATTTCCTTGCTGGCTTGGCCACTCGGGGGAAGTGTGCCTCATGCTGCCTCCACCATTCCAGTGGGTCTGTGTCTGGACCAGCGTCCAGTTGGAGATAGAGGATGAGCTCCTTTTTAATGGACTCTCTGCTTGACTGATGGCCTGCCTGCCCTGCTGCTTTTTTAAAGTAGCTGCTCAAACTCTTCTTCTTCTTAGCAGGAATCTCCACTGGCTCATCCTCATCTCTGGCAGCTGTAGCTGGTGGAAGGGGGGCTGCCTCTGCTTCTTCAGCCACCAGCCTCTGCAGCTCTGCAGCAGCTCTTGTCTTCATGTAGTCCACCCTCTCTTGTTTGATATATGTGGTTTTAAAATGAGGGTCAACAAGAGAAGCTATGTCAAGCAGCTCGCTCCTCGGTTGTCTGGTCATCATACTTCTCATTTAGGTAGGTTAGTATGCTCTCTTTGATGGTTGTGGTGAGTGGAGTGTCGTCATCCTGATGCTTGAGTATCTGGTTGTTGAACAGATGGAGGACAGGTTTCAAATTAGAAACACTTGGGTAGTGCTCCCCAGACAAGGCATCTATAAACTCCTTGAGAGGACTCAGTGCCTTGTTCATGGACTCGAGCACGTCCATGTCCTGCCAAGCTGGGACCAGGTGATGTGCTTTCTTGTCTGCACGGAGGACGTGTGAGATAGCTTTCTCCTGCTCGATGATCCTTTCAGCCATCTCTTGCTTCGAGCCCCACCTGGTAGGGGTTTCTGTGATCAGCTGATGAGGGGGCAATGGTGGCTTTTGTTCTGCTTGAGCCTTGGCCAGTTCCTGTCTTCTCTTCCATGAATTGGAGAAGGCAGCCACAATCTTCCTGCAGACACTGACTGCTCGTTCCACTTGGGGTAGTTTCACACTCCTCCCTGTGTAAATAAAATAAAGGAAAAGTAAATGTAGTGTCTAATCTATACATTTATATATTACACTGTACAGGACAGTAAATGTTTTTTATTCACATATATACTGTGTGTGCGTATATATATATACAGTACAGGCCAAAAGTTTGGACACACCTTCTCATTTAATGCGTTTTCTTTATTTTCATGACTATTTACATTATAGATTCTCACTGAAGGCATCAAAACTATGAATGAAACACGTGGAGTTATGTACTTAACAAAAAAAGGTGAAATAACTGAAAACATGTTTTATATTCTAGTTTCTTCAAAATAGCCACCCTTTGCTCTGATTACTGCTTTGCACACTCTTGGCATTCTCTCGATGAGCTTCAAGAGGTAGTCACCTGAAATGGTTTTCCAACAGTCTTGAAGGAGTTCCCAGAGGTGGGTTCAGGTCCGGTGACTGTGGAGGCCAGGTCATCTGCCGCAGCACTCCATCACTCTCCTTCTTGGTCAAATAGCCCTTACACAGCCTGGAGGTGTGTTTGGGGTCATTGTCCTGTTGAAAAATAAATGATCGTCCAACTAAGCGCAAACCGGATGGGATGGCATGTGGTAGCCATGCTGGTTCAGTGTGCCTTCAATTTTGAATAAATCCCCAACAGTGTCACCAGCAAAACAGCCCCACACCATCACACCTCCTCCTCCATGCTTCACAGTGGGAACCAGGCATGTGGAATCCATCCGTTCACCTTTTCTGCGTCTCACAAAGACACGGCCGTTAGAACCAAAGATCTCAAATTTGGACTCATCAGACCAAAGCACAGATTTCCACTGGTCTAATGTCCATTCCTTGTGTTTCTTGGCCCCGACAAATCTCTTCTGCTTGTTGCCTCTCCTTAGCAGTGGTTTCCTAGCAGCTATTTGACCATGAAGGCCTGATTCGCGCAGTCTCCTCTTAACAGTTGTTCTAGAGATGGTCTGCTGCTAGAACTCTGTGTGGCATTCATCTGGTCTCTGATCTGAGCTGCTGTTAACTTGCAATTTCTGAGGCTGGTGACTCGGATGAACTTATCCTCAGAAGCAGAGGTGACTCTTGGTCTTCCTTTCCTGGGTCGGTCCTCGTGTGTGCCAGTTTCATTGTAGCGCTTGATGGTTTTTGCAACTCCACTTGGGGACACATTTAAAGTTTTTGCAGTTTTCCGGACTGACTGACCTTCATTTCTTAAAGTAATGATGGCCACTCGTTTTTCTTTAGTTAGCTGATTGGTTCTTGCCATACTATGAATTTTAACAGTTGTCCAATAGGGCTGTCGGCTGTGTATTAACCTGACTTCTGCACAACACAACTGATGGTCCCAACCCCATTGATAAAGCAAGGAATTCCACTAATTAACCCTGATGAGGCACACCTGTGAAGTGAAAACCATTTCAGGTGACTACCTCTTGAAGCTCATCGAGAGAATGCCAAGAGTGTGCAAAGCAGTAATCAGAGCAAAGGGTGGCTATGTTGAAGAAACTAGAATATAAAACATGTTTTCAGTTATTTCACCTTTTTTTGTTAAGTACATAACTCCACATGTGTTCATTCATAGTTTTGATGCCTTCAGTGAGAATCTATAATGCAAATAGTCATGAAAATAAAGAAAACACATTAAATGAGAAGGTGTGTCCAAACTTTTGGCCTGTACGGTGTATATATAAATATCTACAGATCTATATTTATACATTTATTTATTATAGATATCTTTTCTATCAAAATGTAAATGTATAAATTATATTTTATTGTTTTGTATAGAGGTGCACAGAGGATGCATTATGACTACAAATTCAGGTGGAATATTCTGTATTTTTAGCTTTTGAATGTTCAGAAACTCAATTGCAGGATGGTTTCACACATTCATGGCTGTTACTATAACTAAAATATTTCCATAGGCTGACATTTAAACATATTGTTTACATCGATTTAGAGTTAGACACTCACCAATGACTAGATGAAGACGGTGGCCAAAGCACTGTAGGCGTGTCCAGTCATTCAGGTGAAGTGCAAGGATGTTGTTGGTGGCGTTATCTGTGGTGACACAGAACAGGCGGTCCTCATGCAGTCCCCACGACTCAAGAGCTTCTCTGAGACCTCTGGCCAGCATTTCTCCCATGTGGTCATCTGGGAAATAACTTGTTTGTAAACACCAACTGTGGAGGTTCCAGTCTTTGTCGACAAAGTTTATCGTCAGGGATATATATGGATGTGTTGTTCGGCTCGACCACATTATCTGTTGTTGTAGCGTAGTACATCACCGTGTGTATTTCCTCCTCCAATTTGGCCCGGCACTCGTCATATAAGCCATGCAAGACGACTTGACTGAAGTGTTTGCGGCTTGGCATTGTGTATCTTGGATCAAGTGTTTTCACCAACTCACAAAACCCCCATTTCTCGACCGTGTAAATTGGAGCCTTATCTTTGCAGATGTGTGTTGCGATGGCAGTAGTTATCTGCTTCCATCTTTGGGAGTCTTTGCTGTATGGTGTGCCACAGGTAAAAGCCTCTTGTAGCGTCTGAGCTTTTGGTTTCTTTGTAACATCGTCAATGTTACTCGGCTGTGCTTTTGCGGCTTTCAAACATTGACTCTCTCGGTACTCTGTCTTGTGATTCTTGTGCAGGTGATAAAATAGGTTGGTAGTGTTTGAGTCCGTTGGGACCGGGCTGTGGCATACTTTACAAACTATGGTATTCTGATCCGTGTCTGTCTTTTTAAATCCAAACCACATCCACGCAATTGAAGTAGCCCCTTTTTTATGTACAAGCTCCTCGTCCTGTGTGTTGATTGGTCCTCGTTATCACCTTGTTGTCTCTGGGAATTACCCTGTTCTGTGTCACGTCCATTTTCGTCTTTCTCCATGTTTGTTTGTTTCTGCTAATCAGCGTCCTCAGCTATGCTGCGCGCCTGCGCGTGCCGTGTGGAGGAACGTAAGCGTCGGGATGTGAAATATTGCTGTAAAGCGCGTGCTCGTGCTTATGCGCTAGAGCTTCATATTAGACGAAATACATTTTCTATCGTCCAGACGATATATATATTGTCATATCGCTCTAGCCGAGCCGGCTGCCACCGGCTACTGGAGTAACTTACAGCTATGGAGCGCTTTTACCAGCTCCTCTAGTCACTGAGCCTCCATCTCAGCAAATATATTACATTTATTACTGGTACCATCATCATTGAAGCAGGCAGGCGAATAGCTAAACACAGCAGAGACCGAGACATCGCTAACTGCTAGACGAGGCGCGTGGGGTGGAGAACAGAGGTTGAGGGAGGTGTGGCTCATGACACACTGTGTTTTGGTCTACAGGCAGTGCACAACAGCAAACCTAGCGTTGAAACAATTTCGCTTTTTGCCCCTTTAAGAAAAGTTAGTTGTAGGTAGTTATGCAGTAGTTACTTATAGTTAGTTGTAGTTTAGTTAGTCATAGTTGGTGGTAGTTAGTTGTTCTAGTTAGGTATGCAGTAGTTAATAAGAGTTAGCTGTTAGTCATTGTTAGTTATAGGCGTAGTCCACTCTGTCCTAACTAATCACCTGTGATTTAAGTTACAGTGGTTAATAGTTGAAAGTTGAAGGTTTACTAACTGTCTGTATTTCAACAGATCGTCGTCAGTGGTGTGCAATCGGGGTGTTGCTCGCAATTCTCTTCGTTGTCATCCTTCTCTTCTTCATCCTGTGATTGATGCTTCCCTTCTGTCAGCACAGAGTACATCTTAAATCTGCATCTACTGGACCCTACTGGACTCTACTGAACTCTTCTGGACCCTACCGGACTCTACTGAACTCTACTGGACTCTACTGAACTCTTCTGGACCCTACCGGACTCTACTGTGTTCTTCTGGACCCTACCAGACTCTACTGAGCTCTTCTAGACCCTACCGGACTCTACTGAACTCTTCTGGACCCTACCGGACTCTACTGTGTTCTTCTGGACCCTACCAGACTCTACTGAACTCTTCTGGACCCTACTGGACTCTACTGAACTCTTCTGGACCCTACCCGACTCTACTGAACTCTTCTGGACCCTACCAGACTCAGCTGAACTCTTCTGGACCCTGCTAAAGTCTTCTGAACTCTACTTTACTCTGATGGCTCACTTTGTGTGAAACCATGAAACAAAAGCTGAAACAGTTCAGTCGAGTAAAGTCCTGGTCCTGAAGCAGCTGGACTGAAGACACTTCGGACGATACCATTCTGGGATGTAAAGGTTTTAATCAAATACCTATGTCATCCTTAGGACAAGTAACACACCTGAGGACAGGTAACACATCAGAGGACAGGTAACACACCTGAGGGGCCAATAAGGCTTCTGGAGAAATAGAAGGAGACTGAAGCTTTAATGTAGTTTAACATCAACACGAATTTCAGATTAACTCTAGTTTTATTCCAGTTTAATCCCAGTTTAACTCCAGTTTGATCCCAGTTTAGTTCTAGTTTAACTCCAGTTTAATCCTAGTTTAAATACAGTTGAGTCCCAGTTTAACTCCAGTGTATCCCAGTTTAATACCAGTTCAAACCCAGATTAATCCCAGTTCCCTGTTTAATCCTAGTTCAACTCCAATTCAAACCCAGTTTAATCCCAGTTTAACTCCAGTTTAACTTAATCTTTTCTTTTAATATGCAAAATAAAAGCAAGTTTATTGACTTTTTAAAATCTGGAAATCAGTCTTTTTGTACCAGTTACCACTGGACCCTGCTGGACTATACTGGACTCTACTGTCGTCAGCTGGACTCTACTGGTATCAGCTGGACTCTATTGGACTCTACTGGTGTCAATTGGACTCTGTTGGACTCAGATGGACTCTGCTGGTGTCAGCTGGACTCTACTGGTGTCAGCTGTGTTCTGCTGGACTCTATTGGACTGTAAAGGCACTTTGGTTCTTTGAGTGTTTGACTGTTAGAGGTCAAAGGTCAAACCAGTTACAAACATGTTTCTTGTGTTTTAATGTTTGTTTTATTTAAAGGGCTGAACATCACCAGTGTAACTACAGTTTAATCCCAGTTTTACTTCAGTTTAGTTCAAGTTTAATCCAAGTTTCACTCCAGTTTAATCCCAGTTTAACTCCAGTTTAATCCCAGGTTGACATCAGTTTAACTCCAGTTTAAGACCAGTGTAACTCCAGTGTAATCCCAGTTTAACTCCAGTTTAAATCCAGTTAATCCCAGTGTAATCCCAGTTTAAATTACGGGCGGTGTGAAGTCAGAGGCGTGTTTCTGAGCATGTTAATGACGCGTGAATTGGGTGTGACTGCATCAAACTGGTTTTCACGGTTTCTGTGTTTTGGAGTCTGTGGGCGGGGCTAAAATGATCCCACCCACCTGATCTCTCTGTGGGCAGGGTTAATTGTCTCAGTGAATTACTTGAGTCATTATCATAAATCCGCCTCCACACGATATATTCACTACAGCAGGTAGCATCACTTCTTCAGTCCGAGTTACAGCGCTCATCGTTACATCGTTTTTCTGTCACTTGACAAACTCAGAAAATCTGGATTTTAAATAAACACGAGTCTGGATATTAATCCTAGTTTAACACCAGTTTAATCCCATTTTAACTCCAGTTTAATCCCAGTTTAACTCCAGTTTAACTTCGATGTAATTCAGGGTTCTGGTTGGAGTTTGTTTCTTAGGGCGGGGTTTGTTGATTGTGGAAAATAACACTAAACTTTATGTTTTTGTTTACAGTTTGTGTTTGTTTGTTTTACTGACTGAATCTTTTTGTTTTGATGTTGTTTTCCTGAACTGTTTATTTTACTGCTTTTATTTTGAAGTCCTGATTCAGCACATTGATCAGTGGGAACTTCCTGCTGCGGCTGCTTCACAATAAAGGCTTTTCACCAGTGAAACTCTGGAAGGCTTTTACTGTGAAGCAGCTGCAGGAAGTGCGTCCTGAAGGTTAGCGTCCGTTTGATCTGGTGACAGCAGCCAATCACATCAGAGTTATGGTACGCGTGGCAGTGAAACGTCACAGTGATGACACGTATTTCCTGTTAAAGACAGTGTTCAGAGCTCATCCAATAAAAATCTATCAGACGTTACTGGTCATTATCAGTGTTTATTTGTAAAATAAATCCACTGTTACTGCTGCACGACAAAAACATGATGATAAAGATAAAGATAAAGATGATGATGGTGATGATGTCATTGATAATAGTAACCACTCCACGCTTTTTTTGAAATGAAAGCAGCAGATCAGTAATTGAATTTTACTGGTGTAGACATTTAGTTTAAAGTAAAACTGTTCTTGATCAGTTTATCGGACATTGATCAGTTTAACAGTTATTGATCGGTGAATGAAAACATCTGCCTTTATTATTTTATTTTATCTGGACGTCAACAGTTTTATGAAACTGAATTTTATTTCAATAAACTGAATCAGAAAAAAAATCTGATCCTTGAAATATTTTCTGTTTGTTTTTGACAAGTTAAAGAAAATGTTTTTAACTTATCAGCAGGAAGTCGTTTTTTTCATTACACCTGTAATCAGATTACTTTTCTGATGGTTATAATCACAGATGTTTTAAATCACGTCACAGTGACACAAACATGAGCTGATCATAGATTTACAGAAAGGAAACGGTTCAAAGTTTTTATTTTCAATTAAAAACATTTAAAATTAAAATGTTACAGTGGACACGTCCGCACAAGGACACGAGCTCAACTCCACTTAAGCCGAGGGAGCCCTGGTCAGTGGTGGCCAGGGGCTCTGGGGCTCGTCCATCTCCTCTGCCTCCGGAGCTGCCGCTGGATAACAGGTATGACATCCTAAGCCTGCAGGACTTCCCTCCAGCTGATGCTTCGTCCACGGCCCGGCACCACAAACCTCAGGCTCCATCCCTCCAACTCAGAAGCAGTGCACCCCCTCTGTGCTGGTGATCGAGACCTCCATGGTCCGGCACGTGGAAGTGCACAACGGCCGCACCTTCTGCCACCCTGGTGCCCGTGTCAGTGAGGTTGCATCCTCCGCCTTCCAGCTGACTGCACGGCACAGCTCGGCTTCCACACTGGTCCTGGAGGCCGGTATCAACGACCTCAGGAACCAGCAGTCAGAGGTCCTCAAGCACGACTTCATCTCCCTGGTGGACCGCCTGTTGGACAAGGGGAAGCAGCTAATTATTTCTGGCCCGCTTCCCCCACTTCGTTATGGTGACGTCACCACCAGCCATCTTCGCCAGCTGCACCTGTGGCTGAAGGGATACTGTTTGGCCAAAAGTATTCCTTTTGTGGACAATTTTACAGCTTTTTTTAAATAGACCCCACCTTTTTAAACGAGACAGCCTCCACCCAAACCAGGAGGGATCACAGCTTTTATCAGTTAACATTGACCTGACCGTCCGATCCTGTGCCACAGCCACCTCCTGACTCACTGTTCACACGTGCAGACCCTCCACCTCTCACCCACCTCCACCCGCCTCCACTACACATTGCACCACACACACTTCTCCCTCTGTAGCACCTTCTGTGCAACCGGAAACACAGGACGTTCACACCATAAAGACCATCATTACAAATAGAAAGTTGAAACCCAGGAATGTTTTTAGACCTAACTGTGTTTTTGACATCCCTTTGAAACATCATGATGAGTGCACGTTCAGCACAAACATTAAAATGGCAGTACTGAACGTGCACTCCCTTTTAAACAAAAGGGAGTGCACGTTCAGTACTGCCAATCTTTTATCATAAATGATTTTATCTTAGACAATAACCTAGACAGTATTCTCCTTACACAGACCCATGTCTGTGTAAGTTAACTCTGTCAGTTAACTCCAGTTTGATCCCAGTTTATTTCTAGTTTAATTCCAGTTTAATCCTAGTTTAAATACAGTTGAGTCCCAGTTTAACTCCAGTGTAATCCAAGTTTAATACCAGTTAAAACCCAGATTAATCCCAGTTCCCTGTTTAATCCGTCAATGTCAGTAATAATTCAAAGAAATAATGTCTGCATCTAATGACTGTAGGATAGCTGCTGTAAATTCATGATTATTGACTGTCTACCCATTTACGTTCCGATGTGCAAGTAAAATTGTGTAACGTAACTGTTTAGTACTCGCCAACTCCAGGGGTCTTCAGTAGCCCCCCCTCTGACTCAGGGATCCCCTTTCTCCCCCTCTCCTCCTTCCCGCTCATGCGTCATCATCTCTCTTTAGAGCCTGCCATTCCCTGTTACGAAGTAATCCTTTCCTTGCAGTAGTTCTTTCAGGATGATTTTAAAGTTTATTTCAATCAAGCGCTCAGTCTTGGATTTGGCAGATTACACATATACCCTTTCATAGGGAGATTGCTCTCTCAATTTTTGCTTCAGTCTCAGGGTTGCGACTTTTTCCTCTGCTGATTTACATTCCACCCTAACAGCAGCTGGCGCGTCTCCTTTTTTTCACCCTCTCCGCCTCCTTTGCCAGGATGTCACTGCCAAGACCCTCGGAGAACATCAGATTAATTTTCTCCAGTATGTGCTCGTTAATTTCTTTGGGGCAGGCCATAAACTATAAGAGACACTGCAGAATCAAACCGCGTGTCAGCACCGGAAACCGGAAACTGTATGAGAAACTGTACCGAGAAACCTGAAGGTGTCCACAGTAGACACTGTGCTGTTGAGGATGGTGTGGAGGGGCAGTGTTGGGGGGCTTCTCCTGAAGTCCACTGTCATCTCCAGTCTTGAGTGGGTTCAGCTCCAGGTGGTTCTGACCACACCAGAGGACCAGCTGCTCCCCCTTCTGTCTGTATGCAGACTCATCACAGTCCCGGATTACATCGATAACTGTGGTGTCGTCGGCAAACTTCAGGAGTTTCTCAGAAGGGTCCCCTGAGGTGCAGTCGCTGGTGTACAGGGAGAAGAGCAGTGGGGAGACTGTAGTTGGTAATGTCCTGAAGACCTCTCCAAACTGGGTCGTTGACTGAGAAGCTGTTTTTTAGCTTCTCACTGTACCAGATCTTGGCTACCCTGATCTCTTTTGTCAGCTTGTTTCTGGCCTGCTTGTATAGGGCCCAATCCTTACCCCTGTAGGCCTCCTCCTTGGCATGGTGCAGCCGCCTGAGTTTGGGTGTGAACCAGAGTTTGTTGTTGTTGTATGTACGGAAGATCTTGGTTTGCACACACATATCCCCACAAAAACTGATTTAAGATGTCACAGTGTCAGTCAATTCGTTAAGGTCTGTGGCTGCAGCTTCAAAAAAACACTCAAATCTGTGCAGTCAAAGCAGGCCTGTAGCTCCACCTTTGACTCCTCAGTCCACTTCCTTGAAGTCCTTCCCACCGGCTCACAAGTTTTTAATTTCTGCCTGTAGATCGGGATGAGATGGAGCAGACAGTGATCAGAGAGCCCCAAAGCTGCATGGGAGACAAAGCGATAAGCGTCCTTTAAAACTGTGTAGCAGTGGTCCAGTGTGTTAGAGTTCGTGGTGGGGCATTTTATGTGCTGTTGTATCTGGGAAGTTTGTGAGAGAGGTTTGCTTTGTTGAAATCCCCTAGGATGATGGGCAGGGAGTCTAGATGTTTTTTCTCCACGTCTGTCACCCGGTCAGCCAGGTGTTGTAACACCTCCGTTACACATGCCTGAGGTGGAATGTAAACACCGACCAGAACAAACGAGGAAAAAGGAGGAATAAAACGGTTTACAGTTAATGATGAGAGTCTCTAAGTGAGGGCTGCACGACTTCTTCAACACTGTGACATCTATATACCAACCTTCGTTTATGTAGAGGCACATTCTGAAATGTTGTGAATTAGATATGTGTAAAATAAAGACAGATATGACCCTGTCATGTTTTATATATGAAGAGCGCACGTGAATACAGGAACAAACATGTCTTTGACTGGTGTGCACACATGAAGAACACGAGTTTGGAAACTAAATACAAACAGAGCTCAGTTCTGACATCATGACATCATGTGATGAACTTTAGTCTGTGAAATAATGATGTGAATGGACAAATCGAGTGTATGCTGCTGCTGTCGATACCTCAGTTGGACAAATCTGAGGTCAGAGTGTCACTGTTTCATCTATGAGCCAATATACTGTGTTTTATAATGTGTTTGTTTTATGGCTTTAATTCTTTTCATCACTGTGTGTTATATGTGTTGTGTGTCCAGGGCTGCCCCTGACTAAATTGGGGCCCTAAGCGAAATTTTATTTGGAGCCCCCCACATTCACTAACAGATGGCACCATTTACCTACATAGAAATAGTATAATAATATAAAACTTATATACCAACATAAATTGATGCGCTATAAACTTTAGCCAATATTATATATTGGCTGAAGTTTCTAGCCTATCAATATATAAGACCACTGGTCATTTTACCACTCCTTTTCATCAGAGGTGAATGCGTAGGGCGTTAACAAGACATTCAATAAATTTTAATCAGGGCCACTGGAAACAAAAAAATTTTGAGTCTAGACAGAGACTGGAGACAGAGATTCCTATCCAATAATTAGCAACTTAGGTGTTTGTGCCACAAAATTTTATTTCAACAACATACCCACCTTCAAGTGAAGCATGAGCTTCCTCTTGTTTTGCCTTTTTTTCTCTCTTGCTCGCTTCTGACCCGTGATGTCTTTTGGACGACATGTTGACAACTCTTCACCTGCCAGAGCCTTCAGCTATCAGGCTCCTCTCCTGTGGAATCATCTTCCTGTTACAGTCTGGGAGGCAGACACCGTCTCCACATTTAAGACTAGACTTAAGACTTTCCTCTTTGATAAAGCTTATAGTTAGGGCTGGCTCAGGCTTGCCTTGTACCAGCCCCTAGTAAGGCTGACTTAGGCCAAGTCTGCCGGAGGACCACCTATAATACACTGGGCACCTTCTCTCTCTCTCTCTCTCTCTCTCTCTCTCTCTCTGTCTCGTGTCCTATTACTGCATCTTGCTAACTTGGCCATTCTGCATGTCACTAACTCGGCTTCTTCTCCGGAGCCTTTGTGCTCCACTGTCTCTCAGGTTAACTCGTATTGCAGCGGTGCCTGGATAGTGTGACGTGTGTGGTTGTGCTGCTGCCGTGGTCCTGCAGATGCCTCCTGATGCTGCTGTTATCATTAGTCATACTTCTACTGTTATTATACACATATGATTATTGTCACATGTATACTATCAGATATTAATATATTATTATTAATTATATATTATTACTTTCATTAATGTCGTTGTAAGCTACTGTCATTACCGTCTGTCCTGCATCTCTCTCTCTCTCTCTGTCTCATTGTGTCATACAGATTACTGTTAATTTATCATGTTGATCTGTTCTGTACGACATCTATTGCACGTCTGTCCGTCCTGGAAGAGGGATCCCACCTCAGTTGCTCTTCCTGAGGTTTCTACTGTTGTTCCCCGTTAAAAGTCATGGATTTTCTCTCACTTAATGATAAAATTTAGTAATAACTGTCTTTAAAGTTGATTTTTAAAATTGATCAATAAATATTTCGTATCGAAAAGTCTCGCGCATTGATCTGACCAGCCTCTGTTTTCGTCAGGTCACACGTAACGTGCGCAGCGTAAGTTAGCAAGGTGCAGATCGGATCGAGTGACAACATGCTAACAGTTTAGCTCACAAAGATGCCAGGAAGGTGCTCATTCAACAACGTTTGGCTGCACTCAGAGAAGTATAAATCATGGCTGGAGAAGACGGAGGACAAAGGCAAGGCTGAATGTGTCGTATGCAATAAGACATTTGATATCTCTAATATGGGGGAGGCAGCATTGACTAGCCATGCTAAAGGAGCAAAGCACCACGCTGCTGTGACTGCCTGTGAAGCTAGCGCCATCACGAGCTTTTTCCGACCACAGACAACCCCCCAGACGGCCACTGTGACACCGGCTGTTTGCAGTAGCAGTACTGCCACCTCCTCATTGAAACAAGTGACTCTCTCAAATGTTGTCACCAGAAATGAAGTGCTAATGTCAGAAGTTTTATGGGCGCTTAAGGTAGCTAATGCTCACTTTTCATACAAGTCATGTGAAGACATAAGCCAGCTTTTCCAGGCTATGTTTCCAGATAGCCAAATAGCAACGAAATTTGCCAGAGAAATCGACCCCTTTCTCATCTTGTATCAGACGGACAAACCTATGCTGCCCTTCCTCTGCGAGGATATGAATAAACTGATCAAAGGTAAGATTAAACATATTTATTATGTATTTGCTGTGCTTTTGATTTGTTACATCCAGTCTATTTATGGTTAGAAACACACAACACTTTGAAATTGAACCAATGTGTGGTAGCCTAGTGCAGAATTATGACTTGAAGCATAACATGTTTAAACTTACAACCTGTTGCATGATTGTGCATTACCAAAATGTGTGCGTCTTAATACAGTTAATGTTCCTATCCTATCCATCACCAAAACCTGAAATTGCCCTTATGAAACCCGTTACATTGTAAGATGTAAGCTACCTTTCTCAAGGCATCATCTAAGACAGCAGCCTTATTATCGCCAGGTTACTGTCTGTTCCATAAACGCAGCAGGGCAGGACTGGGACAAAAAAGCGGACCTGACATTGTGGGCCCAGACCAGCCCACACACACACACACACACGCCGCCGCCAGGACTGCGCGCACTTGGCGTAGCCTACCTCCCTCTCCTGTCCTGTGACTGTGTGTGTGTGTGTGTGTGTGTGTGTGTGTGTGTCGCGCTGTGGCGTGCGCTTACACACACACACACACACACACACATCACCCAGCACTGTCAGGACAGGCGAGGCACAACGTCAAGTGCGCACATGGAGCTACACTGTGCACGTGAAATGCACCACGCACGCGCATTTCACTGCGTGCGTAATACACGTTTGGAAAGCTCCACTTGTCAGCTGTACAAGCTACACCAGGCCCGCGGGTGTTACCGCGGTTATGCGGCATAGAAATAACAGTCTGTAGCAAATTCAGTTGATTTTGAATAAACAACTTTATTAAATTATGTTTTTGTACAAGATATAATAGTATAGATAAAAGAAGTTTTATAATTAGGAAAAAAACAGGTATTGCCTGATGAAGATGTGATTTTGGCCCACCATTCAGTTGGTCAGAGAAAAATTTGGCCTGAGGCAAACCTAGTTGCCAACCCCTCGTCTACGCTATTATTAATAATAACTAAAAGCTAGAATGAGATAAATGGTAATTAAATGCAGACAATACAAGTAGCACACATCATATGTTTAACACAAATTAAAGTGATGCATGTATTGCTGTATTATGATTTAGGCCTATAATTTGCTACTTAAGAGTCAAGAGTTATGGAGAAGGGGTGGAACTATATGAGTTTAGCTTCAGCCCACTCCTTTTCAGATGTGAACAAAGTTTGCAAAGTGCAGCTACTTGCTTACATTGTTTTCTTTAATTGTTTACTTACTCTATTTTACATGATCAAAATAAATATTTTAATCATTCATTCAAACCAAACATTCTGTTTATTTGAATCATTTGCAGGGCTCATGGGCCGATTTGTGGTGGACAAGCACCTGCAAGATGCAACATCCACACTCAAACTTCTGGAGGTGCCTTTCCAGGACAACAGTCTACATACGGATGCTTCACAAATTGACATTGGATTTGCAGCAGACACCATCCTGAAGCAACTCAGATCCTCAAAACAGGTGTCAGAGAGGCAGGCGATCGAGGTGAGATTGGACTGTAAGAGGCTTTTGATCACCCTCCTGGAGAAGCTGCTGAAAAAGGCTCCATTGCAGCACACATGAGTGAGAAGCATGCAGTGCCTTGACCCAAGACACATGGCTCAATCCAAGGAACAGTGTGTGAAACAAATGACAAGAATGTTACACATACTTGTTGAATGTAAACACATAGATGATGCAGTGTGTGGGAGAGTCACGTGGGGCGTCGTCCGGTATGGCTGTGTAGCAGAGAGCTCCGCAGGGCTGAGCACAATATACCCCTCTAAAAGTATTACATGTTGTCATAAAATACCCACATAGAAGTCTAACACTAACTGGAACAACTCGGGAACATGCCTGACAAGAAACCAACCGCGCGGGGGGAGAAGAAAGATGGAAAAGAGATAGCTTCATCGGAGGAACAGACTGATGTTGCCACCGAGCTAGCTAGCATCAAGACCATGCTACAAGGTATCGCGACTGATATTGGTGGAGTGACAGGGAGTTTGGTTTGTCTGCAGACCACGGTACAACAGCTTGGAGGAAGAATCACGGAGGCTGAAACTCGCATCTCCAACTTGGAAGACGGATGTAACGCGAGGGACAAAACGGTTAGCCAAGTCAGGAAAACTGTGGAACAACTCCAGGAGAGAGTTAATTATTTGGAGGACGCAGGACCCCGGAACAACGTTCGCATAGTTGGTGTCGTGGAAAACTCAGAGACAGGGGACATGGAGACGTTTGTGCGCACACTGCTGGAGGGATGCCTGGGCATGGATGTTGGCAGGGGCCTTGAAATTGAAAGAGCGCATAGATGCGGACCCAAGCCGAACACAAACGCAAGATTCAGCCGGCACATTCTGGTTAAATTCCTCCGTTCAGCGCGAGAGAGGCAGTGCTGCGTGCCGCACGTGAGAAGGGAAACACCGAGTGAAGGGCCAGCGCAGCGAGACTTATCCAGAGACACAATACAGAAGCGCAAAAAATATGATGAAGTCAAACGCCAACTCCGGAGCATGAAGGATGTGTCATATGCAATGCTGTATCCAGATACCTTGCGGATCACAGTAAATAACAAGCGTCATCTCTTCACTACACCTGCAGAGGCAAAGGCTTTCATCTCCACATTACGCTGACATTGTTTGGGCCGTCAAGCTGCCACTTGAGGGAGATAGAAGGCAACACAACCCCCTGGAGTATTGGATTTCAGTGTATAACGGTGAAGTAGTGATTTATGGACCGAAAGACAAAAATTATAGGTGAAAAATGGTTATCCCCCACACCCGCAGGACTTCTTCATAATTACCTGAAGACACAATATCCCACAGGACTGTTTAGTGTTTCATAATGTCTGCACAGTACAATGTTTTAAGTTTTACTCAAGTTTAGCATAGAAAATATATTTCATATTCAAAAGTGGGATTAAGACAGGCTTATATATTTGGACATTCTGGTGACTGCTACCAGCACAGTGCAGACTTGTATATTATGGTGTGTGCCTCAACTGGGTCGTTTTTATTTATTATTATTTTTTGTTAACTGTTACTATGTTTGGTTATTGGTGTGGGGTTGATAAGATAACTGAATAATGAAGTAGCCTATTCAACTTACACAGGAAAGGGGTAGTGAGTAATGTTAATGTTATTCTATAGCGGCCGCTTGAGATGCCCAAACATAAGGGTATAAAATACATATTACAAGAGGGGTGATGGAGTGCTTAGCAGCCGGGCACTCATAGTCTCACGGACCTATTATGGTCGGTTGTTTTTGTTGTTGTTTTTCAAGGTTCCAAATGACAGTAAACCTGGGCCAGTTGGCTAGGTTGATCTGTCAGTTGCTGGTGTTTTTTGCTCTATCTCTTATTGTTCTTTTTATTTTTTGTCATGATTCTTTAGCACATTCTCATTTCCCTGGTTATTCATCACAGCCAACTTACATTATAAACACAGAGCAATTTATAACATGACAGGAACATTAAAAATAGTTACTTGGAATGTAAAGGGAGCTAATCTAGCCACAAAAAGGAAAAAACTTATGATGTATCTTAAACAAAAGAGGGCGGATATTGCCCTTCTACAAGAGACGCATTTAGATACAACAGAATCAAAAAAAGCTACAGAGGGACTGGGTTGGTCAGATTTTTTACAGTACATTTTCATCCAATAAGCGAGGGGTTATTATTTTGATTCGCAAAACTGTGACCATTAAAGTGTATGACCAGAAATCAGATACAGAGGGAAGATGGGTTGCAATTGATGTGGACCTAATGGGCAGGAGATGCTCATTAGTAAATTTATACGCCCCTAACACAGACTCTCCAGAGTTTTTCTATAACCTACATGCAGTAATACAGAGTATGGGAAATAATAATACTGATATTATAATCGGAGGTGATTTCAATCAAGTAAGGCATAATACATTAGATAGATCAGGCAATGCAGGTAGATCTAGAAATATTCAGAAATCCCAGATAGCTATCGATACTGTCTCAGAGGAACTTGGTCTTGTTGATGTATGGAGGCATGCATCCTCAGGAGAGGGAATATACTTTTTTTTTCTAATCCCATGCATCATATTCTAGGATCGATTACTTTTTGATATCAAAGCAACTTGTGCCAATAGTGGAGCAGACTTCTATTGGTAATATTGTTATTACTGATCATGGTCCTGTAGATATGACTCTGAGATTTAAGAGTGAGAGGCGTTCTACCCGTTGGAGATTGAATACATCTCAGCTCCAAAATGAAAATTCATGTCAGTTTATACGACAACAAATATTAGATTATTGGGAAATCAATGAGGGCACAGTGGATGATCCAGGCGTGGTATGGGATGCCTTTAAGGCATACTTAAGGGGCAGGTTAATACAACATTCATCATCTAAAAAAAACAGGCATCTGATCAACTTTCTGAATTAGAAACAGAAATAAAGGACCTAGAGAGGCAATATGCAGATAGAGGAGACCAGAAATTATTGGCTAATTTAAGTAAGGCAAAATTTGAATTAAACACTATTATGCAGAGAAAAGCAGAATTTTCATTGTTTAGATGTAGGCAAAAATATTATGAACAGGGTGAAAGGGCAGGGAAATTATTGGCTCAAAGAGTGAAACAACAACAAGCTCAAACTTTGATCTCGGCTATACAGAATGAGAAAGGGGAAATTTTAACAGATACTATAGAAATAAATAATGCTTTCCAATTATTTTATCAAAATTTATACACATCACAGGATTCTTGGGATAGTAGTGAATTTCAAAATTTTCTGTCTAGGGCTACTTTACCGGCACTAACTGAATCAGCTAGAGAGAGGCTGGGGGCATGCGTTACACTGGGAGAGGTTCAACAAGCGATTAGATGTCTTAGTGCTGGGAAGTCTCCTGGGGGTGACGGATTTCCCACAGACTTCTATAAGTCATTTTCTGACCTGTTGGCCCCCCGAGACTTCTTACTGTTTTTCAGGATGCGTTCCAGAGGGGAAGCCTACCGGAGAGTATGCAGAATGCAATAATAACATTGATACATAAGAAGGGCAAAGATCCACAGCATTGTGGGAGCTATAGACCAGTATCCTTAATTAACGTGGACGCCAAGATTTTGGCTAAGATATTGGCATTAAGACTAGAACTGTGCCTCCCTACCTTGATCCACCCTGATCAGGTGGGATTTGTTAAGGGGCGGTCCTCAGCAGATAACTTGCGCAGATTGTTACATTTGGTATGGCAAATGAGGAACAACATGGAACCGGTTGTGGCTTTCTCTTGGCTTTGGAACCCTTAGCCTCAGCAATTAGGAACCATGTTGATATTAAAGGCATTGTTTCAGGGCAAAAAGAACATAAACTTTTATTATACGCGGATGACGTCCTAGTGCTGTTAAGTAACCCAGAAATTGCAGTGCCTAATATTTATCCATGATTTAGTTCTTTTTCTCGTATATCAGGTTACAAGATCAACTGGTCGAAATCTGAAGCAATGCCTTTGTCCAAAATATGCCCTCCCAGTATTCGCAATAATTGGCTATTTAAATGGCTTCCATCTGGATTGGTATACTTGGGGATCATGATTACCCCAGGATTAAAAGATGTAATGAATGTAAATCTACTGCCCCTTATCCAAAAAATTGAAAGTAATTTACAAAACTGGTCAAAATTAAGTTTATCATTAATTGGAAAGATACATTTAGTGAAGATGATTATAATACCACAGATTATATAACAAGCATGCTACCTTTGGACTTCCCACTCCCCCTTCTGTCTAGATTTAATGGGGCCATAGGTGGTTTCTTGTGGATGGGGAAGAAGCCTGCTTTTAATAAAAAGAAACTATATGCATCAGTAGAGGAGGGCGGTCTAGGATGCCCAAGAATAGATTGGTATCACCATGCCTTCAGTCTCAGTCAGCTATCTAAGTCAAATATGCCAGAGGTCTGTGCTCCTGCCTGGGTGGCAATAGAGAAAGAGTTGATAGAGCCCTTCTCAGTGCAAGCTTTCCTCACTCAGACAGGAGGTGATGTACCCTACAGAAACCCTGTGTTGGCATTTTCTAGAGGAAGTTGGAGATGGGCCCACCAGGCGTCTCATTTGAACTATTACCACACTATGGGTTCATCAATATGGTATAATAAGTCATTGAAAATGAACAAAAAATCAGTCATGTGGGAAAACTGGGTGAAGGCAGGGGTAATGGTACTGGAAGATTTATTTGACGGGAAACACTTAATCTCCTTTGAGCAATTTATATCTAAATATGATATCCCCAGCAAAGATTTTTGGAAGTTCCTTCAGTTAAGGAGCTGTATTACAACAGCAGATAGAAAGGTCAAATTTGCACCTGTCTCTTGTATTCAAGAGCTATGGCGATCAGGCTGGAAACTCAGAGGAGGGACATCCAGATTTTATGACATGTTAAGAAAACATCAACCCCCAAACTATCAAGGTGTGAAGCTAGCATGGGAAAAAGACCTTAGGGTACCTATTGACTGGGAGGTTTGGGAGGAAACAATCCGGTCCTGGTACACTATAGCCCGAGACATGCAGACACGGCTGATTTCATTCAGAATATTGAATAGGAACTACTGGACCCCTGCAAAAATGTCTAGGTTGGGACTTAGGGAGAATGATAAATGTTGGAGATGTGAGAAGGAAAGGGGCACACTGGTACATATGTTCTATGAATGTGAGATGGTGCACAACCTCTGGGTGGCTGTTATCCAATGTATCAATAAAGTACTGAAGATAGAGTTCAGAGAGGGGCCAGCTTTATGTATTCTGGGTATCTTGCCGAGGAAATCCGGTCTATCTACACAAATGTGCATATGGGTGAAACTAGCTCTCGCAACAGCAAACAGGGTAGTCCTGAGACACTGGAAGTCAAAAGAAAAGATCAGTTTAAGGAATAGAGAGATGAACTAACCAAGATAGCTTCTTTTGAACAACTTATTTATAAGATTAATAATAAGTTAGATCTCTTCTTGAATGTATGGGCTCCTTATTTGGAAATGATTGGAAAGTGATGATCATAATGGCTAATACCTGTACACTACCCCATGTACCTTATATCTATGTAGGTTCAAGGATTAGACATGTCATGTAACACTGTGTTGTGATGAATTTAACTGTCGGGATTGGGCACTTTATTTCTTGTTTCTTTTAAGTTTCTTTTACTCCTTCTTTTGCTTGTTATTGTCAGGTTTGTTTTATGTTTCTTAAAATGTTGACTTAATCTTGTTTGTAATGCTTATATTTACACACTGGTTGTGTATTTGCATTTCTAATGAAAAGTCAATAAAGAAGTTAAATAACAAAAAAAAAAAAGATGATGCAGTGTGTGATGATACCCTCAGAGAGTTTAGGGAGGTTTGTGATATGGCTCGTTGTCACGCTGCTTTCAGGGAGTTTGATCCCATCACAGATAGAGTTGACAGCCTTCTCTACGAGACAGTGGGGACAAAGCCATCTTTTTGCAGAGTGTGGGATCTGATGAAGCTTGTACTGGTCCTGTCTCATGGACAGGCCAGTGTGGAAAGAGGATTTTCAATCAACAAAGAATTGATTGTGGAGAATCAGAAAGAACTGTGGTGGCGCAGAGACTCATTGTCGACCATGTCCGATCTGTTGGGGGTGTAACAAACGTTAACATCACAAAAGAGCTGCTCATGTCTGCAGGTGCTCGACAGAAGTATCATGCCTACTTGGATGAGCAGAAAAGAGTCTCAGAAAAGCAAACTGTTGATCTGAAACGGAAGGCCCTCAATGATGAACTCCATGATTTGAAAAAGAGGAGGGCTACAATTGAGGCTGATATTTGTGCCCTAGAAAAGTCAGCTGATGAATATGCTGAGAAAGCAGAGACCACAAGCAAACTGACATTCATCGCCAAATCCAACAGTTTCCGGCGTACTGCAAAAGAAAAGAAAGCTTCTCTGCTGAAGATTGAAAAGCAAATTGATGAGAAGCTGGCAGAAATGAAAAAATGAATGATGTATGGATTGTTTCTGTGGGAGGAGGCTATAGCTTGCACGTTGATGTGAAGCTTTCACTTTAATGTAAAGTTTGTTTGTTTTTGTTTGTTTTTTTTATTATTATTTACAGTTTTTCCATTTTCCCGAACATTTACATACAACATGGACACTGACAAGACAAAAACACACACATAATAAATGGGGGGGGGGGGGTACATGTTACTTCGTGAAAAAGTCACTTCTCAAAAACAACAGATGATGGATATACAATAAAGAAAATTGCTCATCAAGGTCTAAGATGTGGGTATACCAACTGTTTGTATCAGTTCAGAAACCTCCTGACAATATCCCCTTGACTACTAAGACCTCTATCACAATCTTTCAGTAACCCAGCTGCTCTCTCCATGTTAAGGAGGTCTAAGTATTCTAGGAGCCATGCCTCCTTTACAAAACAGGCCGGCCTTCGTTCTTTCCAATTGCAAAGAATTAATCTTTTAACTGAAAGGCAGGCGATTGATAACTGGGATAATTCTATTGTCAGGGTTACAGCCCAAGATACAAACAGTGGGTGACGGGGTGAGGGTGACACCAAGGATCTCCGTCATGACTGAATGCATCTCTGACCATAAAGTTTGGACGGCTGGGCATTCCCACAGTAGGTGAAATAATGAGCCACGAAGGCCAGTTATGCCAGCACAGATCATCAACATTTTCAGACATCTTGGCAAGTCTGACGGGGGTAATATAGGCTCTGCATAGAATTTTATACTGCATCATCTTGTATCTCACGCATTTAGATAAATGTATACCAGAATTCCAGATATGGAACCACTGAACAACAGAAAGAGATAATTTGAGGTCATCCTCCCACGCCTCCTGAATGGAAATGTACAACTTATAACAATCAGATGACAAAAATTTATAAATGCAAGAAACAGTGCGTCTAGACCTGATGGCTTTTGCAAAAACTTCATCTTGTTCTTCGCAAGAGGCAGGCTCTGTCCCCTCAGTAAGATTTTTTTTCAGAATGGAAGATAACTGAGCGTATGTCAGAAAAAATGTATCTGATAGAGCGAATCTTTCCTTAATCAACTCATAGGGTAAGATCCTACCATCGTAGATCTGTCTGATTGTATTAATGCCACATGTCATCCATTGTTTGTTACTGAGCGTGCCTCTTCCAGACAAAAGAGCAGGATTGTTCCAGACAGGGCATGAAGGAAGACATAGTCCACTATTAATATTAAACCTTTTATGTAAAATTCTGACAATGGAACATGAAAAACTAATAATACAATTGTCCAAAGCAGCGGGAGGTTTAGAGTAATACCATAACAAAGCTAGTGATATACTTTTATATTGAGCCAATACCGATTCCTCTAGCTGTTCCCAGCTACCCACCTGATAATGATCTTTGTATGCCCACGAGAGTGGATACCGTGCATTATATGAAATGTAGTAATTGAATAAATCTGGAACACCTAGTCCACCTTTGGATCTTGGGATGCATAACTTTTTGTGTGAAATTCTGGGTTTATTTCCACACCATAAAAACTTAATAAAAAAAGAATGTATTTCTTTAAACCAAGAATCAGGAAACTTAAGAGGAATATAAGAAATTATATACAAAGGTCTGGGCAATACATTCATTTTCAAAAGTTCGATTCTGCCCCATAAAGAAAGAGGTAAACTGGACCACCTCTCCAAGTCATCTTTTATTACACGCAGGATAGAAGGGCCATTCAAACTAAATATTTCTGTGACTGGGGCTTTAACAATAATTCCCAGATATTTCATTCCCTTTAACTGCCACAAAAACGGTATATCCCCAAGATCAGCCTTGAATGTGCGAGAGTTAAGAGGTATCGCCCACTTTTCCTCCAGTTAATTTTGTACCCTGAAAAACCTCCGAAGGTATTAACTAAATTTAAAACTGCTGGTAAGGAAGACAATGGTCTGGTCAATGTCAATAATATATCATCTGCGTACAAGCTCAGTTTATAATCATATTCATATAAGTTAACACCACATATGTCTGAACAAGCACGGATTGCTTGGGCCAGGGGTTCCAGGGAGATGACAAAAAGAAGGGGACTGACGGGGCAACCCTGCCTCACTCCACGTTGGAGGGGGAAAAACTCTGAGATAAGGCCATTAATTTTGACAGCTGAAATTGGATTACAGTAAAGGGCCTTAACCCAGCTAATAAACCTAGGACCAAACCCAAATTTTTCAAAAGAATAAAAAAGGTAAGGCCACTCAATTCTGTCAAAGGCCTTTTCTGCGTCAAGTGATGCAGCTATTGCAGGCTCGTTGAGAGAATTAGCCCCCAGCAGTACATGAAATAGCCTGCGCATGTTATTAGCAGCTAGCCGGCCAGGAATAAAACCGGCTTGGTCAACATGTATTATGGATGGGACTACAACTTCCAGCCGAAGGGCAAGTGTCTTTGCCAATATTTTATAGTCACTATTAAGAAGACTTAGTGGTCTGTAGTTTACTGCTAAAGTGGAGTCCTTTCCTGCTTTGGGCAAGAGGGATATAATGGCTTTACACATGGAGGAAGGCATGATCTCATGTTCAATAATTTCTTCATAAAGTAAAAGTAATATGGGGGATAACTGATTTTTGAAACACTTATAAAATTCTGCACAAAAACCATCCTCCCCTGGAGTTTTCCCACCAGCCATTTTCCCAATCGCAGTCTCAATCTCTGACCTTGTTAAGGCTGCGTCTAACACATGTTTATCCTCCCTCTCCACCAGAGGGAGCTCCAATTGTTCAAAAAAGGCATCCATCGTCTCTTTACTGGCTCCGCCCTCTGTACCATATAATTTAGTATAATACTGTTCAAATGTTTGGGAGATCATCTTAACATCACTCTGTAGGTTACCTTGTTCGTCTTTGACTGCTGGAATGAACTGCCTATTCTCTATCTGTTTTATTCTATTCGCCAGCATCCTCCCGGCCTTATCACCTGACTCAAAATACAGTATTTTCGTTCTAAATAACGCATATACTGACTCCTCATGTAAAATGCCCTGTAAGTCTGCCTTAGTGGCAGTGAGAGATTGCCATATGCTGTTCCTCCAGTGCCCTCAATTTAACATTTAAATGTGACTTTTTCTCTGCCTTTTTACGTTTCTCAGCTGTCGCGTAGCTGATAATCCATCCTCTGCATGTGGCCTTAAAGGCTTCCCATACAGTGGACACAGTTGATACAGAATTCAATCAATCAATTCAATCAATCAATTTTATCTCAAAAAATTCAGAGATTTTGTTTCCAATGTGTAAAACAAAATCTGTATTTTTAAGAAGAGAAGTATTTAGCTGCCAAATGTAAAGTTTGTTTAAAAAAAAGTCAGAGCTTAAATTTTTTTTTTTTTTTTACAGTGGCCTAACACTCTTCCATAAAATCCTGCTCTCGTTGCAACACGTCTCTGAAATCCAGAGCTCAGAAACGTTCTCCTTTTAGACTTTAACTGGATCGTAGGAAATTATCTCTGCTTCTGTCCAAACCTGTAAATAGATGGAGCCTTTTGTGCAGCTTTGTTCCCTTTTAAGCGTTTTACACTTTATCGGAAGAAGCAGAAAGATGCAGGAATGTCCCTTGACTCCCTTTTTTCTTAAGCAGAGTGCAAAGTATTTATTCCATCACAGAGCTGACATAGTACTGATCATATAGAGCAGGAAACTGTGTAAAGGTTGTTTTGTTTTCGCCTCCATGATGAGCTGCTTTAAAATGTTTCCTCCTTGTGTTTTATTATTAAAGTATTATTGGGTACCTTCATTTGCTTATTCATTTTTCAGACCCTGTTACCTCTGAAACATGTAAGCCTTGTGAAATTATTCCAGAACACAATAACATATACCTTACCTTATGTAAACTGGTATATCAGTGTTAGTTTAAACAAATATTTATTTTGTATAAAACCATAATTGTCCATTTTTTGACATTTCCACTATGATAATTTGTTTACATAGTTTTATTCCTATATTTCATGCATACATAGATGTTTTAGAGGTCATGTATTGTCATGGAAACTTGCTACCAAGTCATGGGAAAGTCATGGAAAAGTCATGGAAATTTGTTGGTTAAAATGTGTATGAACCCTGTTTATAAATAAAATTGATTGATTGAAATTGATTGGAGCTGTGCATGATGTCTGGCTTCTCGGTAGGGATAATTAGAATGTTAATTATTCAGCATTACATTATCATATTTCTCTACTGCAGTGTCTAATCCATCTACTAATACTGCAGGTCATAGTGGGTATCCTCTCAAACCCTTTCCCCAACCCACAGAGTGACATGCCATGGCCAGGAGATGTTGTCCCTGAGCCCTATCCCCATGCATTTAAGCCAAATGCTGCTGCTGTGTGCTAGCATCTGGATGTCATGCGTCGCTTAACACAAGAAGTATGTTAAGAAAATCAGATTGTCAAACAGGGCTATGGCACAGGAAGTAAAAAGGAGGTGAAGGTCCACACCGTATTGTCCATTTAGTGATTTATTTCAGACGGAGAAACTGTCTGGTGAGCAGTCAGCTCCAAAGGTCTCTCAGTTTTATGTCTGAATTCATCACCGCAGATGGGAGTTGCACTTTCTCGTGTGCCCATTCTGCCACTGTTTGGACTAAAGAATAATGAATCCTTGGGTGCATGGTGTTTTGTCTGAGTGAGTTTGGTAAATGTGAAAGATAAGTGTGTGAAAAGGAAATGTGGAAAACCCAGTGCTGAGAGAATCATACAAATATAAGGAAAACTGATCTATTGGGCAAAGTTTGCTACTGCAGGAAGTCATTTAGATGAAAACCATAAAGAAACACAGAGAAAAATTAAACAAATAATTTATTGACCAACAGTTTCAGTGTACACTTTATGTGAGACAATACTGCCTTTATCTCCCGTAACTCCCTGACAACCTGGTTAACTGACTGTATGGTTTCTCTGTGGATATGCAAGACTGAGACTGTGACAACACATATGCTGCTGTTGGATGGCTGAGGCGCACAAGGTGCATGGGAGACGCTGGGCGCACTCTGCTGGGCTGCATCACCAACCTCACTGGAACACCCAGGGACTACAAGAGAAAAGGATTTGGATAAAGTTAGTTGTTTTGGATAACATCTACATTGTGTTTGTACATGAGTGTTTTAACACCGTGTCAGTGCACGTGCTTTACTCAGCCACATCTGTGCCCCCCTCCACCTCTATGACTGTTCAGGAGGGATTTGCCGATGACCCGGCCAAGGGGTGTGAACTCTGGTGTCCCCTCTCCCCTACCGGTGGTGCACACACACTGCCTGTGTGAGGCGGTGCACTCCACCTTCGTATCGGACCACTACTTCTTGACTTGTGACAAAGTCTTAGGCAGCAGAATTTGCAGCATCTTCCACAAGCTGCAGTTTGAGTCTCAGTAACACCCATTTATAGGCACCTGTGGGCGGGGCCAGATGCTCGCTCACCTGCGCCACATTTTGAGTTGATTGTGATTTCTAAAGGGCAACATGTGAGGGACATGTGTTCGCACTGTGTTATAAATCAGGATATTTTTGTATGTAAACACTTTCTGTGCTTTGTTCGTATGTCACCTTTCCTGCGCAGAGTTTTAAAAATGAGGCTACCAGGTGATCAGGTTACCAGATGCTCAGGTTACCAGGTGCTCAGTCTACCAGGTGATCAGGCTACCAGGTGCTCAGTCTACCAGGTGATCAGGTTACCAGGTGATTGAAGGTGTGGTTATGAATCTAAGGTCAGGTGGCTATACTCAGTCGTGCTATGGTCATTGTGGTGGTGTCCGCCAGTGTCGCAGCATCCGTACGGTGGTGGAGGTGTTCTGGGTCAGCAGGTGAGTAACCTGGTCCAGATTGAGACAGGCCACCTTTTCACCATTCACCTCCAGGATCTCGTCTCCCACCGCCAGCAAGCCGGCATACAACTTCTCAGTACTGCTGTCCACCATGTCGTCCACGTACACCCTGCAGTATACACAGTACTTTGACACAGTACTACATTGCAGCATTAATACTCTGTTAATGCAGTCGTCCTCTGATGATTGGTAGTATTGGTATTTACAATAGTACTGTAGTATTGGTACCAGAGTCAGGACGTCCTCTTCCTCTGCTGATGATGAATCCGAACGTTCGGCTCTTCGGTCGACTGATTTCCAACAGAAAGGTTCCGTCAGAATAAACCTGAAGAACTCGTCCGACAGATCGGACAGAAGAGGGATGTCCAACGTCCTCTATACTGAGACAACGCTGCAGGAACCTGAGAGAAAGACAGTGAGGACAGAATGAAGAAGTGACAAGAGGAAAGACAGTGAGGACAGAATTAAGGACAGACAGGAGGACATATCATGATGAGTTACTGTTCAGCAGATGGTCTATAGTCAGCTGATCGATCCGTCTTCTTCTGCTCCGAAACAAAATTCTGAACTGATGACGACTTCCTGAACTGAAGGAAGGGCGACCCCTGGTGGACAGACAGGAGAAACACAGGTCAGAGAGGAATGAGGAGGAGGAGGAGGAGGAGAAGGTGAAGAGGAAGAAGAGGACAGAGAAGGAGGAGAGGAAGAAGAGGGAGGAGGAGGGCTCACCACAGTGAGTGACTGAACAGATGGTGTTTTCTTCAGAAGGGAGGACATCGTGGGACCTGAGGATGCGGGGTCAGAGACAGAGGAGCGGGGCCTTGAGGTGAGGCGGTCCAGGCTGGCGGTTCGAGTCCTGCTCAGTGAGACGTTGGACAAAAGACGACGTAGAGACAGACGGGAGGGCTGGTCTCTGCTGAGTACACTGAAGGACACAGAGAATATTTGTGATCGATCATTGTGTCAGGTATCAGTCAGGTGATCCATTCATCAGCTGATGACCTCAGGTGACCTCACATACCAGTGACCCATCGCCAATTCCCCCCCCCCCCCCCCCCCACACACACACACACACACACACACATACACAGACAGACGCTGACCGATGACGCAACATTGGCTGACACCAGAGACAGACGTCCAACTGATGTCCAACATTCAGTCAGTGTCTGTCCTTCATGTGGATGACACGTGATGAAGAGGAGGAAGATGATGGTGAGAATGCAGTGTGTGTTTCTGTCTCATGGACAGGAGGGATTATTACACCCTGTAATGGACTCAGTTTCCCATAATGCAACAGGAAAAGTAGTGAACAAGTGATGGTCACTCACCAAGCAACATATCCCATAATGCATTTGCCAAAGGAACAGAAAGACTGTATGGGACAGACACAGAGACAGACAGCAGCTGGGGAACAACCTGCTCGTCACCTGAGATCACCTGAGTTTACCTGAGATCACCTGAGGTCACTTTAGATCAACTAAGTTTACCTGAGGTCACCTGAGTTCACTTTAGATCAACTAAGTTTACCTGAGGTCACCTGAGTTTACCTGAGATCACCTGATATCACCTGAGTTTACCTGAGATCGCCTGGGGTTACCTGAGGTCACCTGAGATCACCTGCGGTCACCTGAGATCACCTGAGGTCACCTGAGGTTACCTGAGATCACCGAGGTCATCTGGGGTTACCTGAGGCCAGTTTAAATAAATCTGATCTAACAGTGACTGTACAGAGGAGGCTAATGATGCTAAGGTAATAATGCTAAGCCAGTGTTGGTTCTAACATTAAACTCAGCTTATCACATGACTTTAACAGTAAATGACATCATCAGTAGGACAGGTTGATGTCTGCGGCTCTCTGTCTCTCTGTCTGTCTATCAATCAATCAATCAATTTTATTTATAAAGCTCACTATCAGAAATCACAATTTGCCTCACAGGGCTTTAGAGCATATGACATCCCTCTGTCCTTTAGACCCTCACAGCTGATCAGGAAAAAGTCCCCAATAAAACCCTTTAACGAGGGAAAAATGGAGACACTGTCTCTCTGTCTGTCCTCCTTTCTGTCCTTCTGTCCGTGTCCTGTCTTTGTGTCTTCCTGTCTGTCTGTCTGCCTGTCTCTCCTCCTGTCTGTCTTCAGCAGCAGCAGCAGCTCACATGAAAATCCTCAGTATGACGTCATGTTTTCATCATACATATTCATGTCAATATTTTGGACGTGTCACCAGCCGACAGTCATGTGACTTGTTGTAATTGTGTGACAGCGATGATGTCATTTACGGCGCCGTGTGTTTGAAAGTGTTTGTTGCTGTTCCAAGTGAGTTCAGAGTCTAACATCCTCCACAGAGACATGTCCCCACAGTGAGGATAGAGGAGACTTGTGAAATGTCATCAGTCGCAGCCCAAGTACTGTTCCAAGTCCGCATCCAGCCAAGTACAGGCCAAACGGATGTGAACTTGCTCTGCCCGTTCCATCAGGGACGCACTGGGAGGTGACTTGTGTGGACTTTTGACAGCCAGGTATCCCAGAATGCATTTCTCACAGACCAGCGGCAATGGCAGCCGTCCTTGGGAGTTTGTAAGTAAGTAAGTAAGTAAGTAAGTAAGTAAAATTTATTTGTATAGCACTTCTCACAGAGAGAACTCACAAAGTGCTTCACAGGATTAAAAAACAACCAAGAATACATACATCCAAACATACAGAGACACAGAATGAAACAGCAGTTGCTGCAAAACTAAATCACTTAAGACAAGTTGAAGAATGCCTGCCTATACAGGTAGGTTTTAAGGTGCTTCTTAAAAATTTCGACAGATGCTGCGGTTCTCAAGTTCTGTGGGAGGGTGTTCCACAATCTGGTAGCAATGGACTCAAAGGCCCGGTCACCTCTAGTTCTGAGCCTAATGTGAGGAACTGCCAACAGGCTGTGATCGGCCGACCTAAGTGTCCTACTAGGAACATATACATGCAGCAGGTCAGACAGATACTCAGGTGCCTGATCATGAAGGGCTCTATATGTTAAAACAAGGATTTTGAACTGGATCCTAAAGCTGACAGGAAGCCAGTGTAGGGAGGCCAGGACGGGAGTAATGTGGCAGTAATGTAGCCTGGCAGCGGCATTCTGCACCAGTTGAAGGCAATCTACAAAAGTTTATTGAGACATATGAAAAGAGAGTTGCAGTAATCCAGACGTGATGACACAAAGGCATTAATGATCATTTCCAGTTCAGCATGTGACACAGAGCTCAGTTTTGCAATGTTTTTAAGGTGGTAAAAGCATGCACTGGTCAACACGTGGATGTGTTTATCAAAGTGCATGGTTTAAAAAAAACATACAGCTGAGTATCATCTGTGTACATATGATATGATACACCCTCAAACCTGCTGATGATGTTTCCAAGAGGAAGCATATACAGAGCAAATAAAATTGGACCCAACACTGAGCCCTGAAGCACCCCACAAGAAAGTGGGACGGAGATAAAAGGACCAGATGCTACAGAGAAACTTCTACCAGACAGGTAGGAGGCAAACCAGTCATGGGCACTGCCTGAAATGCCAACACAGTCACAGAGCCTATCTAACAGGATGTGGTGATCCACGGTATCAAAGGCTACGCTAAGGTCAAGCAGCACTAGGGTGGTACATTTACCAGTGTCAGAGGCCACCATGATGTCATTAGACACTCTTAAAGTTCTTTCTCAGTGGAATGCTTCTGACGGTAACCAGATTGAAATTTGTCAAGGATACAATGCTTATTTAGGGCAGGGACTAGTTGGTTAGCAACGACTTTTTAAAAAAAAATCTTTGAAATAAAAAGCATTTTAGAAATGTGCCCAAAGTTGCTAAATAATGAAGGGTCCAGATTGGGCTTTTTAAGAAGCGGCTGGACAACCACCTGTTTAAAATAGGAGGGGAAGCAGCCAGCGACCAGTGAGCAATTAATAATATAGAACAGGGAAGAGCTGATGGAACCAAAACTTTCTTAAGTAGAGACGTGGGCAAGATGTCTAACGGGCTGGGGAGATCTTCATACTGCTTACTAGCTTAGTTAAATCTTGTATGGAGATGGGCAAGAAACGATCCAGTATTGGCTGCTGTAAGGGGGAGCAGGGGGAAGAGCAGAAGAAGAAGGGGTAATACTTGCTGTAACACTAGCAACTTTGTTGACAAAAAAATGACAGAAAATAGTTACAGTCACTAACAGAGAAGACGGGCACTGCAGGGGGCTGGGAACAAACAACATTACTTATAGTGTCAAAAATAACTTTGGGATTCTGCTTATTAGAGGAAATGAGGTCAGCAAAATAAGAGGCCTGAGCAGCTTTAACCATTGAGTTATACTCCATTAAGAGTTCTTTAAAAAAAAAAAATACGATGGACCTGAAGCTTTGTAGGCTTCCACAGGCGCTCGATACTGCAACATTTGTGTTTAAAACAACAAATGTCATCATTAATCCAGGGGGTAGAATAACAGTAGCAACTGTGTGAGATTTCAGAGGAGCAACCTTGTCTAAAATAACGGAGCAATGTGAGTTAAAAGTGTGAACTAGAGAATTAGCATCACTCCACCAAAAAGCTGCCCTATGCTGTTGTTAAAAACAGAAGATAATTTCCCGGCAGACAGGTCATTTAACATACGTGAACAAATAACACGCTTTCTGAGTGTATAATCAGTGTTAAAAGACACATTAAAGAGAATGCATTCATGATCAGTCACAAGCAGCTCCTCAGAGCCGATAAAGTTTAATTTTAATCCATGCGTGGAAACCAAGTCCAGAGTGTTGCCTTTAATGTGTGCTGGACAGCTGACATGTTGGGTAAAATTGAAAGAATCAGTGACTTTTAAAAAGTTCACTGCAAAGGTGTTTGTGGTGTCATTTACGACCACCTTAAAATCACCAGGAAGGATTTTCTCAATTTAATTATGGAGGCTAAGAAGTCACTGAATTTGGATAAAAAAGAGCCATTAACACCAGGAGGGCGATAATTAAAACACAATAAAATGGGCTAGCACGCCCAACAGGTCTCAGTGGGAAACATAAAATCTAAATCTTTTGGAATAAATAAATCGTTCAAAATGAATGATTTGTTGGCAATGGAGCGGGCATTCAGCAATGCCAGTTTAATGGACTTGGATTGTGCTGAAGTGGTAGTGGGTGCAGGTGTTAGTGGCCACAGATACTATGGGTCCGCCCCTGCCTGACTATGTCTTGCTCAAGGGAAGACAAGTCTCAACTGACATTGGGACTCTGGGAAAACAGGCCTGAGACATGACAGCCTCACACCAGAGTTGGCTGTAAAAAGTTGCATTGGTGTCATAGGCCTGCAAGGGGGGCAAGAGGGAGAGGGAGTGTTAGAAGTAACTGTTTCAGTGACCACTGAGGAAGAGGCTGGAGAGGGTGTGTGTGGTGTAAACAGTCAATCAGTAAGAGCTGTGGACTGCAGCAGTGTGAGGTAAATGTTCAGAGACAGAAAACAGGATCCTATATGGTTTAGATGAAGGCGGTCTCATTTGTACTTCCGGTAGTCGAACTTGTGAAGTCAGAACTCCCAAGTGTGCAAGTCCAAACTTGGTATTGAGAAAGGTCTTCAGTCTGAGGTCATACTCACCGTTCAGGAAGTGACATGTCATCTCTGTGAAGCTCTGCTCTCATTGGCTGTCTGTCCTGTCCATAACCAGAGCTGTCTGAGTGGACGGGGCTTTGCTCTCAGCTGTAAGTCAATCAGAGGACAAATGACATCATCGATCTGTCTCGCTCTGTCTCTCTCTCTGTCTCTCATTGTGTCATACAGATTACTTTTAATTTGTTATGCTGATCTATTCTGTACGACATCTATTGCGCGTCTGTCCGTCCTGGAAGAGGGATCCCTCCTCAGTTGCTCTTCCTGAGGTTTCTACCGTTTGTTTTCCCCGGTAAAAGTTATCCGCTGTGAGGGTCCAAAGGACAGAGGGATGTCGTATGCTGTAAAGCCCTGAGAGGCAAATTGTGTTTGTGATATTTGGGCTTTATAAATGAAATTGAATTGAATTGAATCAATAATCTGATCGTTTGACTCCAGAGTGAATCGAGGACCTGAGACATCCCCACTGACTAAGGACACGTCAGAGTGACGTCAGAGAGACACATCATAGAGACGTCTGAAAGACACATCAATTTAATCAATCAATTTATTTATAAAGCCCAATATCACAAATTAATTTGTGATGTTGGGCTTTTGCCTCAATTTGCCTCACAGGGCTTTACAGCATATGAAATTCTTCTGTCCTTTAGACCCCACAGCTGACCAGGAAAACCCCCCAAAAACTTTAATGGCGAAAAAAATGGTAAAAACCTCAGGAAGAGCAACTGAGGAGGGTCCCTCTTCCAGGACGGCAGACGTGCAATAGATGTCGTACGGAACAGATCAGATCAGCATAATAAATTAATCAATCAATCAATCAATTTTATTTATAAAGCCCAATATAACAAATACAATTTGCCTCACAGGGCTTTACAGCATATGACATCCCTCTGTCCTTTAGACCCTCACAGCTGATCAGGAAAAACTCCCAAAAAAAACCCTTTACCAGGGGAAAAAAGATGGTAGAAACCTCAGGAAGAGCAACTGAGGAGGGATCCCTCTTCCAGGACGAACAGACGTGCAGTAGATGTCGTACAGAACAGATCAGCATAACAAATTAACAGTAATCTGTATGACACAATACAGTAATCTGTATGACATACTCGGTAATGACAGTAGCTTACAACAACATTCATGAAAGTAATAATATTGTCGTTATAGTTCTGGCTACTGTGGTACAATATGTTGAAAGTATATATTAGTATCAGGCAGTATATATGTATGATAATATCATATGTGTATAATAACAGTGGAAGTATGACTAATGACTAATGATGGCAGCAGCAGCAGGAGGCATCTGGCAGGACCATGGCAGCAGCACAACCACACACGTCACACTATCGAGGCACCGCTGCAATACGAGTTAACCTGAGAGACAGTGGAGCACAAAGGCTCCGGAGAAGAAGCCGAGTTAGTGACATCCAGATGGCCGAGTTAACAAGATACAGTAAAAGGATACGAGAGAGAGAGAGAGAGAGAGAGAGAGAGAAGGTGTCGCATTATAGGTGGTCCTCCGGCAGACTAGGCCTAAGTCAGCCTAACAAGGGGCTGGTACAGGGCAAGCCTGAGCCAGCCCTAACTATAAGAGGAAAGTCTTATGTCTAGCCTTAATGTGGAGACGGTGTCTGCCTCCCGGACCGTAACAGGAAGATGATTCCACAGGAGAGGAGCCTGATAGCTGAAGGCTCTGGCTCCTGATCTACTTTTGGAGACTTTAGGGACCACGAGTAACCCTGAGTTCTCAGAGCGAGCTGGTGGGATAATATGGCACTATGAGCTCTCTAAGATATGGCGGAGCTTGACCATTTAGAGCTTTATAAGTTAACAGTAGGATTTTAAATTCAATTCTGGATTTTACAGGGAGCCAGTGCAGAGAAGCTAAAACAGGAGAAATATAATCTTGTTTCTTAGTGCCTGTTAGTACTCGTGCTGCTGCATTCTGAATTAGCTGGAGAGTTTTTAATTTTACTAGAGCTACCTGATAATAGAGAGTTACAGTAATCCAGCCTTGAGGTAACAAAAGCGTGGACCAATTTTTCTGCATCTTTTTGGGTCAGGATAGGCCTAATTTTTTGCAATATTTACACGATGAAAAATGCAGTCCGTGAGGTTTGTTTTAAATGAGAATTAAAAGACAAATCTTGATCAAATGTTACTCCGAGGTTTGTTACGGTAGTGGTAGAGGCCAGAGCAATGCCATCGAGAGAAACTATGTCATCAGGTAAAGAGTCTCTGAGTTGTTTGGGGCCAAGAAAATAACTTCAGTTGTCTGAATTTAACATCAGGAAATTGGTGCTCATCCAGGTTTTTATGTCTTTAAGGCAGTTATGGAGTTTAGTTAATTGATTACTTTCTTCTGGCTTCATCGATAAATACAGCTGTGTATCATCTGCATAACAATGGAAATTTACAGAGTGATTTCTAATGATGTTGCCTAAAGTAAGCATATATAGAATAAATAGGATTGGTCCGAGCACAGAACCTTGCGGAACAAACTTTAGTACGTACGGATGATTCATTATGAACGTGAACAAACTGAAAATGATCAGATAAACAAGATTTGAATCAGCTTAGTGCAGAACCTTTTAGGCCAATTAAGTGTTCCAGTCTCTGTAGCAGAATTTGATGGTAAATAGTGTCAAACGCCGCACTAAGATCTAATAAAACAAGTACAGAGACGAATCCTTTCTCTGAAGCAATCAGAAGGTCATTTGTAATTTTAACTAGTGCTGTCTCAGTGCTATGATGCACTCTAAATCCTGACTGAAATTCCTCAAATAAATTATTTTCATGGAGAAAAAAATCACACAGCTGGTCTGCGACTACTTTCTCAAGGATCTTTGACATAAAGGGAAGATTAGATATTGGTCTATAGTTGGCTAACACCTCTGGATCCAGGGTGGGCTTTTTTTTTTTTAGTAGAGGTTTAATTACAGCTACCTTAAGACTGTGGTACATAGCTTGTTAATGAGGATATATTGATCATATCTAATATATGAGTGTTATCTAAAGGTAAGACCTCCTTGAGTAGCCTAGTTGGGATGGGGTCTAAGAGACACGTTGATGATTTAGATGAAGAAATCACTGCGGTCAATTCTTGAAGAGAAATTGGGGAGAAGCAATCTAAATATATATTAGGTCTTACAGCTGTGTTTGAGGTTAGATAGGTACTATCTGAGGACAGGAGGTCATGAATTTTGCCTCTAATAGTTAGAATTTTGTCATTAAAAAAAGCTCATAAAGTCATTACTGCTAAGGGCTAAAGGAATACAAGGCTCAATAGAGCTGTGACTCTCAGTCAGCCTGGCTACAGTGCTGAAAAGAAACCTGGGGTTATTCTTGTTTTCTTCTATTAAAGCTGAGTAATAGTTTGCTCTGGCATTGCGGAGGCCCCTCTTATAAGTTTTGAGACTGTCTGCTGAGATTCTTCCAGTTTGGTTAATCGCCAATTCCTTTCAAATTTTCGCAATATCTGTTTTAATTTACGGGTTTGAGAGTTATACCAAGGAGCGAACTTTCTTTGCTTTGTTAACTTCTTTTTAAGAGGAGCTACAGAGTTGAGTGTTGTTCGCAGCAAGTCTACGGTGCTATCGACAAGATGATCAATTTGGGAGAGGTTAAAATCGGCACTGGAAATCTCTGTTACTGAAGGACTTGGTATTGAATTTAACGATGGAGGAATCATTTCCTTAAATTTTGCGACAGCACTATCTGATAAACATCTAGTATAGTAACTGTTCCTGTGTGGTGTGTAATCGAGTAAAAAGAAATCAAAAGTAATTAAATAATGATCCGATAGTGAGGGATTCTGTGGAAAGACTGTTAGGTTATCAATTTCAATTCCATACGTCAGAACTAGATCGAGGGTTGGTTAAAACAGTGAGTGGGTTCATGTACACCCTGACTGAAGCCAATGGAGTCTAATAATGAGATAAACGCGGTAGCCAGGGAGTCATTATCAACTTGACGTTGATAATGACTCCCTGGCTACCGCATGAATGTTAAAATCGCCTACAATAATAACGTTATATTTAAGAACTAACTGGATAAAAACTCTGAGAATTCAGAAACAATTTCAGAATACGGGCCAGGAGCACGGTACACTATAACAAATAAAAGTGGCTGCGAGGTTTTCCAGGTCGGATGTGAAAGACTAAGAACGATTCTTTCAAATGAATTATCGTCTAGTTTGGGTTTAGGGCTGATTAACAGACTAGACTTAAAAATGGCTGCAACTCCCCCTCCTCGGCCGCTGCCTTGAGGAATGTGGGTATTATTATGACTGGGAGGAGTGGATTCATTTAGACTGACATGTTCATCTGGACACAGCCAGGTTTCAGTGAGACTGAGTAAATCAATATATAATCTGAAATTAATTTGTTTCCTAACACTGCTTTAGACAATAGAGACATGATATTACCTCCACAGGTAAAACCCCTCCATAGGTAAAACACCTCTACAGGTAAATCTGTACACCTCCATGGGTAAAAAACACCTCCAATGTTAAAACACCTCCATAGGTAAAGCCACCTCTACAGGTAAACCACCTCCATTGTTAAAACACCTCCACGGGTAAACCCTGTACACCTGTGTATACCCTCTACAAACCCTTTGAATATTTTTTTCATAGAAACATTAGAGCACAGACAGACTCAATAGTCCTCAGAGTCTTCAGAGTCCTCTCAGAGTCCTCAACATCTTCAGATTCCTCTTAGAGTCTTCAGAGTCCTCAAAGTCCCCTCAGAGTCCCCAGAGTCCTCAGAGTCTGAGTCCCCAGAGTCTTCAGAGTCCCCATAGTCCCCCAGAGTTTTCAGAGTCTCACAGTCACAGCGTTCCCAGGGTCCTCAGAGTCTTCAGAGTCCACAGAGTCCTCAGAGTCCCAGAGTCTCACAGTCACAGCATCCCCAGGGTCCTCAGTGTCTCAGAGTCTTCAGAGTCCCCAGAGTTATCAGTGTCTCAGAGTCTTCAGAGTCCTCAGAGTATCACAGTCTCAGATTCACCAGAGTCCTTAGAGTCAACTTCTGGTGATGACCTCAACGGTGAGACATGTCCCGAGAGTGCTCCTAACCCGCTTTAATTTGTACAAAGACACACAACTAACTTGTTAAGTAAGCCTACCCCAAGACGGCTCAGCCACGCTAGCTGCGGAAAACTTGGAGGTGGAAAACGACAACGACCAGGCCGAATCTGGTCCTCCTTGGGCACAGAAGATTATCTTTGAGCTTGACTCGGTTTAGCAAAGAACAGAGGAACATCTGCCGGCAATACAAGCCACAATTGGAACTGTCTGGCCTAGCCACGCGTATCATCCTCCTCAAACTGCTCCGGTTCGAAGATAAAGAAAAGATCCTCAGAGCCTCACGTAAGAGCAGAGAACTTGTATTCAAGTTACAAAAGTTCTTCATATTCCATGATTATTCAGCGGCATTGTCATGGAAGAGAATGGAATAAATACCATGAAAGCTGCGTTGCACCAGCGGAATATTCCCTTAATAGTGCTGTTCCCGGCCTGACTACTTGTCAAGATTGGACCGAAGACATACAACTTCGACACACCGACCAAAGCCAAAGGGGAACTCTCTCACCTGTTACCTGACACCCGCTTCTGAACTGATATTTCAGATCACAGCACAACACATGAGCTTGTTTACAACAAGCGGGAGCCCCGAACATGTATAATAATAACACATTTCTTTTGGTTAACAAGCTCCTGACTTGAAGGGAGGTAAGTGTCTCCCACAGATGTTTTCTTTCTTGGCCGTAAAACCGAGGGTGTCATAGTTTTAATAGATCATGTGAGTTTGTCTACAACAAGCGGGAGCCCCGAACTTGAATAATAATAACACATTGCTTTTGGTTAACAAGCTCCTGACTTTAAGGGAGGTAAGTGTCTCCCACAGATGTTTTCTTTCTTGGCCATAAAGCAGAGGGTGTCTTTGTTTTAATTTTCAGCTTTTTCATTGTTAACAAACTACAGTTTTAGTTAAGAAATTATGATGGTACTCCTGTTAGAAGTATGTCTGCTTTATAGATTAATAGATGTGTATAAAGTAGTTTGGGAAAGCTACCATAAGGGTTATTTAAAATTACTCTTTACCACTGGGGCTGCAGTTAGTTGATCTGTTCAAACAGCGGCATTGGCGGATAGCCTCTGGGTTTTAGTTTATGTTTTATTTTGGAGCCAGTTGGTTCATTACGATATAGCCTTTTGCTATATCCTCTTTATTTTTTATAATTTTTTCTTCACTACTGAGGGTCTATATTTCGTAACTAATATCTGTGAACATAGTTATTGTGAATGTGGGATGGGGCCTAGAGATGGGACAACGATGTGGGCCATTCGTACAATAACTCCCGGTACCTAACAATGTCAAATCAAATAAATAGTCAAAACTTGAACAAAGTAACTGTCTCATGCTGGAACATAGATGGTCTGAATAGTTCTGTGAAGTGTATGTGTAGTCTGTGTTACTTGGCAAAGCTTAAATCAGAAATAGCATTATTGCAGAAGCACACCTCGCACAAGCAGAAGTTGGTAAACTGAAACAGAAATGGGCCGGGCAGGTTTACCACTCAGGATTCAACAGCAAAAGTGGGTGAGTAGCAATACTGGTACATAAAAAAAAAACACCTTTTGTTCTTAAGGGTTCCATTGCCAACTCTGAAGGCAGATACATTATTATTGATGGTTTACTTTACAATAAGCCAATAGTTGTTATTAATGTATATGGTCCAAACATAAAAACTGCCTCCTTTTTTAATGACCTTAACACTATTATCCCACAATGGCTGGTGACTTCAATGCTGTCCCTAACCCCAAATTAGATAGAAGTACTAAACCCCTTCTTTCAGACCGATCAATTACTGATGCTCTCACTAATCTGTGCAAAATTGTTGGAATGTTTGATGTGTGGCCATTACTAAATCCAGAGGACAGAAATTATACTTTCTATTCAAACCCACATAAATCTTACTCCAGAATAGACGCATTCTGGGAGTCCCATAAAATATTCTCAAATGTCTGGAACACAGAGATTCATAACATGGTATACAGATACATATATCTGTATGGTCTAAATTTAATTAACTATATCTTAGCAATATATTCCAGTCCCAAAGCTAGAATAATCACAAACAACATTGTCTCTGAAAATTTTGATCTCAGACAAGGGACACCTCAGTTTTGCCCTATGCCTTTTTTTTTTTTTTTGTCTTTAGAACTTCTAGCCGCACTAATTAGAGAAAATCAAAACATTAAAGGAATTTTAGCCTCAGTAACAGAGATAAAAATAAGTCTATGTGCCAATGACATTTTATTAACACTGGCAGACCCCCAACATCTCTTAAACATACTCTTGAGACTGTGAAAGAATTGCCATTTCGGGATATAAGATAAATTGGGATAAAATTTAGTCTTTACCTTTAAATGTTCATAGCCATAAGTCCCTTATTGCTAATATTCCCCTTAAATATAGATTCAGTAAGATTGTTATTCATGTCTGCAGCAATGACACCCAGTTACGCCAATCGGAGGTCACTAAAATTAATATTGCCTCGGTGTGTGAATATGCAAAAACTATGTCGGACTCCGTAGTTTTCTCTGGACCCCTCCCAAATCTGACCTCTGATGACATGTTTAGCCACATGTCATCAATTAATCACTGGCTGTCCAGGTGGTGTCCAGCAAACGATGTGGGTTTCGTTAATAATTGGCAAACTTTATGGGGAAAACCTGGTCTCATTAGGAGAGACGGCATTCATCCCTCTTTGGATGGAGCTGCTCTCATTTCTAGGAACCTGGAAAATTTTATTAGTAAATTAAATCCCTGACAACCCAGAGTTGAGACCAGGACAGAGAGTCGCAGTCCTATATGCCTCTCTGAGCTTCTAGTTCACTTACCCAGCCATAGTTTTCATAGTTTTATACAAATGGTGTCTGTCCCCCGACCACCTGGCTGTGTCAAGATGAATGTCAGTCTAAATGTATCCACTTCTCCCAGTCATAATAATACCCACATTCCTCAGGGCAGCGGACGAGGAGGGGGAGTTGCAGCCATTTTTAACTCTAGTCTGTTAATCAGCCCTAAACCTAAACTAGATTATAATTCATTTGACAGCCTTGTTCTTAGTCTTTTACATCCGACCTGGAAAACCTCGCAGCCACTTTTATTTGTTATAGTGTACCGTGCTCCTGGCCCGTATTCTGAATTTATATCTGAATTCTCAGAGTTTTTATCCAGTCTAGTTCTTAAATCAGATAAAGTTGTTGTTGTAGGCGATTTTAACATTCATGTCGACGTTGATAATGACTCCCTGGCTACCGCGTTTATCTCATTATTAGACTCCATTGGCTTCAGTCAGGGTGTTCATGAACCCACTCACTGTTTTAACCATACCCTCGATCTAGTTCTGACGTATGGAATTGAAATTGATAACCTAACAGTCTTTCCACAGAATCCCTCCCTATCCGATCACTATTTGATTACTTTTGATTTCTTTTTACTCAATTACACGCCACTCAGCAACAGTTACTATACTAGATGTTTATCAGATAGTGCTGTCGCAAAATTTAAGGAAATGATTCCTCCATCGTTAAATTCAATACCAAGTCCTTCAGTAACAGAGGTTTCCTGTACCGACTTTAACCTCTCCCGAATTGATCATCTTGTCGATAGCGAACAACACTCAACTCTGTAGCTCCTCTTAAAAAGAAGTTAACAAAGCAAAGAAAGTTCGCTCCTTGGTGTAACTCTCAAACCTGTAAGTTAAAACAAATATCACGAAAGTTTGAAAGGAATTGGCGATTTACCAAACTTGAAGAATCTTGTTTAATCTGGGCAGACAGTCTCAAAACTTATAAGAGGGGCCTCCACAATGCCAGAGCAAACTATTACTCAGCTTTAATAGAAGAAAACAAGAATAACCCCAGGTTTCTTTTCAGCACTGTAGCCAGGCTGACTGAGAGTCAAAGCTCTATTGAGCCTTGTATTCCTTTAGCCCTTAGCAGTAATGTTTTTATGAGCTTTTTTAATGACAAAATTCTAACTATTAGAGGCAAAATTCATGACCTCCTGTCCTCAGATAGTACCTATCTAACCTCAAACACAGCTGTAAGACCTAATATTTAGATTGCTTCTCCCCAATTTCTCTTCAAGAATTGACCGCAGTGATTTCTTCATCTAAATCATCAACGTGCCTCTTAGACCCCATCCCAACTAGGCTACTCAAGGAGGTCTTACCTTTAGTTAACACTCATATATTAGATATGATCAATATATCCTTATTAACAGGCTATGTACCACAGTCTTTTAAGGTAGCTGTAATTAAACCTCTACTAAAAAAGCCCACCCTGGATCCAGAGGTGTTAGCCAACTATAGACCAATATCTAGTCTTCCATTTATGTCAAAGATCCTTGAGAAAGTAGTCACAGACCAGCTGTGTGATTTTTTTCTACATGGTAATAATTTATTTGAGGAACTTCATAATTGTCTTAAAGACATAAAAACCTGGATGAGCACCAATTTCCTGATGTTAAATTCAGACAAAACTGAAGTTATTGTTCTTGGCCCAAACAACTCAGAGACTCTTTATCTGATGACATAGTTTCTCTCGATGGCATTGCTCTGGCCTCTACCACTATCGTAAGAAACCTCGGAGTAACATTTGATCAAGATTTGTCTTTTAATTCTCATTTAAAACAAACCTCACGGACTGCATTTTTCATCTGCGTAATATTGCAAAAATTAGGCCTATCCTGACCCAAAAATGCAGAAAAATTGGTCCACACTTTGTTACCTCAAGGCTGGATTACTGTAACTCTCTATTATCAGGTAGCTCTAGTAAATCATTAAAAACTCTCCAGCTAATTCAGAATGCAGCAGCACGAGTACTAACAGGAACGAAGAAACAAGATCATATTTCTCCTGTTTTAGCTTCTCTGCACTGGCTCCCTGTAAAATCCAGAATTGAATTTAAAATCCTACTGTTAACTTATAAAGCTCTAAATGGTCAAGCTCCGTCATGTCTTAGAGAGCTCATAGTGCCATATTATCCCACCAGAACTCTGCGCTCTGAGAACGCAGGGTTACTCGTGGTCCCTAAAGTCTCCAAAAGTAGATCAGGAGCCAGAGCCTTCAGCTATCAGGCTCCTCTCCTGTGGAATCATCTTCCTGTTATGGTCCGGGAGGCAGACACCGTCTCCACATTTAAGACTAGACTTAAGACTTTCCTCTTTGATAAAGCTTATAGTTAAGGCCGGCTCAGGCTTGCCCTGTACCAGCCCCTAGTTAGGCTGACTTAGGCCTAGTCTGCCGGAGGACCACCTATAATACACCGGGCACCTCCTTCTCTCTGTCTCTCTCTCTCTCTCTCTCTCTCTCTCTCTCTCTCTCTCTCTCTCTCTCTCTCTCGTATCCTATTACTGCATCTTGCTAACTCGGCCATTCTGGATGTCACTAACTCGGCTTCTTCTCCAGAGCCTTTGTGCTCCACTGTCTCTCAGGTTACCTCGTATTGCAGCGGTGCCTGGATAGTGTGACATGTGTGGTTGTGCTGCTGCCGTGGTCCGGCCAGATGCCTCCTGCTGCTGCTGCTGCAATCATTAGTCATTAATCATACTTCTACTGTTTATACACATATGATTATTATGACACGTGTATACTGCCAGATACTAATATATACTTTCAACATATTGTACCACAGTAGCCAGAACTATAATGATAATATTACTACTTTCATGAATGTTGTTGTAAGCTACTGTCATTACCGTCTTTCCTGCATCTCTCTTTCTCTCTCTCTCTCTCTCTCTCTCTCTCTCTCTCTCTCTCTCTGTCTCATTGTGTCATACAGATTACTGTTAATTTATTATGCTGATATGTTCTGTATGACATCTATTGCACGTCTGTCCGTCCTGGAAGAGGGATCCCTTCTCTTCCTGAGGTTTCTACCGGTTTTTTTCGCCATTAAAGTTTTGTTGGGGGGAGTTTTTCCTGATCAGCTGTGAGGGTCCAAAGGACAGAGGGATGTCATATGCTGTAAAGCCCTGTGAGGCAAATTGTGATTTGTGATATTTGGCTTTATAAAGAAAATTGATTGATTGATTGATTGATTGAAATGGTCGCCCGATGGAATGCGCTATCTTGGGGTTACTCTGAAGTCCAATATAAATGATATTGCCCCTTTTAATTTGAAAAAACTCCTAATTCGAGTCAAGAATGATATTGAGAGATGGAAATCTCTCCCTTTAACCATTTTGGGCAAAATAGATGGTATAAAAATGAACATCATTCCGAGGATCACTTTTCTTGTGGCTGCCATCCCCCCCCTTTGATAACTGTTTTTTAAAGAGATAGATGCAATGCTCAGAGACTTCATATGGAACAACAAAACCCCTAGGATAAGCCGTAGAAACCTATATGTGGACAGGGAAAAGGAAGGCCTTGGCCTTCCAAATATGTACAAGTATTATATGGCATTTAACTCTAGACACCCCCTTAAATGGAGCTATGGCTCTGACTTGAGGGACACAAAATGGCAAAGCATAGAGGCAGGAAGTTTCAGATGGGTTAAACGATAGGATCGCATTACAAGGACTGTGGTATACCTCTTTTTGTAAAAATATTAAAAACCCTTTGATCAAGTTTCCATGCTCCATAGCTAAATCATTCCAGAACATGATCAATTTTAAAAGTAGTAATTCTCCCTGGATGCCACTTTGGTACAACTGCAGGTTCAGGCTGAATGGCCGGCCACTTAGAAACAGTGTTGTGTGTAACGCGTTACAAAGTTAGAAATCTCTCCCTTTAACCATTTGGGGCAAAATAGATAGTATAAAAATGAATATCATTCCGAGGATCACTTTTCTTGTTACAAAGTAACGCGTTACAGTAACGTAACTACTTTTATTGGGTAAAAAGTAGTGTCGCGCGTTACTGCTGAAAATATGGTAATGGAACATAGTTACTTAGTCAGTTGGGCACAACGTTACTTTTCTCAGGGACAGATTTGATGGTGACACTGCCTGTCTCCCTCAGCTGTGCACTAGGCAGGAACTGTGACAGTTCCCATGTCAACAGTACAGACAGGAGCGCCAAAATCAAGAATCATATGAGGAATATGGAAGACACACACGCCTCCTCGGATTATTTTAATGATTTGTCAACTGAAGACAGGTTAGCTTATTGTAATAAGCTAACAATTAGCAACGGAGTGAGGTTTCCTGACCCATACTTAATGTCAGGTCAGTGGGTCACCAACCCAATGAAATGGCCGAAGCTACAGTGGCTGGACATTTTTTATATCTTGTGGAGAAACCCATCGTTTATACACATGAAAAACTCAAGGCATATAAATCCCTTGATGTGTTTAATTTTGTACTTTGCGGTCATGTCCAAGACATTGAATACCAGAATTTATCTGATGTTTTTTTGTGCTCTACGGACCGAAGTACTGCCGAGCCAGTGACAAGGACACAAAACAGTAACGTTAACTAATGTACAAGACTTGGGCGATTCTTAACAAGTTGATCAACTATATACTGACAGCGAACTGCACTTGTATGGCTGGGTAAGTGTTGTTTAATGTAACGTTAACCTCGCTAGTCAGACCTCAGACATGGGCAACATACGACCCCGGAACCGGGAACGGCCTCAAAGGAAATCAAAACGACCCCCAAAACATCAATAAAATGCAGCATTGTGTTAACAGAAAACAGAACAATCATAACCTGCCTACCTTCCTGGCGCTGTGTGAACGGCAGCCTGTTGCTGCAGCTCCTATTTTGTGTATTTTAAATTGCTGCTGTGACATTGAAATTTCCCCCCGAGGGGTTAATAAAGTACCGACCATACCATACCAGAAGAGAAAATGAATTAATTTATTCATGCAGGTCTGTAGGTTACTGCAAAGTATGAGTCTCTTACACAAACACAGTCTCACAGTTACACACGTAATAACAGAACAGAAAATGGTTTATTCATGAATATGTCACTATTTGTTCAAAGATAGTGTCTGTGAATATTAATGTTTTCCTCATTCAGTGATGCAGCAGGTCTGGCAAATAGGCTATTAGTAGTAGTAATCTGTCATGTGACAAATTCATGTAGCCTAGTTAACACAAATTAACTCTCACTCTTTTATCTTTATTTTCCCCGTAAGCTCTCCGTTTTCCTTCATTAATGTACAAGGTACTTCATATGTTTTTCTGCGACCAGGCAACTGCGGTGACGTAAGCGTGACGTCGACTCCGAACTGGTCTCTTGCACAATTCGCGGGCTCTCATAGTGTGTTCCAGTGCACCTAGGAAATATTGTATTTACCATATTTCCTACTTCTGAGCACTGGAACAGCTCACCAAAGAGGTAAATACCATTGGGAAACTCGGATTTTTTCACATTTAGGAAATGAGATGGGGTTCTACCCAAAGTCAAGCACCATAAAAGTAACGTTAAAGTAACGAGTAACGTAAAAACTTTACTTTTTATAGAGGGTAACTAAGTAAAGTGAGGGATTACTTTTCTTTAAGAAGTAATGAGTAATGAGCAAACACTACTTTTTAAAAGTAACTTCCCCAACACTGCTTAGAAATGAGGTCTGGGATTACAAAGGTATCAGAATTCTAGAAGACATAAAAAATCAATATGACAGAAAACTGAAAACGTTTGAGCAGCTTAAAGTTACATATGGTATTGAAAATGAAGATTATTTAAAACAGATGCAAAAAAGGTCACATTTGACCAAATATTTGGGTGAAGCTGTAACTATACCCATAGTCCTGCAATGACACATGAAGGCTCTCACCTGTTGTCTCTGAGCTCCTCCCTGAGGAGGAGGAGGAGGAGGAGGAGCAGCTCTTCCTCTCCTTCAGCTCAGGCCCTGGTCGGAGCTCCGTGTTGGGGGGCGGAGCAGCAGGCGTCTCCTGCTCTGATGTTGTGCCATTGAGCCTGATGCTCTGTGACATCATTGCTGATGTCACAGGTGGAGGAGATGGGGAGGAGGATTGACATTTAAAACTGGGTGCAGTCAGCTGGTCGGGGGCGTAGGGGTTGATTGGAAGATCTGTAGTGGGCATGACCTGAGGCATGGTCATCTGGTTTCCATTAAGTGCCACCTGATTGGTCCTCCTCCTTATCTGGTCATTAGCGTCACAGCCAGCCACTTTCCGCCCCCCCGTTGGTGTGACAGAGCCGATGTAGGTCTCTCTGATTGGCTCGGTGTGCAGGTTGAGGCGGGGCCTGTACAGACTCCACTCCTGCTCTTGAGGTACAGGTGGGCACAGACTGAGGTTCAGGCCGGAGTGACAGGTGTTGCACTGACCCGCCCTGTCCAAGGGCTTCCATCCTTTTTGCCATCTGTCAACAACGTGCCCCGCCCCCTGCGGCCCGGACCCTGGTCCCGCCCTGCCGTTCATGTAGTGGTTCAAGTCTGGTTTAGAAACCAGGATGTCAGTCCCTCGATGCACCCCTCGTCCCCTCTGCTGCTGTCGCTCCAGGTAACGGGACTCCGCTTCCGTCTCCGTCTCATCCTCAAAACGCAGACGACGAGTTGGAGATGCCACGGGGCATCGCTTTGACGCCCTGACAGCTGATTCGCTGCTGGATGAGTCACTCAGGTGTCCTGATAAAGAGGTCACACCCTCCAACCTCACCTGTTGGACAGGATGCAGCCGGACCCCTGACCTGTGTACAGAACACCGTTACAGGACTGGGATCAGTTTACTGTGATGGGTTGCATCATCTTGACAGGATGTGACATCATGAAGCTAAAACATTTAAGTGTGGCAGAGGTGACGGAGAGGGGTGGAGCTTATTTAAAGTGACGTGCGAGGTGACGGTCTGTGAAATAATTCATGTCCCTCTTTCTACTGTGGCCGAATAAAAACAAGCAATGAGATTCCAGGATTCTCCAAGCACCACCGCAGTTAAATAAGGTGCTGCAGATCAAACGTATGACATCAGACATCAGTCAATCAATTACTCATCCAACCAATCAACCAACCAATCAATCAATCATTTAATCAATCAATCAATCAATCAATCAATCTGTGACAGCAATTTCTGTGAACATATGTGACTGTTTGAGGAGGAGGTTTGTGACCGACTGCCATGTTTGAAAACAAACAGTCCTCACAGTCACTACAGTCCCTACAGTCCTCACAGTCACTACAGTCCTCACAGTCCCTTCAGTCCTCACAGTCACTACAGTCCCTTCAGTCCTCGCAGTCACTACAGTCCTCACAGTCACTACAGTCCTCACAGTCCCTTCAGTCCTCACAGTCACTACAGTCCCCACAGTCCCTACAGTCCTCACAGTCACTACAGTCCCTTCAGTCCTCACAGTCACTACAGTCCTCACAGTCACTACAGTCCCTACAGTCCCTACAGTCCTCACAGTCCCTTCAGTCCTCACAGTCACTACAGTCCCTTCAGTCCTCACAGTCACTACAGTCCTCACAGTCACTACAGTCCCTACAGTCCCTTCAGTCCTCACAGTCACTACAGTCCCCACAGTCCCTACAGTCCTCACAGTCACTACAGTCCCTTCAGTCCTCACAGTCACTACAGTCCTCACAGTCACTACAGTCCCACAGTCCCACAGTCCTCACAGTCACTACAGTCCCTTCAGTCCTCACAGTCACTACAGTCCCTACAGTCCTCACAGTCCCTTCAGTCCTCACAGTCACTACAGTCCTCACAGTACCTTCAGTCCTCACAGTCACTACAGTCCCTACAGTCCCTTCAGTCCTCACAGTCCCTACAGTCCTCACAGGCTGCCTGACTTGCTGACGTATTGTGGTAAGCGAGTTGTGTCATTTCTGGTGTTTCTGTGACAGCGTCCCTGTACTGCTCTGGTGAATTCTACTAGCCTGCTTTCTGCATTCTCACCTCAGTTGCTTTAACGTGTACTCCAAGTCCTAACCCACACTAGTTTTGTTTAAGCACTTATAGCTCTCCTCCTTTCTACGACTTTCTCGCTATTCTCTTAGCTGTTGTTTGCACGTTACTAGCCTTGGTAGCTACATTAGCTTTACAGCTAGTGATGGCTTCTCCCTCTGCTCTTTCTTGCTCGGTGTGCCAAATGTTCAGTTATGCCTCTGTCTCCTGGTAATTGTAACAAGTGTGGGTTATTTGCTGCGTTGGAGGCGAGGCTTAGTGAATCAGAAGTGCGGCTCCGCACCACGGAAAACCATTCAGCAGCTGCGGTAGTTAGCCAGTCCCCTGTAGCCAGTGTGGAGCCACATAGCATAGCCTTAGCCTCTGCTAGCGGTCCTCCGGTAATTCCCGTGCAGCCGGGAGGCTGGGTAAGTGTGCGCTAGAAGCGTAGCTCCAAGCCGAAGCCCACGGCTCACCACCAGCCTGTTCACGTTTCCAACCGCTTTTGCCCACTCAGCTATACACCCGCTTAGGATAAAACTCTGGTTATTGGCAGCTCTATTCTGAGGAACGTGAAGTTAGCAACACCAGCGGCCATAGTCAAATGTATCCCTGGGGCCAGAGCGGGCGACATTAAATCCAATTTAAAACTGCTGGCTAAAGCTAAACATAGATTCAGTAAGATTGTTATTCACATAGGCGGCAATGACACCCGGTTATGCCAATCGGAAGTCACTAAAATTAATGTTGCCTCGGTGTGTGAATATGCAAAAACTATGTCGGACTCCGTAGTTTTTTCTGGACCCCTCCCAAATCTGACCTCTGATGACATGTTTAGCCGCATGTCATCATTTAATCGCTGGCTGTCCAGGTGGTGTCCAGCAAACGATGTGGGTTTCATTAATAATTGGCAAACTTTCTGGGGAAAACCTGGTCTCATTAGGAGAGACGGCATTCATCCCACTTTGGATGGAGCTGCTCTCATTTCTAGGAACCTGGAAAATTTTATTAGTAAATTAAATCCCTGACAACCCAGAGTTGAGACCAGGAAAGAGAGTCGCAGTCCTATACGCTTCTCTGAGCTTCTAGTGCAATTACCCAGCCATAGTTTTCATAGTTTTATACAAACGTCTGTCCCCCGACCACCTAAATCATTTAAATCTGAAATTAAACAAAGAGGAGTTGTGCATAACAACCTCATAAAATTAAAACCTCTTCTGTGACAGAAAGACAAAACAGGAGAATTAAATGTAGACTGTTAAATAACAGGTCTCTTTCGTCTAAAGCAGTGTTAGTAAACAAATTAATATCAGATAATCATATTGATTTACTCAGTCTCACTGAAACCTGGCTGTGTCAAGATTAATATGTCAGTCTAAATGAATCCACTCCTCCCAGTCATAATAATACCCACATTCCTCGAGGCAGCGGCCGAGGAGGGGGAGTTGCAGCCATTTTTAATTCTAGTCTGTTAATCAGCCCTAAACCTAAACTAGATTATAATTCATTTGAAAGCCTCGTTCTTAGTCTTTTACATCCGACCTGGAAAACCTCGCAGCCACTTTTATTTGTTATAGTGTACCGTGCTCCTGGCCCGTATTCTGAATTTATATCTGAATTCTCAGAGTTTTTATCCAGTTTAGTTCTTAAATCAGATAAAGTTATTATTGTAGGCGATTTCAACATTCATGTCGACGTTGATAATGACTCCCTGGCTACCGCGTTTATCACATTATTAGACTCCATTGGCTTCAGTCAGGGTGTACATGAACCCACTCACTGTTTTAACCATACCCTCAATCTAATTCTGAAGTATGGAATTGAAATTGATAACCTAACATTCTTTCCACAGAATCCCTCGCTATCAGATCATTATTTGATTACTCCTGATTTCTTTTTACTCGATTACACATCACTCAGCAACAGTTACTATACTAGATGTTTATCAGATAGTGCTGTCGCAAAATTTAAGGAATGATTACTCCATCATTAAATTCAAACCAAGTCCTTCAGTAACAGAGGTTTCCCGTACTGACTTTAACCTCTCCCGAATTGATCATCCTGTCGATAGCGCCGTAGGCTCGCTCCTCTTAAAAAGAAGTTAACAAAGCAAAGAAAGTTTGCTCCTTGGTATAACGCTAGGCTACTCAAGGAGGTCTTACCTTTAGTTAACACCCATATATTAGATATGATCAATATATCCTTATTAACAGGCTATGTACCACAGTCTTTTAAGGTAGCTGTAATTAAACCTCTACTAAAAAAGCCCACCCTGGATCCAGAGGTGTTAGCCAACTATAGACCAATATCTAATCTTCCCTTTATGTCAAAGATCCTTGAGAAAGTAGTCGCAGACCAGCTGTGTGATTTTCTCATGAAAATAATTTATTGAGGAATTTCAGTCAGGATTTAGAGTGCATCATAGCACTGAGACAGCACTAGTTAAAATTACAAATGACCTTCTGATTGCTTCAGACAAAGGACTTGTCTCTGTACTTGTTTTATTAGATCTTAGTGCAGCGTTTGACACTATTGACCAACAAATTCTGCTACAGAGACTGGAACACTTAATTGGCCTAAAAGGTTGCAATAAGCTGGTTTAAATCTTATTTATCTGATCGTTTTCAGTTTGTTCACGTTCATAATGAATCATCCTTATGTACGAAAGTTTGTATTGGAGTTCCGCAAGGTTCTGTGCTTGGACCAATCCTATTTACTCTATATATGCTTCCTTTAGGTAACATCATTAGAAATCACAAATTCCCATTGTTATGCGGATGATACACAGTTGTATTTATCTATGAAGCCAGAAGAAAGTAATCAATTACCTAACTTCATATCTGCCTTAAAGACATAAAAACCTGGATGAGCACCAATTTCCTGATGTTAAATTCAGACAAAACTGAAGTTATTGTTCTTGGCCCCAAACAACTCAGAGACTCTGCGCTCGGAGAACGCAGGGTTACTTGTGGTCCCTAAAGTCTCCAAAAGCAGATCAGGAGCCAGAGCCTTCAGCTATCAGACTCTTCTCCTGTGGAATCATCTTCCTGCTACGGTCCGGGAGGCAGACACCGTCTCCACATTTAAGACTAGACTTAAGACTTTCCTCTTTGATAAAGCTTATAGTTATACAATCTGGAACATTCCCAAAGGCCTTGAAAACTGTGGTCATACAGCCTCTCCTAAAGAGGAGCAGTCTTGATGCCACAGTACTGAACAACTACCGGCCCATTTCAAATCTGCCGTTTTTAGGCAAAGTCCTTGAGAAAGTTGTTTACCAACAGCTTACTGACTTTCTCCTAATGAACTCCTTTGATGTTTTCCAGTCAGGTTTTAGACCCCATCACAGCACTGAGACTGCTCTTATTACGGTGACAAATGACATCAGCCTGAACACTGACGCAGGCAAAGTCTCAGTTTTAGTCCTGCTAGATCTGAGTGCTGCTTTTGACACTGTCGATCATGATATCCTGTTACAGAGATTAGAGGACTGGGTGGGCATCTCTGGCAATGCCCTAAATTGGTTGAAGTCCTACCTAGAAGACAGGAGGTACTATGTTGAAATTGGTAACTGTGTCTCAGACCATATGGCCTTGACCTGTGGGGTGCCCCAATCCTGGGACCCCTTCTGTTCAATCTCTACATGCTGCCTTTAGGCCAGTTAATACAAAGTAATAATGTGTCCTACCACAATTATGCAGACGACACTCAGATCTATGTCTCACTGACAGCAGGTGAATATGGACCAGTGGATTTACTCTGTCACTGCATCCAAGACTGAAGTCATCGTATTTGGTCCACAGAAACAAAGAGAAAGTGTCAGCAGTCACCTCCAGTCTCTCGAAAACCTACAAATCAGGTTTGAAATCTCTGGGTAATAATGGACTCAGACTTGAACTTTAACAGCCACATCAAATCAATAACATCAGCAGCCTTTTACCATCTAAAAAACATTGCCAAAATCAAAGGTATAGTGTCTAAACCTGACTTGGAGAGACTTATCCATGCATTTGTCTCCAGTAGGTTAGACTACTGTAACGGCCTGCTCACTGGCCTCTCCAAACGGGCCGTAAGACAGCTGCAGTACATCCAGAATGCTGCTGCTCGGGTCCTGACCAGAACCAGGAAGTACGAGCACATTAGTTCTGTGCTTAGGTCTCTACACTGGCTTCCTATGGCTCAGAGAATAGACTTTAAAGCAGCTGCTTGTGTACAAGTCTCTCCACGGCCTAGCACCAAAGTACATCTCTGACATGTTAGTGCCATATGAACCATCGCGGACTCTGAGGACCTCAGGGACCGGCCTCCTGCTGGTGCCCAGAGTCAGGACTAAACATGGGGAATCAGGGTTCCAGTTTTATGCAGCTAAAATCTGGAACAGTCTTTCTGAAGATGTGAGACAGGCCTCTACTCTGACAATGTTCAAATCTAGGCTCAAAACAGCTCTATCACTGTGCATATGACTGAAAGGATCTTATCTGCACTCTTCTCTTTTAAAGTTCATTTCATAATGACTATTTGTATTTTTATTTTGTATTGTGATTTTAATGCATTTTCTTGTTCTGTAAAGCACTTTGAATTACTTTGTGTATGAATTGTGCACTACAAATAAACTTGCCTTGCCTCGTATTGCAGCGGTGCCTGGATAGTGTGACGTGTGTGGTTGTGCTGCTGCCGTGGTCCTGCCAGATGCCTCCTGCTGCCGCTGTTATCATTAGTCATTAGTCATACTTCTACTGTTATTACACACATATGATTATTATCACACATGTATACTGCCAGATACTAATAGATACTTTCAACATATTGTACCACAGTAGCCAGATAACGATAATATTATTACTTTCATGAATGTTGTTGTAAGCTACTGTCGTTACTGTCTGTCCTGCATCTCTCTCTCTCTCTCTCTCTCTGTCTCTCTCTCTCTGTCTCTCTTTCTGTCTCATACAGATTACTGTTAATTTATCATGTTGATCTGTTCTGTACGACATCTATTGCACGTCCGTCCGTCCTGGAAGAGGGATCCCTCCTCAGTTGCTCTTCCTGAGCTTTCTACTGTTTTTTCCGCGGTAAAGGGTTTTTTTGGGGGAGTTTTTCCTGATCAGCTGTGAGGGTCCAAAGGACAGAGGGATGTCGTATGCTGTAAAGCCCTGTGAGGCAAATTGTGATTTGTGATATCGGGCTTTATAAATAAAATTGATTGAATTGATTGACAGTCACTACAGTCCTCAGTCCCCACAGTCCCCTCAGTCCTCACAGTCCCTACAGTCCCCACAGTCCTCACAGTCCCTACAGTCCCTTCAGTCCTCACCGTCACTACAGTCCCCACAGTCTCTTCAGTCCTCACAGTCACTACAGTCCCCACAGTCTCTTCAGTCCTCACAGTCCCTACAGTCCCCACAGTCCTCACAGTCCCTACAGTCCCTTCAGTCCTCACCGTCACTACAGTCCCTTCAGTCCTCACCGTCACTACAGTCCCCACAGTCTCTTCAGTCCTCACCGTCACTACAGTCCCCACAGTCTCAGTCCTCACAGTCAGTACAGTCCCCACAGTCCCACAGTCCCTTCAGTCCTCACCATCACTACAGTCCCCACAGTCCCTTCAGTCCTCACAGTCACTACAGTCCCCACAGTCCCTTCCTCACAGTCCCCACAGTCCCTTCAGTCCTCACAGTCCCACAGTCCCCACAGCCCTTCAGTCCTCACAGTCCCTACAGTCCCCACAGTCCCCATAGTCCCCCAGCCCCTTCAGTCCTCACAGTCACTACAGTCCCTTCAGTCCTCACAGTCCCTACAGTCCCCACAGTCCCTTCAGTCCTCACAGTCACTACAGTCCCCACAGTCCCTACAGTCCTCACAGTCCCTACAGTCCCTACAGTCCCCACAGTCCCTTCAGTCCTCACAGTCCCTACAGTCCCCTTCAGTCACTACAGTCCACACAGTCCCTTCAGTCCTCACCGTCACTACAGTCCCTACAGTCCCCACAGTCTCGTCAGTCCTCACAGTCCCTTAAGTTCTCACAGTCACTACAGTCCCCACAGTCCCTTCAGTCCTCACAGTCCCTACAGTCCCCCAGTCACTACACTCCTCACAGTCCCTTCAGTCCTCACAGTCCCTACAGTCCTCACAGTCACAACAGTCCTCACAGTCACTACAATTCTCACAGTCCCTTCAGTCCTCACAGTCACTATAGTCCCCGCAGTCCCTTCAGTCCTCACAGTCACTACAATCCCCACAGTGCCTACAGTCCCCACAGTCCCTTCAGTCCTCACAGTACCCACAGTCCCTTCAGTCCTCACAGTCACTACAGTCACTACAGTCTCTACAGTCCCTTCAGTCCTCACAGTCACTACAGTCCCTACAGTCCCTTCAGTCCTCACAGTCACTACAGTCCCCACAGTGCCTACAGCCCTTTCAAATCTACACAGTCATTGAACTTTTCCTGATGTCATGACCACCGTTTCAGTTCTGTTCCCATATACCTGCGTCTGAACTGGTATGTGAAAAAAACACCTGTACCAGTATGTGTGTGTGTGTGTGTGTGTGTGTGTGCGTGTGCGTGTGTGCGTGTTACTCACAGAGTGTCTGTGTCGGGGGTCAGCAGGTCGTGGTCGGCTCTCAGTGGAACGCAGCGACGCTTCATACGAGCTCTGTCCTCACACTGCTGCTGCCGCGGCAACCAAGCTGACACAAAGAGACTGAATACACATACACACATACAACGGTTGGGGGAGGGGAGAGGATGACATCAGCAGCTCTGATTGGTCGGTTTGATAGAAGAAGGAGGATTAAACTGAGCAGCTCGTCAGAACTAATTAACCTGACGAGACCACAGACTGTTTACATCAGCACTCACTGACAGTCTGTTACTGTGTGTGTGTGTGTGTGTGTGTGTGTGTGTGTGTAGTCTTCAGGTGAGACTGATCATGTGAGTCATTTGTCCTGATGCAGCAGCATCTTAAATCTCTGTCATGACAAAAAAAATAACAACAGAAGCAAACATTATGACTCATCGAGATCTGCTTGACCTAGGTGTGCTGCACGACCACCAGTCACCTGTCAGCACAGGTAGAGCAGGAGCCCCATATACAAAGGTAAAGTTTATGCTGCAGAGACCGCAGGTTTGATTCCAGCCCTCGTTGCCCCCTCTCTGCTCTTCCACTCTTCTGACTGTCATTAAGACAGACTGATGCGTGAACTGAACATTTTATTCCCTGGATGTTAAGAACTGAAGCTGACAGCAGCAGGCACACCTGAGCAGGTAACACACACACACACAGACACACACACAGACACACACACACACACACATTGTTGGTCATTTCCACGTGAAGCTCTGCATTTATCAACATGGATGTGAGCTGAGGCTACGATGAAATCTGGCAGGTCTCAGCTTGTATTCACCAGTTTGAGACAGTGTGGATGGACGGAGCCATGTGAACTGTCATCAGATCAGATTCTGATGTTAATCAAATAAAAACTAATGGAAAATGTGAGAAAATAACTGTTCAAAAACCTGACAGTCAGATCCTTGAATCAGCCTGTGAGTTCAGTGTTTGACTGTGATTCTGGATCCAGTCCTCAGTGGGTCGATGGTTTTAGTTGTTATGTCATTTTATTCTCACCAAAGATTTTACACTTCAGTCATTCATCAGGATCTGATTATTTACCAACATTCTTTTTATTGTTTTTCACAACGAAACAAAGAAAAACAATACATTACAATACAACTACATGCCTTGAACAAACATAACATGTCTACCCCCCACCCTATCAATCTACTTCAAATCATGGTTGGGAATCAGGTCTATGAGCTAGCTCATTCCAGTTCATTATACAGGAAAAAAAAAAAGTGAAACAAACACATTTCTGTAATCTTAGGTACTGCAAAGTGCCACTGGTTACATGTCCCCAGGCTCTTCCATCATATGTGACAAATCCGTTCTCGATACATAGCAAATGAAGGGGTCCCAGATCTGGTGAAAATTATGTAGTTGATGTTTTAATGTATATGTAATTTTCTCTAAGGGGAGAGTTGTAGATAGTTCAGATAACCACCTGCTTGCACTTGGACTTCTGGTGTTTTTCCATGAAAGGGCTATTACTCTCTTTGCCATTAACACACTCAAGTCTACAAACGTTCGTTGATATTTTTAATCTTCAAATTAGTTGGATATAGACCTAATATGAACAACTGTGGGACTAAGGGTATTTGAATTTGTAAAATATTTTGGATACATTGTTTTATTTCTTGCCAAATTTTTTGTCTGTACATTGCCAAATACAATGAAAAAACCTTTTCCTTCTCACATTTAATACAAATATCAGGTATAACGCTATTAAATCTGTTAAGTTTTTCTGGAGTGATATATGTTCGCATCAACCAGTTGTACTGTAGTAATTTCAGGCGAGTGTTAGTAGTTCTCGATTGTGCTTCAGAACATGCCTTCTCCCACTTTTCAATTGGGATTACTTCCTGTAGATCCTCTCTCCATGCCTCAAGCCGTCCTGCAGAAGTTTCTGTACTTCTGTCTACTAGGTATTTGTACATTTTGGATATTGAACCCCTACTTAAACAATTCATGTTCATTAATTTTTCTATGGTAGACATTTCGGGGATGCATAATGTTTGATTTTGGTATGTTCTAATGAAGTTTCTCAACTGTAAGTATTTAAAAAAGTGTTTACGGGGTATGTTAAATTTGTCAACCATTTCTTCAAATGTCATCAGCACCTTTTGAGAATTGTAGAGGTCTCCTATTTTTCCCAGCCCCTTAAGAGCCCAAGATTTGAATCCCCCGTCTGATTTACCTGGAGGGAAGGAGTCATTTCCCCATATTGGGCTGAAGACAGACAGAGAGGGTCTTTCTTTCAAATATTTTTTAACTTGATGCCAAACTTCAATCATATTTTTCACAATAGGGTTTTTTGTATTTTTTTTTAAGGGTTTGTGCTTGCTGAGTACAGGTATACTGGGAGGGGTAGACATAGCTGGAGTTCCTCCATTTCTTTCCAGGAGGGAGCATCTCTTTCTGTGAAGTAAACAACAGTGTTCTCAATTGAGCTGCCCAATAGTACCAGAGAGGACTGGGACATTTGAGTCCCCCTCTGTCATAGGGTAAGTACAACAGTGACAGACGTGTCCGGGGACGTCTGTTATTCCACAAAAATCTGACAAACAATCTTTTAAGTTGAGTGAACAGGTTACTTGGAGGAGGAAGTGGAAGATTCTGAAATAGATACAATAATTTGGGCATTATATTCATTTTAAGGACGTTTATTTTCCCTATAAGTGATACTGGTATGGGTGTCCATCTTTCCAGTAACTTTGAGATTCTTGCATTAATGGTTCATAATTACTGGCTACAATATATTTAAGTTGTGGGACAATTTGAATGCCTAGATATGTAAAGCAATCCACAATTTTAAACTGAGTGGCTATCTTAGGAGGACTTTTGCTTTCCAATTGATTTAAGAACATTATTGACGATTGTGATTTGTTTAATTTATATCCTGAGATTTTTCCAAATACATTAAGAAGTTCTAATAATTCAGGAATGGATTTTTCCACCCTTAGGATCTGATTATTTAAATGGTTCCTTCAACAAGGTGTTTTAGCATCGTCACGAGCTCTGTTTCCTGTCTGTAAGACTGACTCTTTAGGACTGTCTGTGTATTTATTTATTTTATTTAACCTTTATTTAACTAGGAGGTCCCATTGAGATTAAAAACCTCTTTTTCAAGTAAGACCTGGCCAAGACAGGCAGCAGCATAAAATAAACACAGTTACAGACATAACATAAAAAGGACAACATCACAGGAGTACATACAGTAAAAAGAATAAATTAGTAACAGTTTTAAAAACTAGTTCATTGCACAGAATTAAGAACACTGACAGCTTAAAGAAGCTGCCTCTAAGTCCTTAAGTTTAGATTTAAACTCATTTAGAGAAACTAGGCAGTCCAGTTGTAAGATATTTTGCAGACTGCTCCATGTGGGGGCAGAATAAGCAAATGCCTTTATCCCAAGCTCAGTACAGACATTTGAGACTAAAAGTAGGTAAAGGTCATGGGAGCGCAAGGAATATTGTCTGCTACTCCTTGGCATGGTAAGGACATACGTAAGATGGATGCAAGCCTAAAATTGCTTTGTATGTAACAATATACCAATGATGAGGCCTGCAGGTGGCCAAAGAGGGCCATCCCACCGAGAATATAACTCACAATGCTAAGTCAGGACTTTACAATCATTGTAAAGTCCTGACTTATCAACTTTTATAACTCATTCAATGAGTTATAAAACTCAGGGCAGCACAATGATAACTCACAATGATAAAGCATGATAAGCTGTATCAATTTTATGACGGTAAAGGTAAAGTTCCACTGATTGTGACACACCCGAGTGTGTGAAATTTGTTCTCCACATTTGACCCATCCCCTGAGGAAGTGGTGAGCGGCAGCAGCAGCTCAGGAATCATGTGGTGATCTAACCCCCCAATTCCAACCCCTGATGCTGAGTGCCAAGCAGGGAGGCAATGGGTCCCATTTTTTTATAGTCTTTGGTATGACCCGGCAGGGGATCGAACCCACGACCTCCCAGTCTCAGGGCGGACACTGTACCACTAGGCCCGAAAACACTGAGCAGAAGCATGCATGTACAAAACATCACCGTAGTCGAGCACAGATTAAAAAAAAAAAAAGTGGCAGCAACAAGACGCTTTTTTACAAGAAAAGAAAAAAAAACATACAACTTGCTACGGAAGTAGATACCCAATTTCAATCTCAGTTTTTTCACTAGTAGAAGCACATGTGCTTTAAAAGTAAGGGAGTCATCAATTAAAATACCTATATATTTATGAGAACTAACAGTCTCTGTGCTTCTTCCATCCAGAGTGACCACAGCAGGGATGTGTGCTCTAGATTTTGAGTTACTGAAGATCATAAGTTTTGTCTTTTCAGCATTAAGAACAAGCTTTAGCTGACGTACGGTATCCTGAATAACATTAAAAGCATCTTGCAGGTGCTCAATGGCCAGGACAAGAGTAGATGCACAACAGTAAATGACTGTGTCATTGGCATAGAAATGAACCTTAGCATCAGACACATTTTGGCCCAAGTTGTTTATATACAGGGTAAATAAAAGAGGACCTAAGATAGAACCCTGTGGTACACCTTTCAGTTCAATCAATCAATTTTCCTTATAAAGCCCAATATCACAAATCACAATTTGCCTCACAGGGCTTTACAGCATATGACATCCCTCTGTCCTTTAGACCCTAACAGCTGATCAGGAAAAACTCCCCAAAAAACCCTTTCATGGGGGAAAAAAAATGGTAGAAACCTCAGGAAGAGCAACTGAGGAGGGATCCCTCTTCCAGGACGGACAGACGTGCAATAGATGTCATACAGAACAGATCAACATGATAAATTATGTAATCCATATGACACAATGAGACAGAAAGAGAGACAGAGGGAGAGACAGAGAGAGATGCAGGACAGATGGTAACGGTAATAGCTTACAACAACATTAATGAAAGTAATAATATTGTAATTATAGTTCTGGCTACTGTGGTACAATATGTTATATATTGTATGTTATATATTGTATATATTAATCTGATAGTACACATTGGTGACAATAATCATATGTGTATATATATATATATATATATATATATATATATATATATATATAGTCCTGACTGAAGAAGTCTAAGCTTTAAAACATTGTGATCAACAGTATCAAAAGCTTTAGACAGATCAATAAAAAATGACACAGTGCTGTTTCTTATCAAGTGCAACCGAGATGTCATTTAGTACTGTGCTTTTTCCTAAAGCCTTATTGATATGTAGCAAGAATGCCATTGTTAGATAGAAATTCTTTTGATTGGTTACTAACCAGAGTTTTAAGGATTTTGGCCAACACTGATAGGCTTGCTATCGGCCTATAGTTGTTTCAACAAGCTGGGTCACCTCCCTTCAGTAAAGGGAGGACAAAAGCAGATTTCCACAGCCTAGGAACGGCCTTAGTTTCCACTGAAAGATTAAAAATATATGTTAGAGGCCTTGCTATAAAATCAGAAGCCACTTTCAGGAAGTAAGGTTCAATTAGATGAGGCCCTGATGTTTTCTAGGATCTACATTCTTTAAGGCTTTGCAAACTTCCTGCACAGAAAAAGGTACAAGGTTAAAAACTTGACCAGTGTACACTGGTAGACCAGAACAGGGTTTCCCAGATGTAGAATGAGCAGAATCAAACAAGGAGCCAGAAGATATAAAATGCTCATTAAAACAATTCAAGATCTCCATTTTGTCATGCACAACAACAGAGTCCTTCATAACACAGGTAGGTAGAACATGAGAATTTTTACTCACAGAAAGTAACTTTATGGTTTTCCAGGACCTCCTCGGGTCATTTCAATTTTTAGTGGTGACAGACAAGTAATATTCTGATTGATTTTCTTAATTAAGAAGAACATTATTTCTTAGTCTAAAACAAGTCAGTTTGAGGTGGAACATGTGGTCCTTGCATCAGGCCAGGCTGAGTGCTTCTCATGAACAGTGTCTGCTAATTCAGAGGAGAACAAGGGGTTATCATGACCCTTTACTTTGTACCTCCTATAGGGAGCATGAGTGTTAATGATTTTAGTCAACGCACCTTTAAAAAAGGCCCATACTGTCTCCACATCAGGGATCAGCTCAATTCTACCTCGCTTGAAATGGTCTAAATTGTGATAAAATCCTTGCTCAATAAAAAGTTTAAGATTCCTCTTTGGAACAATAAGTGGCTTTAATTTGGCACCTTAGTGTTCCTCAGAGCAGCAACAACACGGTGGGCCGCTTAAGTCATTGCAAAAACAACGACAGCTGAAAATTTATGAGGAACATTTAAGTAAGTAAGTAAGTAAATTTTATTTCTATAGCACCTTTCACAGATAAATCACAAAGTGCTTTACAGCAGGAATAAAAAGCAATAAAATACAGACAGCGACAAACACAGAGAACACACAATGGCACAGAAGACAATAGTGTGCGAGAGGGTAGTTATACGCACATCCAAAAAGATGCAAGGCCGGCACAAAACATGACGAAGATCTCTCAAGGATCGAAATATTGTTCATTAAAGTTTGTGGCATGGAGTAAGTGTGCAGGCTCTACCTCTTTTTTCACAGAAGACAAATAGTCACAGAGGCCCCAAAACGTCAACATCAGTAAAAAGCCTGTCTAAAAAGATAAGTTTTAAGTTCTATCTTAAAACCTTCAGTGGACTCTATGCTACGCAGTGACAGAGGTAGTGCATTCCAAAGGCGTGGGCACTGGCCTGGATAAGAGCGATCTCCTCGTGTTTTGAAATGGGTACGGGGGACCATCAGGAGTGTCTAATCTGATGACCTTAATGAACGTGAGGGAGAACAGGGTCTCTGTAGCTCAGTGATGTACGAGGGGGCTTGATCATGGAGCGCTCTAAGTAAGTACCAAGATCTTAAAATGGATTCTAAAAGTAACTGGTAGCCAATGTAGGGAATATAGAATCGGGGTGATATCCCTTTTCTTAGACCCAGTTAAAAGCCTTGCTGCTGCATTTTGCACAGTCTGAAGGCGATTTACAGCCTTTTTGTTAACACAAAAAGAGTGCATTACATCTTGTGATTCCGCAGGTGATAAAAGCAGTTCTTCACCAGCTGTTTACAGTGGTGGTCCAAGGACATGTCCTTATCAAGCACTACTCCTAGATTATGTATGCTAGGTTGGACCGAGAGGCCAAACGACCTAATGCTGCTTTAAGAGAGGAATGGTACTGTCTGGGGCAATAATTAGTGTTTCAGTCTTGACAGAGTTCAGCTGAAGAAGATTGTTATTTGCCATTTTTTGATGGCAGTCAAGCAGACAGTTTAATTGTCTAATTTGTGCAGCTCGGCTTGCTTGAAAGAGCAGTAGAACTGAACATCATCAGCATATAGATGATAAGAGACATTGCTGAACTCTCTGATTATCTGTCCTAGAGGGGTCATGTAGAGCAAAAGAGAATAGAGCCAAGAACTGATCCCTGTGGGACTCCGCAGGCTAGCCCTGTCGTGTCTGATAAAAACTGATTGACATGGACCAAAAAACTCCTGTCAGTCAGATAGGACCTGAACCAATTTAAAACAGTACCGGAGATCCCAAATGCCTCCTTGAGTCTATTTAGTAAGACTTTATGGTCCACTGTGTCTAATGCCGCGGTGAGATCTAGCAGTACCCGGACTATATATTGACCAGAGTCTGCTGCCATGAGGACATCACTTGAAACTCTAATTAAGGCAGTCTCAGTGGAGTGATTTTTCTGGAAGCCTGATTGGAAGGTGTCAAAGATAGAATTTGTATCAATTCAATTCAATTTATTTATTATTTATTATTTATTTATTTTATCAATAAAGGGAGTTAGTTGTTCGGCTACTACCTTTCCAGAATTTTAGCCAGAAAAGGGCTTTGAGATGGGCCTATAATTTTTCAAATCAGCAAGATCCAAGTTTCGTTTCTTTAATTTAAGTTCCACCACTGCCCGTTTAAAGAAAGCTGGAACAAAACTGGTTTGGAGAGATTGATTTCTAATCTCTACACTACAAGGGCCAATAGAGCCAAGAGTTTTAAGAAACAATGATGTTGGGAGTATATCCAGAGGGCTAGAGGACAGTGTCACGGTGGCAAGGAGAGCACTGATGTCTGACAGTGAGACCAAAGAAAACAAGGACCATTCACACTGGGGAGGCTGAATGGTGCAAGGGTTTGGACCAGCTAGAGGGATATTAGCCCTGTTGTCATTGACCTTGTTCACCATAAAGCCTGCAAAAACATCACAATCGGTCTTAGAATAGACGGGGGCCGAGAAAACATCAGGGGATATAATAGAGCTGATGGTATCAAACAGAAATTTAGGATTTCTTTTTGAGAGAAATAAGTTGGGCAAAAAAAGCAGCTCTTGCAGTTTTTAGCAGATTATTCAAAGCTAGTCTCAGATCCTTGAGGTACAGCCTGTGGACCTCAAGCTTCGAAGCTTTCCACAGCCTGTCTGCCTTGCGGCAGCTTCTCCTATGATTTTGAATCTCTTCATTTATCCAAGGATGGGGCTTCCTAAGAGAGGAGGATCTAGATTTTATTGGACTACTAAGGCTGAGCAGACGTATTAAGTCCATAGCTTCAATGATGAGAGTTAAAGGCTGGGGTAACAATGCAGAACCCAGCGGCCTGGCAGGGACGCTCGAGGCTGCACTGTCATAATGACAGGAACAATCCCAATAGACCGAGAAATGCAGGACTATGGTTGAGCAGTAATGAGTCCTGACCAAAGAGCCCATGAGGAGGACAAATAAAAAAACTGGCTTTGAGCAACATTGTTCCCAGCAACAAGCCCGAAATAGCAGCTAGCACTGTAGCACAGTCCAGCTTCGTGAGTTGGGGATAACCTCCGTCGTCAGCCTGAAGGGAATCCCGTGTGTGATGTCACTTACTCAGTCACTCACTCACAACCAGGAAGTCAGAACCGGGAGAACAACGCTGCGAATGAAATACGCTAATTTAAAACCTAAGATTAGGACCAGTCTGGATCTAGAATGATAACTTAAAACAGATCAGCCAGGAAAGAAGCACTTCCCTTCATCATATGAAGACTGAGCTTGTCAATATCATACAGCGATGTGTTGAAACCATTGGTTGACATCCAGCACCACATGGCTCCGGAAACCATCAGGCAGAACAATGGGGTACTGCTGCAATGAAAAAATTTAAAATCAGGACCATCCAGCATATAAAACAATATATAACCCCTAGAATCAGAGGAGAAATAAGTACTTCCCTTAGAAATGCAAGGTTTCGGCCCCATCAGTAAAAGAGCGTCAATATGACAGCTTCACCACAGCAGGTCCACAGCACAGCTTTGCTGGATAGCAGGCTCCAATGTTCCAATGGTCCGACCAAATAATGCGATTTAAGTCCAGAGAGTTCACTAGGATTCCAGTTAGAATCAATCAACTGTAGACTGTGATGGAAAATTATGGGTATCTGACCAGTTATGGGTATCTGACCCTTCTTTCACCTATAGTGTGTCCTGCATGGGTTTTCTTTTACAAGACGACTTGCAAATGATTTTATGCTTCGTCAACCCTGTGGTGACAGCAGTAAGACATACAGCAGAGCCCTAATGCAAAGCAGGTCAAAGGTCAGACCTCCAAAGAGGCCTTCAAAGAGATGTCCTTGCTAGTCTCAAAAGATGTTGGGTCTTGGGATGACAAATTCTCTGGCACTATGTATTTTGACTATGGATGGGCATGTGTTTTGGGGAACTATAAAGATAGCAGGGCGAGAGGACTTGCTAGGCACTCTTACTGACTGACTGTACTGTTATTATACACATATGATATCATATGTATACTGCCTGATACTAATACATACTTTCAACATATTGTACCACAGTAGCCAGAACTATAACGACAATATTATTACTTTCATGAATGTTGTTGTAAGCTACTGTCATTACAGAGGATGTCATACAGATTAGTGTATTGTGTCATACAGATTACTGTTAATTTGTTATGCTGATCTGTTCTGTACGACATCTATTGCACGTCTGTCCGTCCTGGAAGAGGGATCCCTCCTCAGTTGCTCTTCCTGAGGTTTCTACCATTTTTTTCCCCTGGTAAAGGGTTTTTTTTGGGAGTTTTTCCTGATCAGCTGTGAGGGTCCAAAGGACAGAGGGATGTCATATGCTGTAAAGCCCTGTGAGGCAAATTGTATTTGTGATATTGGGCTTTATAAATAAAATTGATTGATGATTGAATTGATTGACTGTTCATGCAGTTTTATGTTTGAGTGTCTCCATTCATGAATGCTTCTTAAAACTCAAGAAAGACTGCCGACGTGTGAAGACTTTTCTTTAAACTGTTCATTAAATAGTGGTTTTGCCACCACAAGACTAAATGAAAGGCTGTCAGAATCCACGAATGACACGTAACTCGCATTAGACTAAAAACACAGAAAAACACGGACAAACAAACGGACACATGTAAAGATGTGCTGCCATCTTGGAGACCATTACCTTTGTACTAAGACCATTTGTTTGGTCTGTAGGACTGTCTCTGTTGGACTGTCTCTGTAGGACTGTTTTTGACAGACTGTCTCTGTAGGACTGTCCTTGGATCCAGAGGTGTTAGCCAACTATAGACCAATATCTAATCTTCCCTTTCTTTCAATGATCCTTGAGAAAGTAGTTGCAGACCAGCTGTGTGATTTTATCTGTGATAATAATTTATTTGAGGAATTTCAGTCAGGATTTAGAGTGCATCATAGCACTGAGACTAGTTAAAAATTACAAATAACCTTCTGATTGCTTCAGACAAAGGACTCGTCTCTGTACTTGTTTTATTAGATCTTAGTGCAGCGTTTGACACTGTTGACCATGAAATTCTGCTACAGAGACTAGAACACTTGGCCTAAAAGGTTCTGCACTAAGCTGGTTTAAATCTTATTTATCTGATCGTTTCAGTTTGTTCATTTGTTTTGGAGTTACCTCAAGGCTGGATTACTGTAACTCTCTATTATCAGATAGCTCTAGTAAGTCCTTAAAAACTCTCCAGCTAATTCAGAATGCAGCAGCACGAGTACTAACAGGAACTAAGAGATCATATTTCTCCTGTTTTAGCTTCTCTGCACTGGCTCCCTGTAAAATCCAGAATTGAATTTAAAATCCTACTGTTAACTTATAAAGCTCTAAATGGTCAAGCTCTGTCATATCTTAGAGAGCTCATAGTGCCATATTATCCCACCAGAACTCTGCGCTCTGAGAACGCAGGGTTACTCGTGGTCCCTAAAGTCTCCAAAAGTAGATCAGGAGCCAGAGCCTTCAGCTATCAGGCTCCTCTCCTGTGGAATCATCTTCCTGTTTTAACTGTTTAACTGTTGATTTGTTTATTGAAGTTCTTCTACTTCCTGTTCTTGTACTTTTTGTTAGTGATATTTATGTAAAACATTTAATTTGTATTTTACGTCACACGAAATTTTAACTTTACAGAAAAAAAAGACAAAAAGTTGGTTGGCGATCTAACTCCTACATCTCCCACAGTGCACCCGGTCCAGGAAATGACATAGCAGCGCAGCCAGCGCAGCGCCGGAACCCCGCGCTGCCGGAGTGTTTCTTCGGTTTTGTGGTAGAGCCAACATGGCGGCTCCTTTGGAGGTGATAGTGAGCAGTGACTCCGGCTCTCAGATGTGGAACAGCACCGTGTTCGACCTGCACAGCGGCGCCAGGGGGAGGGAACAGCTCTGCCCGGACACTGAGCGTCCTCGGCGGGGAGTACCTGCTGTCCGCCCAGCTGGGGAAGAACTTCATCAACGTGTGGGAGATCCAGAGAAAGGTAACGTTACTGTCCGTGTATCTGAACACACCTGCAGACACATGAACACACCTGCAGACACGTGAGCACAGCCGAACACATCTGCTGCACATCACCTCACTTACATAGGGTCCACTGCGGGGACAGGTGGCAGGAAACGTCCCGAGACACACGCGGATGCAGACAGACAACGAAGCATCACCAAAGTCCATTTAGAAACCAGTTATTTTAAGCGCGATGTACACCTGCGAACACACCTACACCTATAAAACCACTTAGCACCAACCAGCCGGGTTGGTCAATTCGGCGTCTGAATCATCACCTACTTTTATTTACCTGTGTTTTAATGGGATCTGTTGTCACAGACTCCGCCCAGCTCACTGCCGCCATGCTTTGTTTGATTTGGGCTGAAAAAAGACTAAGAACCAACACGTGCCAACTGATTTAACTCTTGACTTTTATGTGACTGACTTTAAATTAGAAATGAGATTATTTAACAGTCATGTGTTAATCAATCAATCAATTTTATTTATAAAGCCCAATATCACAAATCACAATTTGCCTCAGGGCTTACAGCATCCCTCTCCTTTGGACCCTCACAGCTGATCAGGAAAACTCCCCAAAAAACCCTTAAATGTGTAGTTGTGTACGAAGGCCGGTTAGACACATTTTGGATCATGTTTGAATCATGTAAACAGTCTCCTCTGACACACCTCCATATAATCACTACACTTGTTACACTACATGACTGTGTGTGTGTGTGTGTGTGTGATGTGGTGTGATGTGATGTGATGTCCAGGACCAGCTGCAGCAGAAGGTGGTGTGTCCGGGTGTGGTCACTTGTCTGACCGTATCACCTAACGGACTCTTCCTCGCTGCCGGAATCGCTGAGGCTGTTTACCTGTGGGAGGTGAGTTGGCTAGTTACATGATATCATACAGTCCAGATTCTGGTCATGGTCCTGGTCTTGACCCAGGTCTAGGGTTCTTCTGAACCAAGCTGACCCAATACAACTGTGAATCTTCCTTTGCACCTTAAAATCAAGGTGAAATCAGGTGCTCTGTTCACAAACGTCACTGTGTGTACCTCCTCTTCTCTGATTGGTTCAGGTGTGTAACGTCTCTTCTCTGGTTGGTTCAGGTGTCCACAGGTAAGCTGCTGTCTGTCCTCAGTCGCCACTATCAGGATGTCACCTGTCTGAAGTTCACAGACGACAGCAGCCATTTTGTTTCTGGAGGAAAGACAACCTGGCTCTGGTGTGGAGTCTTTCCAGGTAACTCACACTTGAACTCACACCTGGATGGCGATTTGACAGTCACTAGAAGCACATTATGGCCCTTTGTAAAAGTTTCTGTGTGGTAACTGTGCTAACATGAGCTAATGATAGCGGCTAAGGACCGAGAGGCTGTCTGGTAACGTTATGTGTGTGCATGTGTCGGAGTGTCAGTAACGTTACGTTAACTTAGCCGTAGCCTTGCTATGCTGTTTGTCATAAGAAACAGGGCACACTACACTGGCCGTATGGGTAGGAGGGGCATTACGGCCACACACCGGGGACTCCACGGCACTGGCCGTTTGGCCGTGGTATAATTCCTGCCCTGTGATTAGAAATAATAAGAATAAAAAATCCGAGTCGGTGCTGCTTGCCCGATCGGGCATGTCTGCTCAGCCTCACCCTCTGTCATCTTTACACGTGCTTTAATCGCCGGCCTGGATCTCCACTCTCTACACACGCGGGGGCGTAGCGGTTGAGTTGCACATGCATGTCTCAGAACGGAAACACCAAATAATCGTTTTTCCTCGATTATATGAATTTTGAGATCGTCTGGAGCCAAAATCGTAATCACGATTAAAATTCGATTAATTGAGCAGCCCTACCATGTTGTTCACACTCAGATACCATGTTGTTCACACAGATTTCCTACTCAAGCTTCTCTTTTCATGCCAGATGCCTCCTGCTGCTGCTGCTGTTATCATTAGTCATACTTCTACTGTTATTATACACACATGATTATTGTCACACATGTATACTATCAGATATTAATATATTATTTATTATTAATTATAATATTATTACTTTAATTAATGTTGTTGTAAGCTACTGTCATTACCGTCTGTCCTGCATCTCTCTCTCTCTCTCTCTCTTTCTGTCTCATTGTGTCATACGGATTACTGTTAATTTATCATGTTGATCTGTTCTGTACGACATCTATTGCACGTCTGAGTTTAAGATGGACAGTGATTTTAAATTGGACCGCCAAATTAGTGCAGTTGTAAGGTCAAGTTTCTTTCACCTCAGGCAGCTTGCGAAGGTGAAGCCGTTTCTTGCACATCAGCACACTTTGAAGCAGTAATCCATGCCTTCATCACGTCTCGACTGGATTACTGCAATGCACTTTATTTTGGAGTTAGCCAGTCCTCCCTTGCGCGTCTCCAGTTAGTTCAGAACGCTGCCGCTCGTCTGCTAACTATCAGGTACCGAGGTCTAAGCGAACACTTAGAGGAGACCGTGCATTCTCCATTGCTGCTCCAAAAATGTGGAACAATCTACCACTGCACATCGGCGGGCCTCCTCACTGTCTGTTTTTAAACCCACCTTAAAACCCACTTTTACTCACTGGCTTTTAACCCAGCATGAGACCTCGCTCTGTTTTTATTTGTTTGTTGCTGTTTTTATTCAGTGTTGTTTTGTTTTGTTTGTTTGTTTTTTTACCTGCTTCTTTTTTTTTTGACCTTATGTACAGCACTTTGTTTCAACTGTGGTTGTTTTAAAGCTTTTGTTTTTTTTTTTTTTTTTTTTTTTTGAGTTTTTTCTTGTCCTTTTCTTTCTTTTTTTTTTTTTTTTTTTTGGGGAGTTTTTCCTGATCAGCTGTGAGGGTCTAAAGGACAGAGTGATGTCGTCTGCTGTAAAGCCCTGTGAGGCAAATTGTGATTTGTGATATTGGGCTTTATAAATAAAATTGATTGATTGATTGATTGATTTTCTCCTCGCGCTCAAACTGTTTCTGTGCGCTCGCGGAATTTCTGTTCTGCCCTGCGCTTGGATTTTTTTGTGCAACAACCCTGTCAAAATCCCCCAACCAATAGAATGTCAGATTTACTGTTGACCAATGAAATGATCCCTGCCTCCTTGTGGGCACGCTCGCTTTAGTATTAGAGCGTCCCGTCTGGGCGGGTACTCTTCAACCGGGTTCATCCATTCCTAGTGATGGGGAAGTTACTTTTAAAAAGTAGTGTTTGCTCATTACTCATTACTTCTTAAAGAAAAGTAATCCCTTACTTTACTTAGTTACCCTCTATAAAAAGTAAAGTTTTTACGTTACTCGTTACTTTAACGTTACTTTTATGGTGCTTGACTTTGGGTAGAACCCCATCTCATTTCCTAAATGTGAAAAAATCCGAGTTTCCCAATGGTATTTACCTCTTTGGTGAGCTGTTCCAGTGCTCAGAAGTAGGAAATATGGTAAATACAATATTCCTAGGTGCACTGGAACACACTATGAGAGCCCGCGAATTGTGCAAGAGACCAGTTCGGAGTCGACGTCACGCTTACGTCACCGCAGTTGCCTGGTCGCAGAAAAACATATGAAGTACCTTGTACATTAATGAAGGAAAACGGAGAGCTTACGGGGAAAATAAAGATAAAAGAGTGAGAGTTAATTTGTGTTAACTAGGCTACATGAATTTGTCACATGACAGATTACTACTACTAATAGCCTATTTGCCAGACCTGCTGCATCACTGAATGAGGAAAACATTAATATTCACAGACACTATCTTTGAACAAATAGTGACATATTCATGAATAAACCATTTTCTGTTCTGTTATTACGTGTGTAACTGTGAGACTGTGTTTGTGTAAGAGACTCATACTTTGCAGTAACCTACAGACCTGCATGAATAAATTAATTCATTTTCTCTTCTGGTATGGTATGGTCGGTACTTTATTAACCCCTCGGGGGGAAATTTCAATGTCACAGCAGCAATTTAAAATACACAAAATAGGAGCTGCAGCAACAGGCTGCCGTTCACACAGCGCCAGGAAGGTAGGCAGGTTATGATTGTTCTGTTTTCTGTTAACACATTTATTGATGTTTTGGGGGTCGTTTTGATTTCCTTTGAGGCCGTTCCCGGTTCCGGGGTCGTATGTTGCCCATGTCTGAGGTCTGACTAGCGAGGTTAACGTTACATTAAACAACACTTACCCAGCCATACAAGTAGGGATGCACTGAATATTAGGTAACCGAATATATTTGGCTGAATATTGCAAAAAAACACACATTCGGTATTCGGTGGAATAAGTTAAAAGCAAGGCCGAATAATAGCGGCGTGTTTTGATAACGCAATCAAACAGCGTGCCGTGCTGTGACGGGCGGAGTAAAATGTCAGCAGTGTGGTGATCCGTCCATCACGGCACTCGCATTGCGACTAAAAATAGTTTTGAGCGAACAAAATAAGCTTAAATCATTCAGCACGCTGTGTGAGTACAGATTTCAACCAGCAGCAGAAACGACAGGCAAATCCCACCGGATGTGGGTTGAACGGATAGTAATGTATTCCTGTCAAATATGGCAGCCATCGGTTTACCACCGGCGACGGAGAAGTTGGCTCCAATAATATCCTCTTCTTGGCGTCATGACTGCCCAGTACCTGAACAGCCAAGCCAGCCGAACACAGGTATGTGACGTGTCAGAGGAGAAACGAGCCGTTCACTGCCCACAAACCTCACCGCATTTTAGGGAGTGTTCTTTACTTATGAAGGGACTGTTCTTTACTTGTCAGGGGAGGAGGGTGGCTGGTTGATTTTTATTTTATTTATTTATTTTATTTTGATCCCCCCTATGTTAATCACTTATTGATGCTGTTTTTGAAGTATGAATAAGTCAATAAGTAATTTATTCCATTGAAATATCATTGATGTGTTATAGAAAATGATTTATCTTTTTATAAATACAACGGTATTCGGTACTTGGTATTCGGCCAAGTGTTTAATATGTTTCGGCTTCGGCCCCAAATTTTCATTTCGGTGCATCCCTACATACAAGTGCAGTTCGCTGTCAGTATATAGTTGGTTGACTTGTTCAGAATCGCCCAGGTCTTGTACATTAATTAACGTTACTGTTTTGTGTCCTTGTTGCTGGCTTGGCAGTACTTCGGTCCGTAGAACACAAAAACCATCAGATAAATCCCGGTATTCAATATCTTGGACATGGCCGCAAAGTACAAAATTATACGCATCAAGGGATTTATATGCCTTGAGTTTTTCATGCGTATAAACGCTGGGTTTCTCCACAAGATATGAAAAAATTGTCCGGCCACTGTAGCTTCGGCCATTTCATTGGGTCGGTGACCCACTGACCCGACATTAAGTATGGGTCAGGAAACCTCACTCTGTTGCTAATTGTTAGCTTATTACAATAAGCTAACCTGTCTTTGGTTGACAAACCGTTAAAATAAAGATGTGTGTATCTTCCATATTCCTCATACAATTCTTGATTTTGGCGCTCCTGTCTGTACTGTTGACATGGGAACTGTCACAGTTCCTGCCTAGTACGCAGCTGAGGCAGACAGGCAGTGTCACCGTCAAATCTGTCCCCGGGAAAAGTAACATTGTGCCCAACTGACTAAGTAACTACGTTCCGTTACCATATTTTCAGTAGTAACACGCTACACTACTTTTTACCCAATAAAAGTAGTTATGTTACTGTAACGCGTTACACACAACACTGTCCACTCCCATCCTCCAAGGGCTTTATTAATTGTTCTTCCCTTGCTTTCTTTACCACTTGGAATAAAGGGACTGTTTACACACGTGCGCTATATACATGTATATATTATCTGTTATCTGTCCCCTCAGCTGTGATCGATACATCCGTCCCCTCAGCTGTGATCGATACATCCGTCCCCTCAGCTGTGATCGATACATCTGTCCTCTCAACTGTGATCGATACATCTGTCCTCTCAACTGTGATCGATACATCCGTCCCCTCAGCTGTGATCGATACATCCGTCCTCTCAACTGTGATCGATACATCTGTCCCCTCAGCTGTGATCGATACATCCGTCCTCTCAGCTGTGATCGATACATCCGTCCTCTCATACATCCGTCCTCTCAGCTGTGATCGATACATCCGTCCCCTCAGCTGTGATCAATACATCCGTCCTCTCACCTGTGATCGATACATCTGTCCTCTCAACTGTGATCGATACATCCGTCCCCTCAGCTGTGATCGATACATCCGTCCTCTCAACTGTGATCGATACATCTGTCCCCTCAGCTGTGATCGATACATCCGTCCTCTCAGCTGTGATCGATACATCCGTCCTCTCATACATCCGTCCTCTCAGCTGTGATTGATACATCTGTCCCCTCAGCTGTGATCGATACATCCGTCCCCTCAGCTGTGATCGATACATCCGTCCTCTCAGCTGTGATCGATACATCCGTCCTCTCACCTGTGTACGATACATCCGTCCTCTCACCTGTGTACGATACATCCGTCCTCTCACCTGTGTACGATACATCCGTCCTCTCAGCTGTGATCGATACATCCGTCCCCTCAGCTGTGATCAATACATCCGTCCTCTCACCTGTGTACGATAGATCCGTCCTCTCAGCTGTGATCGATACATCCGTCCCTCAGCTGTGATCGATACATCCGTCCTCTCAGCTGTGATCGATACATACAGTTCATGAATCTCACATCAGGTTCTCTGTGTGTGTGCTGACTCATTTCCTGTTTGTGTGTTTCAGTGTGAGCCAGGTGGATTTAAGCCATACCCCCGAGCCGCGTCACGTCCTGTCTCGTCACTCTCTGCCAATCACAGACCTGCACTGTGGCCTAATGGGAGCTCAAGCCCGAATTGCAACGGCGTCCTTAGACCAGACTGTCAAGGTGAGTTTCATGAGCAATATGAACTGGCAGAGAATTCCCAGCCAACCATAGCTCTGTACAGAACTGTTCTCTGTATTATACCTATTCTCACTTTAGGCAATATGAATCTCCTTTCTGATGCACTTCTTGTTAGATAACTGTGTTGAGCAAAATGGGAGAGTAATCTTTCATACAATAATTTCGGTGCTCTTGTCACAAGTATATTTCTTAGAAAATTTAATAAAGCACAGGTAGACCTTTGTCTTATAGATAACCAGTCCAGATTATCATGCATGCTGGTCACATTGGTTCTGTAAGAACACGACAGAGCACAATATGCAGCTTTATTTGAGCTAATGGTAATTTTGTCACGTCCTTACCTGAAATACTTGACCAAAATACAAAACAATAATCGAGTTGCAACAAAACCAAAGCATTCAAAACCTACCTCCTAACATCTGGAGACAAAAATTTTGAATTATTTTATGATTGACACGCCTCTTCCCATTTTGCTTACAAACAGTATCAATTTGTTTGGACCACGACAAATTATGATCCAAGATTACACCCAGCACTTTTGTCTCATACGTTCAACCGAAATATTGTTTACATTTAATGTCAATGTCAATTCAGGTTTGAACTGATAGTTTGAGCAAAATAATATAGACTTTGTTTTTTCCACATTAAGAATTAATTTATTGCTCATTATCCACTCAGCCACTAACTTTAATTCCTCTTGTAAAAGAAAGAAACCTGGGCTCGATCAGACTGTGTTAGCTAATTTTAGGCCTATTTGCAAGCTGCCATTCCTCTCAGATATCTTGGAGAAAGTTGTATATGCTCAGTTGAAACCTTTTTTCTAGATGAGAATGTATCCTTGAGGTTTTTCAATCTGGTTTCAAAACCCTCCATAGCACAGAGTCAGCATTGTTAAAGGTCTTCAATGACACAGCTTGACTTAATCGCAGCCTTTGATACAGTGGACCACAGCATTCTAACATCTCGTTTACAGCACCTAGTGGGCATTTGTGGTACTGCTCTAGAATGGCTTAGGTCTTATCTGGCTGATAGAACCATGTGTGTAAGACTTGGTGGATTTGAATCCTCCCTTGCTCCCCTGTCATGTGGGATTCCACAGGGCTCAATTTTAGGGCCCCTGCTTGTTTCCCTTTATTTACTTCCTCTGGAATCCATTCTTAGAAAGCATGATATCTGCTTCCATTTTTATGCTGATGACAGTCAGATCTATGTACCCTTTAAAGCGGAACGAGGCACCACACCACTTCTTGCATGTCTTAATCACATGAATGCTTGGATGGCCTTAAAGTTTTTAAATTTTAATGAAAAGAAGACAGACGTAGTGGTGTTTGGACCCAGTGGATCCTGTGAGTCCCCCCCTATGGACGTAGGCCCTCTGACACCATATGTGAAGCCCACAGTTACAAATCTGTCTGCCACTCCACGTTAGACAGGCTCCTTCTCTGTCCATTTTTAAAACCTGCCTTAAAACCGACTTATAGTCCTTGGCCTTCGACACAGTATGACATTGATTCTCTTTGTTTTTATTGCTTTTGTTGTATGAAATTATTATTTGTTTTATTACTTTTATGGTATGACTGTTGTCTCTACTTGTCTCATATTGTAGTTGTATTTTATTTTTTTGATTCATTGTGTTATTGTTTGTTTTTATGTCCTATATTTTAATATTTTTATTTATTCTTGATGTATAGCACTTTGTTTCAGCTGTGTGTTTTTTAAGGTGCTTAAGAAATAAAGCTGGATTGGATTGGATAAAAAATCAGGTCCCAAAACCAAGGTTTTGCATTGATTTCCTGAAACTGAATGAAGCTATGCACACTGATGCTTATACAATACCCAACATCCAGGAAATATAGGGATCATTGGCAGGAACTGGTTTTCACTACCTTAGACCTCAACAGTGATTACTGGCAAGTCAAAATGGATGAAAACAGCTGGGAGAAGACTGCTCTCATCTGTCCTTTCAGCCTCTTCCAATTCAAAGTAATGCTACTGGGACTTAAGAACACGCTGGCCACCTTTCAAAGGCTGATGGAACTAGTCCTTGGGGACCTAAGAAGAAAAATCTGTTTCATTTACCTAGATGACATCATCATCTATTCAGAGTCATTTGAACAGCACAGTTACAACCTACAAGCAGTGTTTGACAAGCTAAGAGAGGCCATGTCGTTCCTCTGCTGGAGTGGTAGTCAACGCTGAAAAGACTAAGACGGTCCAGGATTCCCTGTTCCTCAGAACATCAAGAAACTCCAGTGGTTTTTGGGATGGCGGGACCAATTTTGGGTCATCCTGATTTCAGCCGCCCCTTCATCGCCTGTACTGATGCTAGTGACGTCAGGTTGGGGGCAGCCTCTCTCTCTGTCTCCCTCTCTCTCTCTCTTTCGGTCTCATTGTGTCATATGGATTACTGTTAATTTATCATGTTGATCTGTTCTGTATGACATCTATTGCACGTCTATCCGGGTTAGGGTGGAAGAGGGATCCCTCCTCAGTTGCTCTTCCTGAGCTTTCTACCGTTTTTTTCCCCATGAAGGGGTTTTTTGGGGAGTTTTTCCTGATCAGCTGTGAGGGTCCAAAGGACAGAGGGATGTCGTATGCTGTAAAGCCCTGTGAGGCAAACTGTGATTTGTGATATTGGGCTTTATAAATAAAATTGATTGATTGATTGAGTTCTGGCTCAACCAAATAGGCTGGGGGAAGAACAGGTCCTTGCTTTTGCAAACTGTACTTTGAATGAAGCAGAGCAGAACTATTCAACGACAGAACAAGAATGTCTCGCTGTCGTCTGGGCTCTTTAAAAATGGAGATATTACAACTTTACTGTCGTGACGGATCATTCCTCTTGTTTGCATTTTTAATACACAAAAGCCCAGCACTCGTCAGATCATGTGGGCCCTCCATCTCTAGGAGTTCTCCTTTATGGTCGAATACCATAAAGGGAAATACAACACTGTGCCCAACACCCTGTCAAGAGCTCTGGTTGTCTCCCAGTAACAACTTGCCACTTGTGCTGTTGTACTCCGATCAAGGAGAGACACCTCCAGGAACCTCCAAATTACAGATGAGGATATTTGGAAAGCCCAGCAGAAGGACTCTGATATCCAGTGTCTGTATGACAAGATCATGGAAAGGTGATGTAGTTGAAAATGCCACTCCCAAGTTTATCGTCCTGGAGGACAAGTATACAGGGTGGTACAATTACCTCACAAAACTACCTACCAGATTTACATTCTGTCTTCCCTCTGCCAACAGCTTTTCGAGCACTATCATAACGATCCTCTGTCCAGCTATTTTGGAAGATACAAAACACATAAGCGGCTGCAAGCTTAGTGTATTAGCCAAAAATGACCATGGATGTGGCAGATGAGGTGTCAAAAAGGTGGAGAGCCTTGAAGGGCCAGATGGCTCCCAACTTCTGTCCCTCTGCCTCACTTATAATTGTACACTGGATAAACTGTAAGATCTTAAATTCAGCAGACAGGAACTCAAGGATACACTGGAGACACAGAGAATCAGGTGCAACTGAGTTTTAATGTGTCACACAAACAATAACACATCAACTCATGAGTCAAACCCCGGGGCAAGACTGAAGATTCTCTACAGAACACTCTCTTTTAAGCTTGTGGAGATTCGCCTGAATCTCCACCTCTTTTCCTTATGCCTTCTCATTGCGGCCAATTCCTATTGGTAGAAAACATTTCCTTTGTTGTCCAATTCTGCCCTGAGCATGAGTTAATGGTAGCAACTAGGGCTGTAACGGTACATGTATTTATGTCGAACCGTTCGGTACGCGACTTTCGGTTCGGCACGACCTTCTACCGAATTATTGGCGCAGGATATTATTTTATTTTGTTTTATTTTAATTCCATTTTTGCGAGCCGAACCATTTAAAATACCTAGTTCCCCGACGGACATAATTGAGTGACGGACTGAGTCCCATAAATCTCCACTTTCACTTTGTGCAGCGCATTCTCGCATTTTGACAACATGGCAAGTGAGCCTGACGAACCTGAAGACCCACTCGCAAACCTTAAGTCCTACGTTTGGGAACACTTTGGTTTCAGGGTAAAATACGAAATGGAAATAAACAAGTTGACAAGACAAAAGCAGTGTGCCGACACTGCAGAAAACCAGTCAGGTATGGACTTGTAAACACGTCTAACATGCTAACGCATCTAAAGCGACACCACCCGAGTTAACCGGCATGACTAGAAAAAGCAATCTGATGCAAACTACGATATCGTCATCGTTTAAAAAGAGAGCGTTTCCCTGACCATCGCGCTAAAGAAATAACCAACGCCATTGGAGTTGAGTAAAATTGTTTAAGCTGCACTTTAGATATAAGCATGTTTTGTTTACTGCACTTTAACAAAGTGGGAAAGCTAAGTAAGTTCCTAGTAAAACTGAATCTGAGCAGGCTTTAAAGCTGACCAGCTGCACTATACTTTTTATTTTAATTGAGTAAAACTGTTAAAGCAGAAATGTATATTTATATTTTTCATTCAAAAAATGTGTTAAAAAAACAGCACGATTTTATTTTTCACTTTTATATTTCTATTTTCATTCAAACAATGTGAAAAAGCAGGATTTTATATAGATTTGTTTCATTCAAAAATTGTGTAAAAAACGGTTAACTGCTGTGGTGGTTGTTTTAATAAGGTTACCAATAAGTAAAAGATATTTAATAGTTGTCTATTTTTTTCATTACTGTACCGAAAAAAAACGAACTGTGACTTGTGTACCGAGGTACGTACCAAACCTAGATTTTTGTGTACCGTTACACCCCTAGTAGCAACCAGTCTGGCCTTTGTCCAAGGCTGACCTCAGGGCCCTGGAAAGTACCGAACTTTTCTACCAATAGGTTCGAGCCGTTGTGCACTTTATTTTTTAAAAGACGTGAGCTCTGGGGATCTTTCTTTAATATGATCCCCTGAGCTCACATAATACAGACCTTAGAGTGTGTGTGTGTCTATTGTTACATTTTCAGGTGACGCATAATGTCTTATGTGTGTGTGCTTAAAGCCATACAAAATATGATGTGTCTCAATCAAATGTGTGGTTACAACAATGATTCACTTTTCATGGTTACATAAAATATCACACAACTTAATCATTAGACTTAATCAACTTATGCAGGATAAAATATTTATCTGATCATTAAATGATTTCGTTCAAACTTAATCAATTTATGCAGAGTAGTGGCCTTCACCTGATTAGTCATAAAACATTACACTACACAGACTATGTGCGCTGTTGCCCAGTCTGTCAGCTCTACAACCTGAGATCTGGAAGCCTCCAGGGAAACTTCAGCAAACAACCGTGCACAGATCTTGGGAGATGCTGGGGGTTGACCACATTGGGACCCTTTCCGCGAAGCTCCAGCAGCAACCAATACCTGATTGTCTTTGTGGATTATTACACCAGATGGGTTGAGCTCTTCCCCTTCACAAAGCAACCGCTGAGACTGTATCGCAAATACTCACAATGGAGAGTCTGACTTGCTGGAGTGTGCCCACCTTCATCCTCTCAGACTACAGTTTCTGTCTTTCATTTTTGAGGAAACTTGCAAGCGGTGTAACATGAAACAAAAAAGGACTTCACCTTACCACCCTCAGACAAATTTAACTATGAGTATCAATCGAAATGTTAAAGCTTTGATTGCTTTGTACGTGGATTAAAATCATAAGAGCTGGGACAAAAAGTTTCCTGAACACCACGGTGCACGTGTCCACAGGAGTTATACCTGCAGAGCTCAATCTTCGTTGTCTTCTGAAAGGTCCCCTGGATGCTGAGTTAAGTCTGCAGCTGTGTGACCCGGATACGCAGGCTTATGCTAAAGCTAGCCATCTAGCAGAGTTACGGAGACTTGTAAATGGCAACCTGGAGAAAGCAAGGAGACAAAAACAAAGCTATGACAGTGGGAGAAGAGGCGGAAACTTTGCAGAAATTGATCGGGTATGGGTCTGTGCTCATCCTTACTCAAAAGCTGACAAGTCTTTTTCAGCCAAACTCGCACCACAGTGTAAGGGTCCATATCGGGTAACCAGGAAAGTGGGTCCTCTGAATGTTGAGGTGGTCGTGGAAGACACTGTGGAAGACCTTCATGTAGTGCATTTGGCTCAGCTTAAGCCCTGTTACCCCACAGTTGAGGAGTGGGACAGAAAACGTCGACTGGTCCTCGAAATATTGGAAGAGGAGAGTGACAAGGAAGATTTCTTTGGTTTCCCTGCCTCAGGTAGATAATAGGGGTGAGTGTACACGGGTTTCACCGCTGGGTGGTGCTATTGCATTATACCAGTAAAGTCCCAGTTATCCCAATACCAACCGAACGGGCCATTTAACCAAAGGTTACAGGCCACCAGACCAAAAGATCGCCATTCCGACAGTCCGCCATCCTGAATTCTGATCCCTGAGTCCTGACAGTGAGCTATGGCGAGCCTTTTAGAAGCCGCATTTCCCATGCATGTCAGCGATTTTTACCTGGGACGCACACGAGTAATTCAGGCTGACATTACCTGTTTTTCAGCAAACTCCTCTGGTAATTTTATCAAAAGGCATGGCATATAGATCAACAGTAACTTATTATCATTATTATTATCATTATTATTATTATTATTATTATTAGGGGACCAAGCCGCGGGGCTTGGGGAACGCGTATGCAAGCATACGCATTTCCCAGGACCAGCGGTGCTGGGAACCCTATTGTTTTTGTTCGGATTATTATTATTATTATTATTATTATTATTCTCTATTTTTATTTTTCCCCGGGTAAAAGTGGTGCTGCAGGCTGAACCGTGCAAGGGAGGGTGGTGCAATTTGGGGGGTTGGTCCAGACCCTTACGTGTACCTCAGACCCTTACGTGTACCTCAGACACAAAAAATGACCTATGTCTGCCAGCAGGGGGCACTATAACCAAGGTCAACGCGTTTTGGGCTATAACTTCCACACCGTATGTCGCACATTTAAAATCCTCATATCCACAGATTCCCTGAATAGCGCTGAATCACATGGGCGGGGCCACGTCCATTTCCGTCTCTAATTTTTTTTCGTAAAATTGTGAAAACTGGAAAACCTACTTTTTCGAACTCCTCCTTGGGGTTTTGTCCGATCAGCGTTAAACTTAGCACGTACAGTCTTCAGACAAACCTGATCTAAAGTTGTCAATAGAATTTTGTTAGGTCAAAATATGCGCAAATTATTAATGAATACATTTTTATAGCTAGCTATCAAAACGCGAACTGGTGCATATCTCAGGCAAAATATATGCTAACAACACCAAATCTAAGATCCTTGCTTGGCATGTGACTGTGAGAGTATGAGCCAAATTTGGCTAATGTCGGCCATTAGGGGGCGCTGCAAATATGGGAAATTTATATCTCTTAAATGGCTACACCAATTTTTACGAAATTTTGTGGGTATGATGCTGGGTCACTCCTGAGGCCGTATCTTGAAGTTAATCACGACTGGTCAAAGTGGGCATGGTTTATTACAAGATAAACAACAAACATTTATTTCAGCTCAAGTATTATGCTGAGGGCTGTGAAATTTACAGGGTATATATAGAATAGCGCACAAACCACCCATACCAAAAATTGTGTGTGTACTCCACTAGGTGGTGCTATAATGGATGCTAATGTGTTTTGGCCTATAACTTTCACATTTTAAATCGCATCTTCATAAACTTTATATCCACGTGTTCCCTGAATGGAGTCACATCTTCTGACATAGGCCACGCCCACTCCCACTGCATATTTCTCTTTGTATGTCATCACACATTAAAAACCTACTTTTTCAAACTCCTCCCAGCATTTAAGCTCCATCTGCACGAAACTTTGCACATACAATCTCCACAGTTGCCTGATCAAAAGTTATCAAAAGAATTTTGCTACTCCAAAAAATGCTGTACTTATAAATAAACAATTTTTTCTGCTAGCTAAAAAAACATACCGTTGCATATTTTGTCAAAGTAAAAGCTATCAACGTCAAACTCAACTCAATTGTTTCAGAGGTCAACCAGAGGCTCTGTGCCAAATTTGGCACAAATTGGCCAATAGGGGGCGCTATAAACAGAGAAACATCAAATGACATGGAAGTTGATCAGATTCGCATGAAATTTGGTGAGCGTGATGTGGAGTCACTCCTGAGGCCAGCTGTAAAGCTTAGTGATGTTTGGTCTGGCCGACTTCCAAGGGCTCCACGACACCCGGGGGCCGAGGATACAGAATTGTGTGTGCTTTTACACTCGCGGGTCTAGGAGATCACAGATATTTGATGTGGGAAAGATGTAGCCAGATGTATTACCTATTTTTAAGCGGCGCAGAGATACGTGGCTCGTCCGTCCGTCTGTCCATAGCACGAGTCATGTGCGCTGCTTCACCACCAACTCATTTGTAAAAGGGCAAACAATTCGGTGTCCTCTCACCACAGATGCTGTGATTTGATGGCATCCTCCTCCACCCTAAAAAACAAAAACAAAAAAAAGTTTTTCGTGTACTAATCTTTCATAACCACTTATGATCAAACATGTGTAAACATGTACACGGACTCACCCCTAGTGGATAACCACAGTTTTGTTCAAAAACGAAAAGATTGAAAATGGATAAAGCCTTCCTACGTTCAGGCTTCTCTCGGGGGGAAGGAGTGTGACAACCTGCAATGCATCACCAATTTTGAGGAGAGAAACCTGGCTGACACCCTTGTCATGGACACCTCTGTGAACCGGCAGGTTTTACAGCAACTTCCTGTTTGAACTCGCATTGACTCTGAGGTCTGAACTGGATGTCAAGGTTCCACATGAAATGTTAACCAATCACAGGTGTGTTAAAGTAGGGCTGGGCGGTATACCGGTTCGTACTGAAAACCGGTATTTATTTTTGTTATGATATGAATTTTTCATATACAGGTGAATAGCCCAAACGACGTCCAGAACGTGCGCGGCGGGAAAGTGTTTCAGCAGGGACCCATTTCACCACTGCACACCACAGGCACGCTTGAACAGGCGAGAGTGAGAGCATATAGAAACGTTTAGAGGCAAGAATGGCTGCCGGAGAGAGTCCTGAAAGTGAAGCAACTGTACACGATGACCCAGAAGAACTCATACCAAAAAGAGCAGTGTTTCCCCTATATGCAACTAGCAGCGGCGCACCGATGTTTTACAGTTCTCCTCTGCCCTCTGTATCGCGCATGGTGGAGTTTTGCCCGATGCGCACGCGCACGCACACACAGTCAAAGTGCACACTCAGGTGAGCGCACTAGAGCATGGCTCGGGCCGCATTTTCCTGACCGAAGACGACCTGTCCCAGAGTCTGAGAAAGTTATATCCGAGCACAGCACTAATTAGACCTTAGATCAGGTCCAAAAAATTCAGCCCGACCCAGCCTGAGCCCATGCACGTTATGTGCGGGACCGGCCATTCCCGTCCAATTAACTGTAATTATGGGCCCGAGCCCGATTTAAACCCGACATTTTTCAATAAGTTGGCTGTTATAATTAATGCTAAGGACACACCGAGCGTGTTAGTGCGGAAGTCCTGCGAGTGTACTCGCAGGCACTTGACTGTCTACACAGGCAATGCATTTCTCCTGCGGCAGTTAAACATCGACTCCACTCGTCTGTTCCCATCAGTACTCGTTTTTTCACTTCAACAGGTCATTTTAAAACATGGGTAAGTCCATAATTTCATCGTTTTTATAACGTAATAAGTTAACGGCAATTTGTCATTGTATGTCCATGTATTGAGCGTGTTGGGTAAACACTGAATGAATAGGGCATATTTTTTGGAGGCACAGAAAGCCGCTGTCCCACCCACTTATTCCCCCCCCCCCCCCCTCTCTTTCTGTATGTGTGAATTGCAACCCCCAACCTGTAGCCATTTTTCTCTCTCTCTCTCTCTCTCTCTCTCTCTCTCTCTCTCTCTCATTTCCATTCAGTTCAAATGGCTTTATTGGCATGAGGAAACACTGTACATATTGCCAAAGCAAGCGTTTCGAATTCAAAATAACAATAATAAAGGAAAACAATATTTACATAAATTAGTTAGAATCTATACTGTTGGTAATACTGTATGTATAATATGTAGAACTATGATTGACTCTCTCTCTCTCTCTCTCTCCCTCATATCTGACCGGGCCGGCCTGGGCCCGTCGGAGGGGTGGGGGGTCCCAGCCCCAGCTTGGGCCTGCGGGCCGGGTTGTGCCGGGCTCGGGCTCGGGCAGAGATACTAAGCTCTAGCACTAATGGAACAGAGTGTGTGTTGCGTTCAGGCATTGTCAGGTAAATAACAAATTCCGGCACTTGAATAGACCATAGCACAACACAGCAGCATGTCAAGTTGGCCAAACCTTAGCAAAATACTGTGAAATACCCTGAAACCGATATGATTGTTTCTTAAAACTGTGATATGAACATTTTGCCATACCGCCCAGCCCTAGGTTAAAGGTGTCAATCAATCCATCAATCAATCAATTCTATTTATAAAGTCCAAATCACAAATCACAGTTTGCCTCACAGGGCTTTACAGCATACAACATCGCTCTTTCTCTAGTACCTGCACAGCTGATAAGGTGTGACATCACTTAAACCAATCATCTCCATCTCCATCGTAATCTTCATCCCCTCTTCCATTAACACTATCAATCTCACCTGTGTAATCAGTCTCACCTGTGTAATCAATCTCACCTGTGTAATCAGTCTCGCCTGTGTAATCAGTCTCACTGTTGAATCTGTCTCAGCTCTGTAATCAGTCTCGCCTGTGTAATCAGTCTCACCTGTGTAATCAGTCTCGCCTGTGTAATCAGACTTGCCTGTGCATTCAGTCTCACCTGTCTCAAGTGATATCAGTTCAGTTTTAAATCCATTGAGTTTATAAAGTTACAGATTTTTAACATGTGAGAAACATGTTACAGTTGACATGTGTTGAACATGTGTCACAGTAAACTAATATGCTGTCATATGTATGTAATGTAACTGTAATCTATTACTTCACAGTAACTTCACGCTGTTGAGTTTTAAAGTGAAACTTGAACCAATCAGACAGCCTGACTGTGTCCTCACTGATCCCATCCAATCAGAATGATTTATGTCCTCTGTTTTCAGATCCCTTTTTAATTCTGATAAAATCCCCTCTGACATAAATCACAGGAGGCGGAGTCTCAGTAATGACATCATAACAGATGGTCAGGAGGTGTTAAACAGGAGCCGAGGCGTCGCCGCTGCTCGTACTTTAAATCATCCGATCCTTAAGTGGAATCTGGAACCGAAACAGAGTCCATGCTCTGCAGCGCCAGCAGCTCCATCACGGCGAGGAGGGGGGGCTGGGTCAAAGGTCAGCTGGCAGCAGAGAGGCATCACTTCCTGTTGTCATCTCTGCAACTCTACACACGCCTTTCTCTGATCACAGCATTATTTAAAGAGATTCGCCGTGATGTCATCGATGACAAGAAGAACCTCATGATGTCGCATGATGCTTTAAGCTGCCACGCAGAAAACACATGATCAGATACATATTGATTACTGATGACTGATCAGTAACTGAGGACTGAACAATAACTGATTCATCAGTAACTGATGACTGATCAATGACTGATCAATAACTGGTAACTGACTAACTGAGGCTGTTTGTATATTTTGCTTGTGTTGTTTATGTGTCTCTGCATCTCTCCGTCACATCAGTCTGATGTATTGATCTGTGATGATCTGATCGTCCCAGCAGTCCAAGTCTGTAAACCGCAACATGTTTATTATTGATGACATCACCTCCCCTTCCTGCTGACGTCTGCGTGTTCACAGGGTAAACAAAAAAACGTTTCATACAACAGAGGAAGTTTGAGGCTGACAAGGATCAGACAGGTCACCTGACCGTACAGACACTGACTGACGTACCTGTGCGTCAGGTGAGCGTCAGCTGCTGCCACCCAGCTGGTTTGAACCAGGAGCACGTGATGATTTCACCGTGTAGATGATGTGTGCGGATTGAATGTTGGTCAAGATGCGTCTGTGACATCCTGCGTTTGGTCAACGACACGTTTAAGGTCCAATTACCTTAAATACTGTGTGTGTGTGTGTGTGTGTGTGTGTGTCCATCTGTCCTTCCAGGTGTGGGAGCTGTCCTCAGGTGAGCTGCTCCTGTCCGTCCTGTTTGACGTGGAGATCATGTCTGTGACCTTTGACCCCTGCGAGTATTTCCTGTTCTGTGGAGGCAGCGATGGAAACATTTTTCAGGTGTCTCTGTGCAGCCAGGTGGGTCTCACTCCTCACTGTACATCCTCTGTCTGACCCTTCTACATCTGACTCTCCTACATCCTAATGTCCCACCATCCTACTGTCCCACCATCCCACATCCTACTGTCCCACCATCCTACTGTCCCACCATCCAACTTTCCTACCATCCCACATCCTACTGTCCCACCATCCCATATCCTACTGTCCCACCATCCCACATCCAACTGTCCCACCATCCAACTTTCCTACCATCCCACATCCTACTGTCCCACCATCCCACCATCCTACTGTCCCACCATCCAACTTTCCTACCATCCCACATCCTACTGTCCCACCATCCTACATCCTACTGTCCCGCCATCTTACATCCTACTGTCCCGCCATCCTACTGTCCCACCATCCCACATCCTACTGTCCCACCATCCAACTGTCCCACCATCCCACATCCTACTGTCTCACCATCCTACTGTCCCACCATCCAACTTTCCTACTGTCCCACCATCCAACTGTCCCACCATCCCACATCCTACTGTCTCACCATCCTACTGTCCCACCATCCAACTTTCCTACCATCCCACATCCTACTGTCCCACCATCCCTACATCCTACTGTCCCGCCATCTTACATCCTACTGTCCCGCCATCCTACATCCTACTGTCCCACCATCCAACTTTCATACCATCCTACATCCTACTGTCCCGCCATCCTACTATCCCACCATGCAACTTTCCTACCATCCTACATCCTACTGTCCCGCCATCCTACATCCTACTGTCCCACCATCCTACTGTCCCACCATCCAACTTTCATACCATCCTACATCCCACTGTCCCACCATCCCACTGTCCCACCATCCTACATCCTAATGTCTGACCATCCAACTGTCCCACCTTCCTACATCCTAATGTCCGACCATCATACTGTCCCACCATCCAACTTTTCTACCATCCTACATCATCCTACTCAATCAATCAATTCAATCAATCAATTTTGTTTATAAAGCCCAATATCACAAATCACAATTTGCCTCACAGGGCTTTACAGCATACGACATCCCTCTGTCCTTTAGACCCTCACAGCTGATCAGGAAAAACTCCTCCCAAAAAAACCCTTTAAGGGAGGAAAAAACGGTAGAAACCTCAGGAAGAGCAACTGAGGAGGGATCCCTCTTCCAGGACGGACAGATGTGCAATAGATGTCATACAGAACAGATCAACATGATAAATTAACAGTAATCTGTATGACACAATGAGACAGAAAGAGAGAGAGAGAGAGAGATGCAGGACAGACAGTAGCTTACAACAACATTCATGAAAGTGATATTATCGTTATAGTTCTGGCTACTGTGGTACAATATGTTGAAACTATATATATTAGTATCTGGCAGTATACATGTGTGATAATAATCATATGTGTATATTAACAGTAGAAGTATAACTAATGATAACAGCAGCAGCAGGAGGCATCTGGGAGGACCACGGCAGCAGCACAACCACACACGTCACACTATCCAGGCACCGCTGCAATACGAGTTAACTTGAGAGACAGTGGCGCACAAAGGCTCCGGAGAAGAAGCCGAGTTCGTGACATCCAGAATGACAGAGAGAGAGAGAGAGAGAGAGAGAAGGTGCATTATAGGTAGTCCTCCGGCAGACTAGGCCTAAGTCAGCCTAACTAGGGGCTGGTACAAGGCAAGCCTGAGCCAGCCCTAACTATAAGCTTTATCAAAGAGGAAAGTCTTAAGTCTAGTCTTAAATGTGGAGACGGTGTCTGCCTCCCGGACCGTAACGGGAAGATGATTCCACAGGAGAGGAGCCTGATAGCTGAAGGCTCTGGCTCCTGATCTACTTTTGGAGACTTCAGGGACCACGAGAAACCCTGCGTTCTCAGAGCACAGAGTTCTGGAGGGATAATATGGCACTATGAGCTCTCTAAGATATGACGGAGCTTGACCATTTAGAGCTTTATAAGTTAACAGTAGGATTTTAAATTCAGTTCTGGATTTTACAGGGAGCCAGTGCAGAGAAGCTAAAACAGGAGAAATATGATCTCGTTTCTTAGTTCCTGTTAGTACACGTGCTGCTGCATTCTGAATTAGCTGGAGATTTTTAAGGACTTACTAGAGCTACCTGATAATAGAGAGTTACAGTAATCCAGCCTTGAGGTAACAAAAGCGTGGACCAATTTTTCTGCATCTTTTCGGGTCTGGATAGGCCTAATTTTCATAATATTACACAGATGAAAAAATGCAGTCTGTGAGGTTTGTTTTAAATGAGATTAAAAGACAAATCTTGGTCAAATGTTACGCCGAGGTTTCTTACGGTAGTGCTAGAGGCCAGAGCAATGCCATCAAGAGAAACTATGTCATCAGATAAAGAGTCTCTGAGTTGTTTGGGGCCAAGAAAAATAACTTCAGTTTTGTCTGAATTTAACATCGGGAAATTGGTGCTCATCCAGGTCTTTAAGGCAGTCACGAAGTTAAGTTAATTGATTTCTCTTTCTTTCTTCTGGCTTCATAGATTATACAACTGTGTATCATCCGCATAACAATGGAAATTTACAGAGTGATTTCTAATGATGTTACCTAAAGGAAGCATATATAGAGTAAATAGGATTGGTCCAAGCACAGAACCTTGCGGAACTCCAAAACAAACTTAAGTACGTAATGATGATTCTTTATGAACGTGAACAAACTGAAAACGATCAGATAAATAAGATTTAAACCAGCTTAGTGCAGAACCTTTTAGGCCAATTAAGTGTTCCAGTCTCTGTAGGAGAATTTGATGGTCAATTGTGTCAAACGCTGCACTAAGATCTAATAAAACAAGTACAGAGACGAGTCCATTGTCTGAAGCAATCAGAGGGTCATTTGTAATTTTAACTAGTGCTGTCTCAGTGCTATGATGCGCTCTAAATCCTGACTGTAATTCCTCAAATAAATTATTATCATGGAGAAAATCACACAGCTGGTCTGCGACTACTTTCTCAAGGATCTTTGACATAAAGGGAAGATTACATATTGGTCTATAGTTGGCTAACACCTCTGGATCCAGGATGTTCTTTTTTAGTAGAGGTTTAATTACAGCTACCTTAAAAGACTGTGGTACATAGCCTGTTAATAAGGATATATTGATCATGTCTAATATATGAGTGTTAACTAAAGGTAAGACCTCCTTGAGTAGCCTAGTTGGGATGGGGTCTAAGAGACACGTTGATGATTTAGATGAAGAAATCACTGCAGTCAATTCCTGAAGAGAAATTGGGGAGAAGCAATGTAAATATATATTAGTATATAGTGTCTAAATATATATTTATATATATTATAATATTATATTATATATATTCTTACAGCTGTGTTTGAGGTTAGATAGGTGCTATCTGAGGACAGGAGGTCATGAATTTTGCCTCTAATAGTTAGAATTTTGTCATTAAAAAAAGCTCATAAAATCATTACTGCTAAGGGCTAAAGGAATACAAGGCTCAATAGAGCTTTGACTCTCAGTCAGCCTGGCTACAGTGCTGAAAAGAAACCTGGAGTTATTTTTGTTTTCTTCTATTAAAGCTGAGTAATAGTTTGCTCTGGCATTGCGGAGGCCCCTCTTATAAGTTTTGAGACTGTCTGCCCAGATTAAACGAGATTCTTCCAGTTTGGTTAATCGCCAAATTCTTTCAAACTTTCGCGATATTTGTTTTAACTTATGGGTTTGAGAGTTATACCAAGGAGCGAACTTTCTTTGCTTTTTTAACTTCTTTTCAAGAGGCGCTACAGAGTCGAGTGTTGTTCACAGCAAGCCTACGGCGCTATCGACAATATAAACTGTAACAGATCATATAAGGGCAAGGATAAATCCTGGAGTAAAACTGTGACAGATGATGTTAGGACGAGGATAAATCCTGGAGTAAAACTGCAACAGATGATGTTAGGATGAGGATAAATCCTGGAGAAGTGTCTGTGGTGGTTTATTTCCACTGTCTCTTTTCTCCTCTTGACACGGTTGTTTCTCATCACAGCAGATTTACATTTTAAAGCAGCGCTGAGTTAATCCTTCGAACAACAGAACTGCTCGTCTGTAAACACCCCCGTCCGTCCCTGAACACACCATCCTTTCTTCAGTCTCTTGAGGACGGTTATGTGACCGTGGTGTAGTTTGTTTACGGCCTGGTTGTGGCGGTGAGGTAAAGTCATGTGACCGTGGTGTAGTTTGTTTACAGCCTGGCTGTGGCGGTGACGTTAAGTCATGTGACCGTGGTGTAGTTTGTTTACAGCCTGGCTGTGGCGGTGACGTTAAGTCATGTGACCGTGGTGTAGTTTGTTTACAGCCTGGCTGTGGCGGTGACTTTAAGTCATGTGACCGTGGTGTAGTTTGTTTACAGCCCGGTTGTGGCGGTGACGTTAAGTCATGTGACTGTGGTGTAGTTTGTTTACAGCCTGGCTGTGGTGGTGACGTTAAGTCATGTGCCCGTGGTGTAGTTTGTTTACAGCCTGGTTGTGGCGGTGACGTTAAGTCATATGACTCTGGTGTCGTTTGTGACCTGGAGGATCAGAAATGTTTAATCATCCAAAATATAACGGAACAATCTGATTGGCATTTTGACAAGGAAACCAGGGCTACGCTAATGTCAGAGTCGACCTGCTGGGGGAGGAGAGCTGGTGATTGCCCCACCCACCCAAATATATTCAGTAAAACGTGTCATTGATATCAGGTGACACTGCTCAGACGGACATGACATCACAGGATCGTGTGATCTATTAGGGTTAGCCCTGCTGATGTTTGGAGACCCCGTAGCGGCGTTTCTCAGCGCTATCAGCTGATGTCACACAGGGGTTGAACTCTGCAGAGCTAAGAACTGTCAGTCTGAGGTCATAGGTCAGGATGATTCAGGACAGGCCTCTGAGTGATGAAGGGACAGAAACTGACCTCAGTGAGGAGGTGTGGTCAACCCTGTTGTTAGGTGTGATGTGATTGGTTGTCAGAGACATGCCCCTCTGTGAGCCCGTAAGGTGTGAGGACACCCAGTGGACATGAGATGAACTGCAGACTGTGGGTGTCCTCCTCTTCCTGCTCTGCATCCTCCTCCTCCTCCTCCTCCCCCTCCCCCTCCCCCTCCTACTCCTCCTCCTCCTCCTCCTCCTCCTCCACCTCCTCCCTGCTCCGACTGGTTTCACCTCAGGAGCTCTGTGAACAACTTTTATTTTCACCAGGACGTCATCTTAACTGTAAGTCTTAACTTAAAAGAGTTTTTTCACGAGGAGAAACTGTGTATGATGAAACTCTGTGAATACGACCTCAGGTGTGTTGTTACCTGTGACTGACAGCTGACAGTGAGCGTCCTCGGCTGAGCTCTGGTGACTCATGTGGCATGACGTGACGCAACGTGACGTGTGAACAACGGCTGTATCTGTTGTTAATGCTGAATGCCACAGCAGGCTCAGCAAACAACAAACAACAAACAAACAGCTGTGATTGGTTCTCCATGAAACCACAGCTACTGATGATGGAGTCACATGACTCCACCAGCTGCTACCGCTTCCTGTCCTGTCCTCACAAAACCTAGTTCCAGCAGGACCTCCCGGACCTCCCAGTGCCCCCAGTGCTCCCAGTTCTCTCAGTGCTACCAGTCCTCGCAGTCCTCCCAGTGCTCCCAGCCCTCCCAGAGCTCCAAGTTCTCCTAGAGCTTCCAGTGCTCCCAGTGCTGCCAGTTCTCCCAGTCCTCCCAATGCTGCCAGTTCTCGCAGTCCTCCCAATGCTGCCAGTTCTCCCAGTCCTCCTGGTGCTCCCACTCCTCCCAGTGCTTCTGGTTCTCCCAGTCCTCCCTGTCCTCCCAGTGCTCCCTGTCCTCCCAGTGCTCTGACTCAGTGACTGGAGCTCTGACAGTGATTCTGACTCTCAGATCAGATCATGTATCAACATGGACAAAAAACGGAACAGGTCCAGGTCTCAGTCTGGGTACGACTGGGGTACTCGGAGACTTGGGGAGGAGCTTCAGGTGGATACTATGGGATGTTTAGAGGGAGAAGACCTTGAAGAGGAAACTTAGGAGTTGCTATTTGTGTTGATAAACATTTGGTGTTTGAAGTGCTTGTGTTTCGTCTGCAGAGTCTCAGTCAGGATAAAGCGTTCCAGTCTGACAGCGAAGGGAACCAGGTCTTCAAAGGACACAGGTGAGACCAGGACAGGTGTGGACCTGATCAACGACTTTGTTCCATTAAGGTGAAGATGAAGCAGTGAACTGGTTTAATGTGAGTGTGGTGACAGGATGAATCTGTATTCATTCATTCATTCACAACCAACCAAACTCTGATTTATTCAGCTCAGACTTCAGATTTCCTCCAATCAGAAAGTAGAGACCAGACTCCGCCCCCGTCAGACAAAAATCTGAACAAACACCAAAGTTTGGATTCTTTAAAACTCTGCGAGATCTGGTGTGGTCTGCTCTGGTCTGGTCTGACCTGATGGTCTGGTCTGGTTTGGTCTGATCTAATCTGGTCAGGTCTGGTCTAATGTCAGTCTGAATGGGTCTCTCAGGAACTTGGTGACGTGTCTCTCGGTGTCGATGGACGGGACACTCCTCCTCTCCGGGTCACATGATGAAACTGTCCGACTGTGGGACATTCAGAGCAAACAGAGCATCCGGTGCCTCTCCCACAAAGGTAAGCCATGCCCCCTTGTCATGACATCAACAATAACAAAATCAAAACAACCAATCAGACGGTGTTCAGACCGTCAAGATAAAATAAAACTTAATTAATCATGACAGACGTCGTTCCACAGCTGCACACATGATAGATAACAAACAGGTAAACAACAACATACAGGTAAGCGAATATAAACAGGTAAACGAGTCACTAATTGTTGGTAACTTGTGGCTCAGAGGATCAAAGATCAATCAGTAATTATCAATAATAATAATTTGGCTGAATTTAAATGAGCTGATCAAAGGTCAGCTCATCTGTCCTCACTGACCCATCACTCTGTCGGTCTGATGACAGTTATTACACATGATGATGATGATGATGATGAAGCTCCTCTATATATGTCACATAAAGACTTTATAGTATCATGATGTTAAAAACTGACGACGTCTGTCTGAAATGTTTCATGTCTGTTTCCTGGTCACAGGTGATTTTGACCAGTTAAAACTGAGACTGAAACAGACTGTTACATCATGTTTAAATCATGTGTTCAATAACGTGAATCATGTGTTCAGCATGTGAATCATGTAAATAGTGTGTGAATCATGTGTTCAGCGTGTGAATCATGTTATCAGTGTGCGAATCATGTGTTCAGGTTGCAAATCATGTATTCAGCGTGTGAATCATGTGTTCAGGTTGTGAATCACATGTGTTCAGTGTGCAAATCATGTAGGACAGACAGACTAAGTTACATGTGAAAATGGGGATGTTTTCAAAACACCTCCGTTGTTGACACAGGGTTCCCATGGATTCTTAGAAAGTCTTTAAAGGCTATGAATTCATTAATCTAAAAATAAGGCCGTAATTGGCGTTAAAATGGCTGAAATCAATCTTTCATAAGTGTTAAAAATGTTAACACGTGGTAAGTAGGATTTTATGATTGTAATTAGTCTCAAATCTAAAAATAATAGGTAACATTTATTTTTTTAAAATAATTTGCCAAATGGCAGTAACGTCATGCAATCACGAGAGCGGAACCAACAAAACAGTGATGTATTTGCAGCCATGACTCTCAGAGCAGATGCATATCGTTCATGTAGCAGTCGGACTACATGGGAAAGTTTAAATTTAATGAAAATTGGCTGTCCAACAAAGATTTTTCTGGTTGGCTGAAACCAGTACCACGCAATTTATTTGAGGAATGGTGTATTTTGTGCAAGAAATGTTTCAAACTCTGCGTGATGGGAATCAAGGCAGTGGAGTCCCACATGCACAGTGTGAAACACAAAACCTCAAAATCAAGCTGTCAACAAACGCCAGGTATTTCATGGTTTTGTTCTACTCTCGTCTCTACCGTGCCTCCACCCCCATCTCCAATATCAACAACCGGGACAGCAGCACCAGATCTCCGGACAATGTTTGGGTGCACGCCTACGCTAAAAGTAGAGGTGCTGTGGTGTCTGAAAACCGTGACAAAACACCAGTCACACTAGGGCTGTCAAAATCACCATGAAATTGAGTTTGAATATTTTCAAATTAATTATTCTTTTTATTTTTTATATATATATATATTTTTTTTTTTTTTTTTTTTTTTGACAAAACACAAAAAATAAGATGCTTATTGCTGACACAATATGAACGTGACACTCGGATGAAAACACCCTTTCTGACCTCACTGAAGTGCCAGGTATGACCAACTTATGCCTCGCTATCTGAGCATGTTTGGATACTTCAGTCAATCAATCAATGAATCAATTTTATTTATAAAGCCCAATATCACAAATCACAATTTGCCTCACAGGGCTTTACAGCATACGACATCCCTCTGTCCTTTGGACCCTCACAGCTGATCAGGAAAAACTCCCCAAAAAACCTTTAATGGGGAAAAACAGTAGAAAGCTCAGGAAGAGCAACTGAGGAGGGATCCCTCTTCCAGGACGGACAGACGTGCAATAGATGTCGTACAGAACAGATCAACATGATAAATTAACAGTAATCTGTATGAGACAGAAAGAGAGAGACAGAGAGAGAGATGCAGGACAGACGGTAATGACTACTGTGGTACAATATGTTGAAAGTATATATTAGTATCTGGCAGTATACATGTATGATAATCATCATGTGTATAATAACAGTAGAAGTATGACTGATGACTAATGATGGCAGCAGCAGCAGGAGGCATCTGGCAGGACCACGGCAGCAGCACAACCACACACGTCACACTATCCAGGCACCGCTGCAGTACGAGTTAACCTGAGAGACAGTGGAGCACAAAGGCTCCGGAGAAGAAGCCCAGTTAGTGACATCCAGAATGGCCGAGTTAGCAACATGCAGTAATAGGACATGAGAGAGAGAGAGAGAGAGAGAGAGAGAGAGAGAGAGGGAGAGAAGGTGCCCGGTGCATTATAGGTGGTCCTCCGGCAGACTAGGCCTAAGTCAGCCTAACTAGGGGCTGGTACAGGTCAAGCCTGAGCCAGCCCTAACTATAAGCTTTATCAAAGAGGAAAGTCTTAAGTCTAGCCTTAAATGTGGAGACGGTGTCTGCCTCCCGGACCGTAACAGGAAGATGATTCCACAGGAGAGGAGCCTGATAGCTGAAGGCTCTGGCTCCTGATCCACTTTTGGAGACTTTAGGGACCACGAGTAACCCTGCGTTCTCAGAGCGCAGAGTTCTGGTGGGATAATATGGCACTATGAGCTCTCTAAGATATGACGGAGCTTGACCATTTAGAGCTTTATAAGTTAACAGTAGGATTTTAAATTCAATTCTGGATTTTACAGGGAGCCAGTGCAGAGAAGCTAAAACAGGAGAAATACAATCTCGTTTCTTAGTTCCCGTTAGTACACGTGCTGCTGCATTCTGAATTAGCTGGAGAGTTTTTGAGGACTTACTAGAGCTACCTGATAATAGAGAGTTACAGTAATCCAGCCTTGAGGTAACAAAAGCGTGGACCAATTTTTCTGCATCTTTTCGGGTCAGGATAGGCCTAATTTTCGCAATATTACACAGATGAAAAAATGCAGTCCGTGAGGTTTGTTTTAAATGAGAATTAAAAGACAAATCTTGATCAAATGTTACTCCGAGGTTTCTTAGGGTAGTGCTAGAGGCCAGAGCAATGCCATTGAGAGAAACTATGTCATCAGATAAAGAGTCTCTGAGTTGTTTGGGGCCAAGAACAATAACTTCAGTTTTGTCTGAATTTAACATCAGGAAGTTGGTGCTCATCCAGGTTTTTATGTCTTTAAGGCAGTTGTGGAGTTTAGTTAATTGATTACTTTCTTCTGGCTTCAGTGCACCACAAGAGTGGTATTCGGCTCGTAGTGGCATCTCATTCTGGTAACGTTTCATCTCTTCTTCAAAAAGGGTAGGCAGGGAGGCAGCAGATGCACCACTCTCCTTGTATGTCTCCCCAAACAGGTCACACATCGCGGACAGCGCAGTGGGTGGTGTTGGCGCAGTGGGCTCCTCCACGGATTTGCCATGATATACAACATTATTTATACTATTAATTATTAATGATATTCAAATTATCAAATTTAGGTTAGAACTTTTAAAAAATATATATATATATATTTATTCGAATATATTTCGAACTTCGAATTTTTTTTTGACAACCCTAATACACACAAATCAATTAGGTCTTAAATTTCATTTCGAGTGGCATTAAAAAAAGCCTTAAAAAGTCTTAAATTTAACTTGCCTTAAGCTGTAGGAACCCTGTGACAGAAAGTTGGACATGGCCACCCTCACGCTCCGTGTTGCGGTGACACAGACCTCCTGCTGACACCATTTCCCTCAGTGGAAACGAAGCTTGCATTTACTTGTATTTCACAGATAAGAAACAAGAAATTTTGAAGACAATAAAGCCTCCTCTAAAATAGCATTTTCAGTCGTGTGTGTGTGATTTTCCCCTCAGGGATTTATCCTGGCTTCATCTCTGCTCGTCGCAAGGCTAATGTATACTATGTAAAATGGCTGTGATCAGGTCAGCTGATCAGCTTCAGTTACCATTGTGATTAATTAATTCATTTTTCACTCTTGTACAACAGTAACCAGTCTGATTCCAAAAATAAAATCATCACTGATTCATTAAGCTATGAATAATTGATTATTGATGTATTGATCAGGTGTAGATCAGGCTGAATCAGACTTGATGTCAATCAGCAGGTGATGTCACCTCTGTGAAGATATCGTCCTTCGTCTCTGCTGCAGCTGGTTTATTAATGAAGCTCCATCTCTGAGGAGCTTTTACTTCCTTCTCATTCATAATAACTGATGCTGCTGCGGCCGACAGGAACATGAAGAAGAAACGCCTCGCCATGATCATGACTGGCACTTTGTAATTAACCAAATCCTCTCTGAGCTGACGGCATCCTCACTTCAAACGGACTGTCACGAGATGATAATCCCTCGTCTGGCTGGACGGATGGACTCATGGTTGTCCCCCGCCTCCGTCACGTTTCCGGACAAAGAACCAGACTGAGTGTTAAAAGAAAAAGCTTCATCCTCCGTGACGGCAGCTCTTCAAACCGATTCGTCTCAGCTGAGCAGATTCAGCTGCTCCACATTCGTCTGCACATCAGGAAACTGCCGGAGGAACCATGACCAGTTCCTTTAAATCACATCCTGAGTATGTGGGGATGGAATACCACCACAGAGACAGAGCTGTGGCATCACTGAGATGGTGGAACATTACCGACTTCTGTTTTGGACGTCTCAGCCATGTCTCATCAGATGAACCGCTGCTGATGAAGATCATGTGACATGACTGAAAGCTTCAAGACTGTAAACAACCCTCAGACAGACAAATCATCACAGTGATGTCACAGACACAATCAGAAAAATAAAATGTTTCATGTTCATTAAAGTCTCTTTAAAACATTAATAATTAACAAGTTACAGAACAAAACGTGTTCGTCTGAAAGTTAGAATTTAAACTAAGTGAAAATCATCCAAGAGTGTGTGTGTGTGTGTGTGTGTGTGTGTGTGTGTGTGACTGTGGTTCAGTTCAGCGCTCTGATGTCTGCGGCGTCTTTGTCTCCTCAAGTCGCAAAAATCCCTCCTGCTGTTACTTAGAAACGTCCGTCAGCTCCGTCCCCTCACTCTACGACCAGCTGTGATATCAGCTGAATCGCACTGAGAACACTTTGAATACTACACACTGCCTTGAACAACCTGACCGAGGATGCCTGAAGGCAACACGGGTGTTTTCTGTCGGAGTATCTGCAGTTTGCTGGCAGCTCTTCAGCCTCAAACACTCTCGGTCTGATTGATGTATTCAGATATGTCCAGGTGATGTGTTCAGGTGTGTTCAGATATATCCAGGTGATGTGTTCAGGTGTGTTAAGATATATCCAGGTGATGTGTTCAGGTGTGTTCAGATATGTCCAGGTGATGTGTTCAGGTGTCTTAAGATATATCCAGGTGATGTGTTCAGGTGTGTTAACCTCTTTAACTCCGGCCGGACGCCGGCGTCCGCGCTCCCTCCCTCCTCTGTTAAATGGGATCTCACAGGCGCACTGCGTCATCAAACCATGTAATGCTTGGTATCACCGGATTTGGGAAGCTCTCGGCTTTCAGAATCCGCCATCGTTTTTCTTTTATTCCTTATGGTTTTCGCACCAGAGCAGCCTAAATACATGAAGTCCAAAATCGCGGTGAGTGGTGACAAGTCATGTCATGCCGTTTTTCAAGGGGAAAAGTTAAAGCATTACTCGTGATCTCTTGCACAGCCGTGAATGGACTTATAGCTGGTATATAAAAGGTGAGATCTCACTCCTACCACTATTTTTGGCTGAGATATACCGTCTAGAAAGTATGATCACAACCTTCACGTTTCATATGGTTTTATTTGGTGATATTTTATGGTGTTTCTGTGTCATAAACAACATCAGCTATCATAATCACACCTGATTTCATTAAGGTACGATGTTTGAAGCTGGCTGAGTGTTGTTTGATCAGTGATAGTACTGTTTTGAAGCGGAGTGAGCACTCTGTCATGTGGAGCTTCGCCTGGATCTTTTCATGGTAAAAACACTGTAGAATGGTCATACTTTGAGCAGTCTTCTTCAAATTTGAAACAAGTGTTCATTGATAGTGTGCCTACAGCCCCACAGTGTCATTTACCTGCTCAGATGAAGCCACAGACAGTTATTCATCCTGAAAATCATTTTTTATTTTATTTTAGGCAAAATCTTCAACTTTTTACTGACTTCAGAGGCCCATTACTCTGTCTCTGTATCACCTAGAGTGTTTCTGACACTTTCACAAGAAACTTCAGAGAGTTTTCTTTCTGGCAAGACCTCATGCATGTAGTCAGAGCGGTTCAGATGCTACAGTCATTTTAATTTCAGTATGTCATTTTAGGCGTTCTTGCTACAAAATAGGGGTGGAGTGCAACAGGTTAAGATATGTCCAGGTGATGTGTTCAGGTGTGTTAAGATATGTCCAGGTGATGTGTTCAGGTGTGTTAAGATATGTCCAGGTGATGTGTTCAGGTGTGTTAAGATATATCCAGGTGATGTGTTCAGGTATGTTAAGATATGTCCAGGTGATGTGTTCAGGTGTGTTAAAATATATCCAGGCGGTGCGTTCAGCAGGGGTTAAAGTTCTCTGGCACAGCGCTGGATTTACAGCACTGCGAAGTTTCTGTCCGGCACGGGCAGAAGCACTCTACTGTGCGAGCATTTTCATTCGCATTTGCCCCTAAAAATGTATATATGTGCGAACTGGGAAAATGATTTAGGCGCACAGTGTGCAAGTAAACACAACCTACTGTTTACCATAATCGGCATCGGACTTTTTTCTTCAGTAATCGATCAAATAAATGTATTTTAAAACTCGCTCCTTGGGCTCTGATACAGCCATCTCCCTCCCTGCCTGCAGTCCCCACTGCACTGAGCTTTGTCCCGCCTACAGCCCCCTCTGATTGGTTACACTGCACAAGTGATAGCCAGTCAACACTGACGCCTGTGCATGCTTTCACATCATGTCACATTGAGACACAGAGCACAGACGGAGCGGGAGAGGCTCCGGTAAGCCAGCGGTAATTTTGAAGGTAAGGTAACGGAAACCAGACAGAAACGAAAGCTGCAATAAAAATCCTCTATGCTGAAGTTTTAAAGTCACCACCACAACATTATATGATCCATTTCAATGATATAATGCTTGCCCAGAGCCGAAATTTCGATTCAATTCGATTCGATTCAATTTTGCAAACAGCCTAAATGATTTAGCTTCTAAAAATAAATAGCATTTATAAAGTCATCATGCTATGAAAGTTTAATCTGAAAAGTAACTACTAAAGCTATCAATACAGTGACCAAGGTTCCTGCGGGTGTTGAGTTAAAGTATCAGTCAAAATAATCAACAATTAGATATTTATTCAAAATCATGCTGCCCTAATTAAAATCCTACCACCAGCTAAATTTACTTAAGGTATTAAAAAAAGTACTTTTCTGTAGAAAATTGGATGGTGGCTGATATGTTAAATAACTCAGTACAAACACCAAGCCCCCCCGCTCCAGAAAAGATTTCAGATTTCAGGCACACAAATCTTTCTTGCTCCACATTTCAGACACAAAATTTTTTCTTGCTTACAGCCCTGGTTCAGGTGCGTGAGTGTAAACAGTGCTGCAGACCTCAGAGTATCTGCAGTGTGCTGGCAGCTCTTGAGCCTCAGACACTCTCGGCAGAGTTATGTCTCCATGTTGGATCACGTTGGGACCATTAGTGTGATTCCAGCAGCTGCAGCCAAGCAGACGATCAATATTTGTAATTGAGTGGGACATAATTAGCCTGTTTCTAAAACCACAACAAGCAGGAGGTGGACTCGGACTCTGCGGTTCAATCCTTCGCCATGTGTCTCAGAACCCGTTTTATTTCTCCGATTTACAACATGTTGGACATATCCGAGACAGAACCTTTTAACCACGTGATCAAACCAACCTGAAATGACCTGACAACATTTAGGAGGAGGACACATCAGAGGAGAGAGGACACATCAGAGGAGAGAGGACATGTCTCACAGTGTCCAACCTGCAGTCTGAAACATAAATTCATATTTAAAGAAGGATGGAGAAGTTTAGTCTTTAGCAGTCTCCCTGTGAATTATTCATGGAGTGCAGTCGTGGTGAGCGTGGTTTCAATGACCCACTCTGATGTTAATGGGGGTGTGTCCTCAGCCTTCAGCCTGTTTGTGTCCTCGTCTCATGGCGTGGTGTGTTCACTGTGTCACAGCTGCAGCAAACTTCCTGCTTCACCTCACAGTTTGACGTTTCAAACCATAAATTAGAAATCATAGTTTTTTGTTTTTATCTGACACGCTCAAACACACCACAGTAAATTAAATAAGTCAGATGACGAAGAAGAGGAAGACCACTGATGAAGGTGGAGAAGAGCGACGGCCCCAAACAGCCTCCCTGTGGAACACCACATTTTCACGTTTAAATATGTGAAAACATGGAGTGTTCAGGAACTTTGAATATTCATCCAACCATTTATCATCCGATTCACTGCGTTTTTACTGATGTTTCACTATTTGTTCCATCTGTGATGTCACCACTAGTGTCACACCTCAGTGTTTGATTCTGTCTCAGCACTGAGATTTTATCAGGCCACAGAGGGACAGAAGACAGGAGACAGAGAGACAGAGGGATGTGGTCTTCTGTAAACCCTACCCCTCTGAGACAAATTGATCTGTGGTATTGATCTTTACAAATAAATAAAGTTGAAGTGAATTAATAACCTGTGAATGTGTCGTCCTGCAAGACTCAAGGACTCGTCTTTGCTTCAGTGTGCTCGTGTCTGTACTCCTTGAGAGTTTATTTGGGGTTTCCTTCAGTCATTACTCCAATCTTCATGTTCAATCTTCAGCAGGCGGAGGCTGGTGCAGCAGGCGCCGGGAGAGTCCACAGACTAAAATCAGCTGTGTTGTAGAGGTTGTGTGTGTGTGTGAGCGGCAAGAAATCGACTCCCCCATGTTGTTCCCTTGCTGTGATTGTTGGCATGAATTGAGTCTGGCAGAGTGTCACCATATCACCACGTGAGCTCGTCACTGCGTCAGCTGGCTGCTGATTTACTGATTGAAGGCGGAGTTCCAGGGTGTCTGTGTTTTGGGTGACTTTCTGATGAGCTGCTGAAGCTGCAGGTTCATTTCTTTATGTCACACAGGTTGTTCATGATGCAACAGGAAACAGGTCATAGTTCAGTTTCACATAGTCACAGACCAACTGACCACACAGATACGTTCAATTGTAAAACCTGTGTTGGTGAGCTGCAGCCATTTAAAGCATGGATTCTTCCAGAACAAGCTGTGGCTAAATGACTGGTCACAGCGGATCGACACCGCGAAAAATTCCTTCAGGGCAGACGCCACCATCTCATCCAACCATGACACACGTCACGTTATCAACATGCTGAACGTGTTCCTGTTAGCAGCATCTGCTCCACCGGTAACGTCACGAGTCCTCTAATAATTTATATCATTTAAAATTTTACTATGAGTCCCAAAAAAAAACATTAGTTAAGGAGTATAAGTAGTCACGTAGTATTGCACGTGCTTGGCCTCAGTACAAGACAAAATAACATCTCCAGTCGTCAGTGACCAAACATCCTTGATTTCATGAATTTGGAAATAGTTTGACCTCAAAATCGTAATCGCGATCACCAGACGATTAATTGCACAGCCGTAGTCTGAACATTGCTGAGTGTCATTGTGACTCGTCAGGTGACCTGGGTGAGATCAGCTGTGATGACGCCGAGCGAAGATCTTATTGTTGTTTATTCAGTTGGTTGAGTTGGACCGGTTGGCTGGATACCAACGACATCTCGCTGCAGCACGAAGAACGTTTAAATCAAATCTGAGGATGAGGATGAGTTAAAGGGACACTTTGCTCATTTTAACCAGCTCTGATGATCGTTTCCTTCAATCAGTCAATCAATCGATCAGTTTTATTTATAAAGCCCAATATCACAAATCACAATTTGCCTCACAGGGCTTTACAGCATACGACATCCCTCTGTCCTTTGGACCCTCACAGCAGATAAGGAAAAACTCCCCAAAAAAAACCCTTTACCGGGGAAAAAAACGGTAGAAAGCTCAGGAAGAGCAACTGAGGAGGGATCCCTCTTCCAGGACGGACAGACGTGCAATAGATGTCGTATAGAACAGATCAGCATAATAACTTAACAGTAATCTGTATGACACAATGAGACAGAAAGAGAGACAGAGAGAGAGAGAGATGCAGGACAGACGGTAATGACAGTAGCTTACAACAACATTCATGAAAGTGATAATATTATCGTTATAGTTCTGGCTACTGTGGTACAATATGTTGAAAATATATATTAGTATCTGGCAGTATACATGTATGATAATAATCATATGTGTATAATAACAGTAGAAGTATGACTAATGACTAATGATGGCAGCAGCAGCAGCAGGAGGCATCTGGCAGGACCACGGCAGCAGCACAACCACACACGTCACACTATCCAGGCACCGCTGCAATACGAGTTAACCTGAGAGACAGTGGAGCACAAAGGCTCCGGAGAAGAAGCCGAGTTAGTTCCTTCCGTCCAATACAGAAGCCTAACCCATCCAGAGACAAGGCCCCACCCACCATCCCTTTGTCTCAGACCCTGACAGAGACCTGATCAAATGTTAAAACTAATCAGAGCTGATCGATTATCAATAACAATTCTGTTTCTGTTTGTAGGACAGGACCGTACTGAGACACTGGGCTGTAGGACAGGACTGTACTGAGACACTTGGCTGTAGGACAGGACCGTACTGAGACACTGGGCTGTAGGACGGGACCGTACTGAGACACTGGGCTGCAGGACAGGACCGTACTGAGACACTGGGCTGCAGGACGGGACCGTACTGAGACACTGGGCTGCAGGACGGGACCGTACTGAGACACTGGGCTGCAGGACAGGACCGTACTGAGACACTGGGCTGTAGGACAGGACCGTACTGAGACACTGGGCTGCAGGACAGGACCGTACTGAGACACTGGGCTGTAGGACAGGACCATACTGAGACACTGGGCTGCAGGACAGGACTGTACTGAGACACTGGGCTGTCCTGTGGGGGGTGTTGTCTGGTTGATCCTCGCTGCCTTCAGACTCTGCCCTCATCTTCACTCAGCTGATGTCACAGGTCAGCTGACAGCCGATTAGTCTGTCAACGTTTTTGTTGGGTTGATCAGGTCACCAAGTCGCTCCAACAGGAAATGACTCATCTCCGACATCTCAGTAATCAATCAATAAACAGTTTGATCAGCTCATTGATTGACGCTGATGTTCTCGTCTGACCTGCACTCTTGTGCTAAACTGAATTATTACCTGAATGACATCACTTCCTTTCTGTGTGTTCAGGTCCAGTGACGAACGCCGTCATCATGGCGGCTCCGGCTAACATGTTCCTGCCCGACAGTCGGCCCGCCGTCCCTCTGCCGCGCTTCAGCCGACACCTGCACGCCTCTGAGGGCGGAGAGTCTGGAGAGGTGTGTGTTCGACTTGGACGCTACACACAGGTGAGTCATCAGGAGGTGACGCTGGGAGGCGTGATGATGACGTTTGATCGGCACTTTATTTTGTAAACTGGAAGCTGAGCTGTAGAAGAGACCGCTTGTCTTCAGAGAATCATCAATAAATCAATAATCAATATGTCCACTGTGGAGCTGATTGGTTAACGAGCTCACTGGTTTTCAAACTGGGGTCGAGCCCCCAGGGAGGCCACAGGATAGGTCTGAGCGGGCGGGACATCCTGAACAGACAGGAAGCACTGGGCTAACTGCTAACATGCTAACTCCAATAAGGCTGAATTCTTATTTTGAAAGGTTCTTCCTGTGTTTTCAGGAGGAGGAGGAGACTTACCTGCAGAAAGCTGATAGGCTGAACTCTCTGATGAATGCTGTGACCGACAAGGTGAGAGGGGATGGGGCTTCACATGTCCATCAGGTGTCACCAGGTCAAGACTTGGTCAGGTGACTCAGGTCAAGACTGGGCCAGATGACTCAGGTCAGACGTGGTCAGGTGACTCGGGTCAAGATTTGGCCAGGTGACTCAGGTCAGACGTGGTCAGGTGACTCGGGTCAAGATTTGGCCAGGTGACTCAGGTCAGACGTGGTCAGGTGACTCAGGTCAAGATTTGGCAGTGACTCAGGTCAGACGTGGTCAGTGACTCAGGTCAAGACGTGGTCAGGTGACTCAGGTCAGACTTGGTCAGGTGACTCAGTCAAACTTGGTCAGATGACTCAGGTTAGACGTGTGTGTGTGTGTGTGTGTGTGTGTGTGTTTCGTTACCTGATGACTCAGCGTGAGGAAACATAGCGGACTGGGACCAGTGAAACCAGTTTAACATGCTTGTTGTGTTTCAGTCCGTGTTTGGTGACGGCGAGAACACGAAGGTACGAGTTGCTGAGCTTGAAGAGGAAGTTCAGACTCTGAAGAAGGTCAACAAAGATCTGTATGACTTCTCCAGTCAGCTGCTCACCAAACCCACATAAACACACACACGCACACGCACAGATGGACACACACACACACACACACACAGATGTACACATATATTTGAACACTCTGTGATGTTTACATTGTCAGAAAATAAAGGACTTTTGTTTTGGTAGTACTTCCTGTCTGGTGTTTGTTGTCTCAGCTCGCTGTGGTTTCAGGTGTCGCACACATTTCCTTCCTGCTGCTCCGCACGCTCTCATGTTTATGACACCGCCACCGGAGGCATAACGTGTCCTGGTTGTCTGCCTGTCCCTCTTTCCATCTGTCCATCCCTCTGTCTGCCTGTCCAAACACTTTAAGTGAGTTTCTTTAACTTTCACACAAATGTCCACTGAAGAATTACCTGATCAGATTTTTGGAGGTCAAAGGTCAGTGTGACCTCACAGAACATGTTTTTGTCCATAACTGAAGAATCCATTCACTAATTCTGACCAAACTTGACACAAATTAACAGGATAAAATAATGAAGGTCAAAGGTCAGCTTGACTGTGACATCATCATGTTTTTTTTTTTTTTTGGTTAGATTTTTTTTGGGCATTTCTAGCCTTTAATGGATAGGATGGATAGTGTGAAGGGGGGAGAGAGAGAGGGAGTGACATGCGGCAAAGGGCCACAGGCTGTAGTCGAACCTGGGCCGCTGCAGCAACAGCTTTGTACATGGTGCGCCTGCTCTACCACTAAGCCATTGACGCCCCGTGACATCATCATGTTTTAACGTCATATCTCAGGAACAGAAGGGGAGACATTTGGTCAGATACTGAATTGGTGACTCTAATCTTGAAAACTGTTGATAGTATAGATCTTCTGTGTGTGAAGCGTCCATGTTTTCACTGACATGATGGAGACTGTCAGACACTGGACTGGTGGGCGGAGTCATACGAGCACAAGGTGGACTGGTGGGCGGAGTCATACAACCACAGAGTTGGGCTGGTGGGCGGAGTCATACAACCACGGGTGGGCTGGTGGGCGGAGCCACACAACCACAGGGTGGACTGGTGGGCAGAGTCACAACCACAGGGTGGACTGGTGGGCGGAGTCACAACCATGGGACAGGCTGGTGGTAGCCTCGTGTCATCAGGCTCTTCAGGTACAGCGAAGAGCCTGGTTTTCATTCACTCTGAATTTTGTCTGGATTGTGGTTCTGGTCTAGAGAGCAGATCCGGAATTCACCAAATTCACCAAAGTAAAAGTGTTCACCAAAGTAAAACTTTAAATTCTGGTGCATCATCGTCTCGTCACATCCTCTTTCACCGTTTTAACAGGTATAACATTATCAGGCAGCAATGTTGGCGATGCCATTGTTGTTGTTGTGGTTGATAGAGCATATATGGCGAGCATCACGCAGTTTTCCTCTCTCTTCCGCCCCCACCGCCCCAGACTTTATCGAAAAAATGCATTTACAAAGTACAGGTATAATGTACAAAACTAGGATCAAGTGCCTATTAAATAAAACAGACAACTCACAGTAACTTGTAATACAATTAAACACAATAAAAGAAAAAGATTAACTTAATGGCTTGGGGCTTTTCTTGTAAATTATATTCTTTAAATTAAAAAGTTTCACCGCATTGTAATTAACTTGGTGCTTTTATTTTGATGGAAAGGCGCATCCATCGAATTCCGGATCCCGTCTGTCTTAAAGTAGAACAAACCCCAGGTGTACCTGGTGTGTGTGAAGCTGGATGTCCACTGGAGCCGTTTCGTACGCAATCCGGCCGAGGCCTTGGTGCCAGAGCTAATCGCAGCCATTCAAGTCAATGTAAGCTGCTCCACCAGAAGCGCTGCAGCACATTCTAGAAGCGGCTCAGTGCTCCTACAGTCAGTTTTCCTACAGCGGTCAGTTTTCCTACAGTGGTCAGTGGCCTACAGTGGTCAGTTTTTCTGCAGTGGTCAGTATCCTACAGTGGTCAGTATCCTACAGTGGTCAGCACATTCTAGAAGCGGCTCAGTGCTCCTACAGTCAGTTTTCCTACAGCGGTCAGTTTTCCTACAGTGGTCAGTGGCCCACAGTGGTCAGTTTTCCTACAGTGGTCAGTGTCCTACAGTGGTCAGTGTCCTACAGTGGTCGGTTTCCTACAGTGGTGAGTTTTCCTACGGTGATCAGTTTTCCTACAATGGTCAGTTTTCCTATGGTGGTCAGTGTCCTACAGTGGTCAGTTTACCTACAGTGGTCAGTGTCCTGCAGTCAGTTTTCCTGCAGTTAGTGTCCTACAGTGGTCAGTATCCTACAGTGGTCAGTATCCTACAGTGGTCAGCACATTCTAGAAGTGGCTCAGTGCTCCTACAGTCAGTTTTCCTACAGCGGTCAGTTTTCCTACAGTGGTCATTTTCCTACAGTGGTAAGTGTCCTACAGTGGTCGGTTTCCTACAGTGGTCAGTTTTCCTACAGTCGCCATTTTCCTACAGTGGTCAGTGTCCTACAGTGGTCGGTTTTCTACAGTGGTCAGTGTCCTACAGTGGTGAGTTTTCCTACGGTGATCAGTTTTCCTACAATGGTCAGTTTTCCTATGGTGGTCAGTGTCCTACAGTGGTCAGTTTACATACAGTGGTCAGTGTCCTGCAGTGGTCATTTTTCCTGCAGTGGTCAGTGTCCTGCAGTGGTCAGTTTTCCTGCAGTGGTTAGTGTCCTACAGTGGTCAGTATCCTACAGTGGTCAGTATCCTACAGTGGTCAGCACATTCTAGAAGTGGCTCAGTGCTCCTACAGTCAGTTTTCCTACAGCGGTCAGTTTTCCTACAGTGGTCATTTTCCTACAGTGGTAAGTGTCCTACAGTGGTCGGTTTCCTACAGTGGTCAGTTTTCCTACAGTCGCCATTTTCCTACAGTGGTCAGTGTCCTACAGTGGTCGGTTTTCTAGTGGTCAGTGTCCTACAGTGGTGAGTTTTCCTACGGTGATCAGTTTTCCTACAATGGTCAGTTTTCCTATGGTGGTCAGTGTCCTACAGTGGTCAGTTTACATACAGTGGTCAGTGTCCTGCAGTGGTCAGTTTTCCTGCAGTGGTTAGTGTCCTACAGTGGTCAGTATCCTACAGTGGTCAGTTTTCCTACAATGGTCAGTTTTCCTATGGTGGTCAGTGTCCTACAGTGGTCCGTTTACCTACAGTGGTCAGTTTTCCTGCAGTGGTCAGTGTCCTACAGTGGTCAGTGTCCTGCAGTGGTCAGTTTTCCTGCAGTGGTTAGTGTCCTACAGTGGTCAGTATCCTACAGTGGTCAATGTCCTACAGTGGTCAGTATCCTACAGTGGTCAGTGTCCTGCAGTGGTCAGTGTCCTGCAGTGGTCAGTGTCCTGCAGTGGTCAGTTTGCCTACCCTGGTCAGTTTTCCTGCAGTGGTCAGTGTCCTACAGTGGTGAGTTTCCTACAGTGGTGAATTTTCCTACAATGGTCAGTTTTCCTACGGTGGTCAGTGTCCTACAGTGGTCGGTGTCCTACAGTGGTCAGTTTTCCTGCAATGGCCAGTGTCCTACAGTGGTCAGTGTCCTACAGTGGTCAGTTTTCTTTCAGTGGTCCGTGTCCTACAGTGGTCATTTTCCTACAGTGGTCAGTGTCCTACAGTGGTCAGTTTTCTTTTAGTGGTCCGTGTCCTACAGTGGTCATTTTCCTACAGTGGTCAGTTGTCCTACAGTGGTCGGTTTCCTACAGTGGTCAGTTTTCCTACGGTGGTCAGTTTTCCTATGGTGGTCAGTGTCCTACAGTGGTCAGTTTTCCTACATGTTCAGTTTTCCTACAATGGTCATTTTTCCTACAGTGGTCAGTTTTCCTACGGTGATCAGTTTTCCTACAATGGTCAGTTTTCCTATGGTGGTCAGTGTCCTACAGTGGTCAGTTTTCCTACAATGGTCATTTTCCTTCAGTGGTCAGTGTCCTACTGTGGTCAGTTTTCCTGCAGTGTTCAGTGTCCTACAGTGGTCAGTTTTCCTACAATGGTCAGTTTTCCTACGGTGGTAAGTTTTCCTACGGTGGTCAGTGTCCTACAGTGGTCAGTTTTCCTGCAATGGTCAGTGTCCTACAGTGGTCAGTGTCCTACAGTGGTCAGTTTTCTTTCAGTGGTCCGTGTCCTACAGTGGTCATTTTCCTACAGTGGTCAGTTGTCCTACAGTGGTCAGTGTCCTACAGTGGTCAGTTTTCCTGCAATGCTCAGTGTCCTACAGTGGTCAGTTTTCTTTCAGTGGTCCGTGTCCTACAGTGGTCATTTTCCTACAGTGGTCAGTTGTCCTACAGTGGTCGGTTTCCTACAGTGGTCAGTTTTCCTACGGTGATCAGTTTTCCTACAATGGTCAGTTTTCCTATGGTGGTCAGTGTCCTACAGTGGTCAGTTTACCTACAGTGGTCAGTGTCCTGCAGCAGTCAGTTTTCCTGCAGTGGTTAGTGTCCTACAGTGGTCAATGTCCTACAGTGGTCAGTACATTCTAGAAGTGGCTCAGTGCTCCTACAGTCAGTTTTCCTACAGCGGTCAGTTTTCCTACAGTGGTCAGTGGCCTACAGTGGTCAGTTTTCCTACAGTGGTCATTTTCCTACAGTAGTAAGTGTCCTACAGTGGTCAGTTTTCCTACAGTGGTCCTTTTCCTACAGTGGTTGATTTCCTACAGTGGTCAGTGTCCTACAGTGGTGAGTTTTCCTACGGTGATCAGTTTTCCTACAATGGTCAGTTTTCCTATGGTGGTCAGTGTCCTACAGTGGTCAGTTTACATACAGTGGTCAGTGTCCTGCAGTGGTCAGTGTCCTGCAGTGGTCAGTTTTCCTGCAGTGGTTAGTGTCCTACAGTGGTCAGTATCCTACAGTGGTCAGTATCCTACAGTGGTCAGTTTTCCTATGGTGGTCAGTGTCCTACAGTGGTCTGTTTACCTACAGTGGTCAGTTTTCCTGCAGTGGTCAGTGTCCTACAGTGGTCAGTGTCCTGCAGTGGTCAGTGTCCTGCAGTGGTCAGTTTTCCTGTAGTGGTTAGTGTCCTACAGTGGTCAGTATCCTACAGTGGTCAGTATCCTACAGTGGTCAATGTCCTACAGTGGTCAGTGTCTTACAGTGGTCAGTTTTCCTGCAGTGGTCAGTGTCCTACAGTGGTCAGTTTTCCTGCAATGGTCAGTGTCCTACAGTGGTCAGTGTCCTACAGTGGTCAGTTTTCTTTCAATGGTCCGTGTCCTACAGTGGTCATTTTCCTACAGTGGTCAGTTGTCCTACAGTGGTTGGTTTCCTACAGTGGTCAGTGTCCTACAGTGGTGGGTTTTCCTGCAGTGGTCAGTTGTCCTACAGTGGTCAGTTTTCCTACGGTGGTCAGTTTGCCTACCGTGGTCAGTGTCCTACAGTGGTCAGTTTTCCTGCAGTGGTGAGTTTCCCTGCAGTGGTGAGTTTTCCTGCAGTGGTGAGTTTCCCTGCAGTGGTCAGTTTTCCTGCAGTGGTCAGTGTCCTGCAGTGGTCGGTGTCCTACAGTGGTCATTGTCCTACAGTGGTCAGTTTTCCTACGGTGGTCAGTTTGCCTACCCTGGTCAGTTTTCCTGCAGTGGTCAGTGTCCTACAGTGGTGAGTTTCCTACAGTGGTGAATTTTCCTACAATGGTCAGTTTTCCTACGGTGGTCAGTGTCCTACAGTGGTCGGTTTCCTACAGTGGTGAGTTTTCCTACAATGGTCAGTGTCCTACAGTGGTCGGTTTTCCTACAATGGTCAGTTTTCCTACGGTGGTCAGTGTCCTACGGTGGTCAGTGTCCTACGGTGGTCAGTGTCGTACAGTGATCAGTGTTCGACGGTGGTCAGTGTCCTACAGTGGTCCTTTTTCCTACAGTGGTCAATTTTCCTATGGTGGTCAGTTTACCTACAGTGGTCAGTGTCCTACAGTGTTCGCTGTCCTACAGTGTCCGGCAGGCAGAGAAATTGTTTCTTTGTTGATGTCTTTATACCTCCAGGGATTCCGCAGATTATTGCGTGACACTATGATCTTGCAATGCGCCAATGCCAGCTGCTCACGTAGACATTGACGCCCAGCAGACTGAGCAAGTCTGCGCTGCGGCCGAATTGCGCACACACTGATCCAGTGGACATCCGCCTTAAGTCTCTGTCTTGTTGCCACCTGCACACAGGTGAGGGGGCGTGCCCTGTGGGGAATAGTATGGGGAAGGTTTTTTGATTTTGTTTGCAGAGGAGGAAAAGAGGATGGAGGTGGAGACCTCAGTGGACCAGGTGTGTGGAGGACTATTAAAGTATGGAGGTCACTAACAGGTAGGACTTGATTGGTTCTTTTCTTGACTCCGCCCCCACTGAGGTTGTTTTGTGTTTTTTTTTCCATTTTAACTGGTGAACATTGGACATGTCATCCTCATTGGGACAATCTGAAGTTGGACACAGTGGTCATTCCTCCCATTACCTGTTGTTATTTGTCTCTGCTTTATTTTCATTGGAGGAGACGAATCATATATGAGTACATTAAGCTTCCTGTGGTACATTCTTCTGATGATGTCAGCGGGGGGGGGGGGGGGAGTCAGACCCTCAAACCGAGGCCTCCATTTATAAATGTGTATGCACTGAAGGCGGCGTACGCCACTTTCTACGCAAACTTGGGGATTTCTAAAAATGTGCGGTCTACCATGTAGGCTAGAGACATGAGACACTGCGCCCCCTGTAGCAGAAAGATGAAAAGGAAGAAATGTTGTGAATTAGATATGAGTGTGTAAAATAAAGACAGATATGACCCTGTCATGTTGTATATGAACAGCGCACTGGCAAAAATGGATAAACATGAAGAAAGAAGAACTGTGACTGAGTCCCTGGTGTGCACATGTAACGAAAACCCGATTGTGAAGCAGGAGACTGAATACAAGCAGATATCTTTATTAGTGTGGATGCAGATTAATATTCAAATCTTCATTAGGGGGTGCCTGCTGTGGAACACAGGCACAACCTATTATTTTGCGCATTTATCTTACTAGATAATGATGAACACTCTGTGTGTGTGTGTGTGTGTGTGTGTGTGTGTGTGTGTGTGTGTGTGTGTGTGTGTGTGTGTGTGTTCCATGTTGTTCTCCTCACTGACTTGGTCAATCCATGTGAAATTTGGCACAGTGGTAGAGGGTCATGGGAGGATGCTAATGAAACAATATTACATCAATTGGCCAAAGGGGGGCGCTATAGCAACCGATTGAAATTGCAAACTTTGAATGGGCATATCTCATGCCCCGTATGTGGTAGAGACATGAAACTTTGCACAGAGATGTCTCTCCTCATGAGGAACAAATTTGCCTCAAGAACCCATAACGTCCGCTTATATAGATTTTCCGCCATTTTGAATCTTTTGAAAAACACTTCAAATAGATCTTTTCCTAGGAAGTTTGAGCGATCTGCATGAAACTGGGTGAACATAATCTAGGGACCAACCAACCACCAGTTGGAAAACTTACTAAAACTGAGCTTCTATGAGGCAATGAATATTGCGGAGCGCGTGGCTCATCACATGTCTGTCAGTCAAGTCAAGTCAGGATTTATTTCTAGAGCACATTTAAAACGACGGCAGTCCACCAAAGTGCTGCACATTCAATCAATTCAATCAATTTTATTTATAAAGCCCAATATCACAAATCACAATTTGCCTCACAGGGTTTTACAGCGTACGACATCCCTCTGTCCTTTAGACCCTCACAGCTGATCAGGAAAAACTCCCCAAAAAAAACCCTTTACCGGGGGGAAAAAACAGTAGAAAGCTCAGGAAGAGCAACTGAGGTGGGATCCCTCTTCCAGGACGGACAGACGTGCAATGGATGTCGTACAGAACAGATCAACATAATAAATTCACAGTGATCCGTATGACACAATGACACAGAAAGAGAGAGAGACAGAGACAGAGAGAGATGCAGGACAGACAGTAATGACAGTAGCTTACAACAACATTAATGAAAGTAATAATATTATAATCATAGTTCTGGTTACTGTGGTACAATATGTTGAAAGTATATATTAATATCTGATAGTATACATGTGTGGGGGCGTGTCCTCCTCAATGTATATGGTGACTACGGCCCTGTCAGCATGCATAATTAGGCCTCAGTTGTCTGAGTGCGTAAAGATGAAGTGATGGACCCAAGCAGCTGCCCTGTGGTACACCACATGCATCAGCTGTGAGGGTCCAAAGGACGAAGGAATGTCGTATGCTGTAAAGCCCTGTGAGGCAAATTGTGATTTGTGATATTGGGCTTTATAAATAAAATTGATTGACTGACTAAATTGATGGTAGCTCTTTTACATCTGAACTTTTCTTCTATTAAAGCTGAGTAATAGTTTGCTCTGGCATTGCGGAGGCCCCTCTTATAAGTTTTGAGACTGTCTGCCCAGATTAAACAAGATTCTTCCAGTTTGGTAAATTGACATTTCCTTTCAAACTTTCGCGATATTTGTTTTAACTTACGGGTTTGAGAGTTATACCAAGGAGCAAACTGTCTTTGCTTTGTTAACTTCTTTTTAAGAGGATTTACAGAGTTGAGTGTTGTTTGCAGCGAGCCTACGCCGCTATCAACAAAATGATCAATTCGGGAGAGGTTAAAGTCGGTACAGGAAACCTCTGTAACTGAAGGACTTGGTATTGAATTTAACGACGGAGTAATCATTTCCTTAAATTTTGCGACAGCACTATCTGAGAAACATCTAGTATAGTAACTGTTGCTGAGTGGTGTGTAATCAAGTAAAAAGAAATCAAAAGTAATCAAATAATGATCCGATAGAGAGGGATTCTGTGGAAAGACTGTTATCAATTTCAATTCCATACGAGGGTATGGTTTAAGAAAATCATATTGTTTGTCAATCAGCTGTGGCAACTGTGTCCCTCATTTAGAGTGTTTAGTTCAGACAGTCACTGAAGCTGTCTTGTTAGTCCAACTGTCTGACAGCTCAAAACATCCCTTGGTTTTCTGTTTAAGTAAATCAAACAGTCTTAACACCTTCATATCAGACCACTTCTTCCTCTTGACTTGTGACACAGTCTGAGACAGGAGCATTTACAGCATCAGCCACCAGCTGCCACTCCGCTGCATCTTTAGCCTCAGTAATGTCCACACTGAGTCAACCAGACATTGTCTTTCTGTTATCAACCTCCCCAACAAGAACGTCATCTTCACATTGTGTGAAGTTTTGTTTTTTTTTACCCTTTCGTGCTACATTAGCCGTGCTCTGCTTCCTGCTGTTTCTTGTTCATAAATATTAACTCAGGGCGTTTCACTGCCCATTTAAAGGCACCTGTGGGTTGGGCTCACCTGCACCACATTTTGAGTTGATTGTGATTTTATGAAGGGAAACATGCGTGGGACATTGTGTGCGCATTGTGTTATAAATCAGGATATTTCTGTGCATTGTTCATACTTCAACTTTTGTCACCTTTCCTGCACACAGTTTTATAAAATGAGGCCCTTGGCTGTGACAACAGCGAAGAATCGCCACAACCCAATTTAAATAAGCATGTTCACGTATCAAACTGGCGTCTTCAGACAATATCTCACGGGCAGAGATTCGCTGGCAGTCACCATCATTTTGGCGAGGCTTGATCAGTCTGATGCTGTCAACATGTAAACGCTGTGGTGGCGCTCGGCTGTGATTCATCATAAAGACCCATCAGATGGTAGACCCGCCCCTGTTACATCTGTGACAGACTGATCTCCTGCAGTGGTTATTTTTAACCTTGAAGAAATGAAGCATGTCGAGCTGAGGGAGTCGCTCGCTGACAGGTGTTCATCAAAAGAGCACAGCTGTGAGATTAAGATTATAATCTGAGTGGAAAGACACATTACAGATATTACAACCTGGATTAAAGTCACAGATTACCCCCCAATCCCACAACTTCATTTAACACACCAACAACAACAAAAAATATTAACCTGCTGTCTATGTACGGAGATGAGCCTGTCAGACAGAGAGCAGGGCCAAATCCTGTGAAATACTGTCACTGTGTTTTAGGAGGAAAAGTGTGTGCGTGTGCACGTGTGTGTGTGTGTGTCTGTGTGTGTGTACGTCTGTGTGTGTGGATTAACCTTAAAAAACAACCTGTGAGTCGGAGCTTGCCGTCACACAGACGCTCTGCAGTCCTGAACCTTTAGACTGTCATCTGAAGACCGACATGTCCTCACAGAGACAGTGGTCCAAGTGGACAGACACAGTGGAGATGATATGCTGCTGATGACATCAAAAAATATGATAAATTGATGTAAATGAAATGAAAAACAAAAGGCAAGGCAAGGCAATTTTATTTATATAGCACCATTCATACACAAGGCAATTCAATGTGCTTTACAAGAGAAATACATTAAAATAAAATGTTAAAGGAACAATAGATCATTAAAAACAAAAATGTTGGTTTAAAAAATTAATCTGTGAAGAATTTGCATTTATTATCTTGTAATAATGAGTTTAGTTTGATCTTCAGATCATCAGGACGAGACACCTGCTCAACAACAACTGATGTCTTGCGTCCTCGCAGTCCTGTCATGTTAATAATGTGCGTGTAGTTCCTGAGCTGCAGGTATCTCACCTGACAGCTGTAGCTCCGCCTCTATTTACACGATCATGATCAGAGCTGGAGGACACATCACAAGGCTTCACAAGGTTTTCCTCACATTTCTTTTAGCGCTTTAGTTTTGCCTCCATGGCGAGCTGCTGTCTGTCTGTTTGATTAGCTCATTTCATGCTGCATTTCTATTGGTTGGTTAGCAGACATAGGTGGTAACGGCATCACACAGAATTTGATCCCAGGCTGTCTCTGATCACAGACCGTGACAACGACCATCCTTGATCCTCTCTGACTGTGTGACGTAGGACCACCGTCTTAGAGCCATGCAAAAGATATTGCCAGGTTTCTTTACCGCTGGCCATCTTCGGTCTGTTTAAGACCAGAGTCACACAGTGTGCACCAACTGGATTTTAGATGAATCCTGTTTTCTTCATGGAACTGTATTTCCATTTTCTTCTTTGTGTTGTTCTCTGACTGATGCTGACCTGTAGGTAGATTTATTTATTGACGAAACAAGACAAAATAGAAACAACACAGGGACAGTGCATATTGATCATAACATTTACATGTAAATATGCAAGATTATAGCCAGTGGCTAATTTCCATCTTTAGTCCCTGGGGGCAGGTTCATGTTAAGATAATTAAAGTACATTAGTCAGACAGATAAACAATAAGCTTTAAACTGTGTACTCTTGACAGAACCAGAATTTGGGGAGCCACATAGGCGTAATTTATGGGGGTGGATGGGTGGGTTGTAATCCACCCAATATTCCAAACCCACCAACCCCCCAATATCATAATTATTGATAATGAATGTTAAAGCTGCCCTGTGGAGTTTTTACATACAAACCAATGTCCATTACATTACAGCCACTGCCAAACGAGTTATAAGGATGGTCATTGAACACATCTCCACCACACAACAGTCTCTGGTTTGTGTAGAAGCGCTATTGCCTTTCAGGAGCGACATTCCGCACTGTCGCACAGGAAATGATGCATTTGACATAGAGTTCAAAGAGTGCATGCGCAGTTGGAAATGTCGAAGACGATGAGGCTAGCAGAGCTACTGAAAGATGTCTGAAAACCCAAAGAAACGGCCCAGGAAAGCTTCCTAAGCCTCTGGAGCTGGTCCCACTGGTCCTCCCCAACCTCCGCGACGTTCAGAAGGAAGAAAAAAGGCAAAACGAGAGAGTTACAAACCAGAGTAAAGCCCGTTTGACACAGAGCGCGCAAAGCGCAGACCTCTGCCGACGAACCCATTCATTGTGTATGTGCTACCACGGTGCAAGAGCACACTGCTCTGCCGCCGAGCTGTCTGTATATTTGTTCATAGCAAATAAAACAACAAAAATTATTGGGTGGTAAATAGATGTGTCATTTAGCTTTAGCTCTGACCTCTTGATAAATAAAGCAAAAAGCTAAAGTTAGCATTTTGAAGAGCGATGGGCAAGACTGAGGCTGCAAGGTTATATTTCTGTGGACATCCACTAACAGCTTATCAACTAGTGTCAAAATACACATTCAGTGCGTTTACATGGAGCCATGTATTTCTTTTGCATCGATTAGAAATGCTCCTTGTAAACACCTCAACCCGAATGAAAACAGCCAACCCGAAAGAAAATCTAATCAGGTGCACAGGGGTGGAATATTCCTTTTCAGAACCTGAATGGCACAATTTTTCTGTCTTGTATACACCTCTACCCGATTCCAGCCATTCCGTTCTTTCTGCGCATGCTCACTACTGTCTCGACGTAATGCGCCATGACGCGCACTCTCACAGTTCTGTTCTGTGTTACTATCGGGGCTCACAATTCAATTTAATTCAATTCAATTTTATTTATAAAGCCCAATATCACAAATACAATTTGCCTCACAGGGCTTTACAGCATACGACATCCCTCTGTCCTTTAGACCCTCACAGCGGATAAGGAAAACCTCCCCAAAAAAAAACCTTTACCGGGGAAAAAAAACCGGTAGAAACCTCAGGAAGAGCAACTGAGGAGGGATCCCTCTTCCAGGACGGACAGACGTGCAATAGATGTCGTACAGAACAGATCAGCATAACAAATTAACAGTAATCTGTATGACACAATACAGTAATCTGTATGACATCCTCGGTAATGACAGTAGCTTATAACAACATTCATGAAAGTAATAATATTGTCGTTATAGTTCTGGCTACTGTGGTACAATATGTTGAAAGTATATATTAGTATCCCTGGGTTAGTCCCTTAGAGTTAACAAGATGCAGTAATAGGATACGAGAGAGAGAGAGATAAGGTGCCCGGTGTATTATAGGTGGTCCTCCGGCAGACTAGGCCTAAGTCAGCCTAAGTAGGGGCTGGTATAAGGCAAGCCTGAGCCAGCCCTAACTATAAGCTTTATCAAAGAGGAAAGTCTTAAGCCTAGTCTTAAATGTGGAGACGGTGTCTGCCTCCCGGACCGTAACAGGAAGACGATTCCACAGGAGAGGAGCCTGATAGCTGAAGGCTCTGGCTCCTGATCTACTTTTGGAGACTTTAGGGACCAGATCAGGAAATTGGTGCTCATCCAGGTTTTTATGTCTTTAAGGCAGTTATGGAGTTTAGTTAATTGATTACTTTCTTCGGGCTTCATCGATAAATACAGCTGTGTATCATCCGCATAACAATGGAAACACACAGTTTGCAGAACATAGCCGGATTTAACAGTGACACACGGCTAGCAGCACATCACATTTCCCAGTGTTACCTTGATCATTCGCCAGTTAAGGCAAAGACTGAAAGCAACACAAGACTGAAAGCAACACAACAATCAACTATTCCCCCATGTTACAGCGCGATGGTCATGTATCTGTGTCGGCTATATAAATACATATATGTCCACACCCCCTCTTAATCCTCCTCCTCTGCTGTGCATCGGGGTTCCATTCCCCTGAAGGAGATGTCACTGGCTCACTATACATTATCCCACTTAGATCATGGCTTTACTATTAAAACATTCAGTGATGTGGCAGAAATTAATGATTAAAACACATTTTATTGATTCAAAATTCGCAAAAAGAAATGTGTCTGTATTCTGTATCCATGGCAATAGCAGCCTAATGATAATTAATATTGAAGTTGCCCTTCGCAAAGGCCACCCCCCTTAGTTACTGTTGCTAAGTCTGACAAACTTTCAGTTTCGGTGCTAGACTGGCATGGCGCTATCACTGTCGCTAACTGCAGTCCCTGGAGAAATACTCTCAAATTTCTACAATATGCATTTGAAGGATATATTCAGGATATCAGACTGACACAGCAACGAAATCAAGGTAACACAGTGTGCAGATGAACAGTGTTTAGTTTCACCCCCGTGCTGCTCCCAGCACCCAGACTGACAGCTGGACTGTCTGGGGGCTGCGGAAGAAGTCAAAAAATGTTCATCTGCGCACAATGCGTTGACGCACAGCTGGTTGAATATGAGCAGAGTTTCCCTGCTTCCCTTCACCTTCCTGTAGCCCTACAGCAGGGTCAGCCTTTTTTCACTGTTATAGCCTAATCATTAAAAAGCAAAAGCAGCATGTGTAGCTATACATTCAGTAGGTGTGTTTCCGTTTCTGTTGGTCTGTGTGGACTAACGTTAGCTGAATGCCAAGAGTGTGCAAAGCAGTAATCAGAGCAAAGGGTGGCTATTTTGAAGAAACTAAAATATAAAACATGTCTTCAGTTATTTCACCTTTTTTTTGTTAAGTGCATAACTCCACGTGTTCATTCATAGTTTTGATTCCTTCAGTGAGAATCTACAATGTAAATAGTCATGAAAATAAAGAAAACGCATTGAATGAGAAGGTGTGTCCAAACTTTTGGCCTGTACTGTATATATATATATATATATATATACACACACACATATATGTAGATATATATATATATATTTATATATATAATTAGAATATCATGAAAAAGTTGTTTCATTTCCATAATTCCATTCATAAAGTTAAACTTTCATAGATTATAGATTCAGGGTCCACAATTTAAACGATTTCAAGTATTTCTTTGTTTATTTTTACATAATTTGGGCTTCCAGCTCATAACACCCACGAAAACAGGAATTCAAAAAATTATAATACTGTGATGAAATCACCATTTACTTCTCAGTTTTTGCAGAAAAAAAAGAAAGAAATTAGGATCACATCAAATCAATCAAAATATGGTACTTTCCAAAATGATATGTCAATCTTCAATACTTGGTTGGGAATCCCTTTGCCTTTATCACTGCCTCGATGCGCCGTGGCAGCGGGTAGCGGCCAGGTCCTGCTGGAAGATGAAATCTGCATCTCCATACAGATCCTCAGCAGAAGGAATCATGAAGTCCTCTAAAACATTCTGGTGACCTTGGATTTAAGAAAGCAGAGTTAACCAACACCTGCACCGGACATTGCACCCCAAATCATGACTGACTGTGGATATTTCACACTGGACCTCAAGCAGCTTGGGTTCTGTTCCTCACCCGTCTTCCTCCAAACCCTTGGACCTTGATTCCCGAATAAAAGGCACACTTTACTTTCATCGGAAAAGAGGACCTTGGACCACTGGCCAACAGTCCAGTCCTCTTCTCCTTGGCCCAGTTGAGACGCTTCCTACGTTGGCTCAGGCTCAGAAGTGGCTTGACCCGAGGAACCCGACAGTTGTAGCCCATCTCCTGGATGCGTCTGAATGTGGTGGTTTTTGAAGCTGTGACTCCCACCTCATTCCACTCTTTCTGGATCTCTGCCAGATTCTTGAATCTTCTCTGTTTGATAATCCGCTGAAGCCCACGGTCATCTCTTTTGCTGGTGCATCTTCTCCTGCCACATTTTGCCCTTCCACTAGACTTTCCGTTGATATGCTTGGACACAGCACTCTGTGAACAGCCAGCCTCCTTAGCTATGAACTTTTGTGGCTTACCCATCCTATGGAGGGTATCAATGATGGTCTTCTGGCCAGTTGTCAAGTCTGCAGTCTTCCCCATATTGAACCGAACTGAGACAATTGAACCAAACTGAAGCAATTTAATGACACCTGGGGAAACCTGTGCAGGTACTTTGAGTTTAGTAAATGATTAGTGTGTGACACTCAGTTTAAAACATTCATGCCCTGCAAAATTTGGGCTGAATCCTTCACAGTATTCTAATTTTTTGAATTCCTGTTTTCGTGGGTTTTATTAGCTGGAAGCCCAAATTATGTAAAAATAAACAAATAAATACTTGAAATCGTTTAAATTGTGGGCCCTGAATCTATAATCTATGAGAGTTTGAGAATTATGGAAATGAAACAACTTTTCCATGATATTCAAATTTTTTGGAAAGGGTCTGTATATACATATATACTGTATATATATATTTAAGAATTTTCTCATGCGGGGCATGTCCTCAAAGCTGCTTCACAGGTGGAAATCTCAACCCACCCAATATTCAACTCAAAGTTATGCCCTTGGCCGTTGCTTGAGTGCTAAAGTGCTGGTAAAGTGGCTGGTAAATCCACCACAGACTCAGTGATGATGTCATCTGTGACCTTTACGGTTTCATCCTGGCCTGTGTCCGTACGATACCTCACCTGTGTCCATAGGATACCTCACCTGTATCCTAACGATACCTTGTCTGTGTCTGTACGATACCTCGCCTGTGTCCGTACGATACTTCGCCTTTGTCCATATTATACCTCGCCTGTGTCCGTACGTTACCTCACCTGTGTCCATAGGATAGCTCACCTGTATCCCAACGATACCTTGTCTGTGTCCGTACGATACCTCACCTGTGTCCGTACGATACTTCGCCTTTGTCCATATTATACCTCGCCTGTGTCCGTACGTTACCTCACCTGTGTCCATAGGATACCTCACCTGTATCCTAACGATACCTTGTCTGTGTCCGTACGATACCTCACCTGTGTCCGTACGATACTTCGCCTTTGTCCTATTATACCTCGCCTGTGTCCGTACGTTACCTCACCTGTGTCCATAGGATACCTCAATTGTATCCTAACGATACCTCACCTGTGTCTGTACCATACCACGCCTGTGTCCATATGATACCTCACCTGTATCCAAACGATACCTCAGCTGTGTCCTAACGATACCTCACCTGTATCATAATGATACCTCGCCTGTATCCGAACGATACCTCACCTGTATCCTAACGATATCTCGCCTGTGTCCGTACGATACTTCGCCTTTGTCCATATTATACCTCGCCTGTGTCCGTACGTTACCTCACCTGTGTCCATAGGATACCTCACCTGTATCCTAACAATACCTTGTCTGTGTCCGTACGATACCTCACCTGTGTCCGTACAATACTTCGCCTTTGTCCATATTATACCTCGCCTGTGTCCGTACGTTACCTCACCTGTGTCCATAGGATACCTCAATTGTATCCTAACGATACCTCACCTGTGTCTGTACCATACCACGCCTGTATCCTAACGATATCTCGCCTGTACCCTAACGATACCTCGGCTGTGTCCTAACGATACCTCGCTTGTGTCCGTACAATACCTCGCCTGTGTCCGTACGATACCTCGACTGTGTCTGTACGATACCTCGCCTGTGTCCTAATGATACCTCGCCTGTGTCCATATGATACCTCGCCTGTGTCCTAATGATACCTCGCCTGTGTCCTAATGATACCTCGCCTGTATCCTAATGATACCTCGCCTGTGTCCTAATGATACCTCGCCTATGTACATATGATACCTCGCCTGTGTCCTAATGATACCTCGCCTGTGTACATATGATACCTCGCCTGTATCCTAATGATACCTCGCCTGTGTACATATGATACCTCGCCTGTATCCTAATGATACCTCGCCTGTGTCCTAATGATACCTCACCTGTATCCTAATGATACCTCGCCTGTGTCCTAATGATACCTCGCCTGTATCCTAGTGATACCTCGCTTGTATCCTAATGATATCTCGCCTGTTTCCATATGATACATTGTCGGTGTCCATATAATACCTCGCCTGTATCCTAACCATACTTCTACTTTGTCTGTACGATACCTCGCTACCTAACTTTAACACACTGTGGACATATTGTGTACACACTGTAGACAGACTATGTGCAGACTTTGGATAGGTTGTGGACACACTGTAGACAGACTGTGGAAACACTGTGGACACACTGTGGACACATGGAGGACACACTGTTGATAGGTTGTGGACACACTGTGGACACATTGAGGACACACTGTGGACAGTTTGTGGAAACACTGTGGACAGACTGTAGAAACACTGTGGACACATGGAGGACACACTGTTGATAGGTTGTGGACACACTGTGGACACATTGAGGACACACTGGACAGTTTGTGGAGACACTGTGGACAGGTTGTGGACAGGTTTGGGACATGTTGTGGACACACTGTGGACAGACTGTGGAAACACTGTGGACACACTGTGGACACACTGTGGACACATGGAGGATACACTGTTGATAGGTTGTGGACACACTGTGGACACATTGAGGACACACTGTGGACAGTTTGTGGAGACACTGTGGACAGGTTGTGGACAGGTTGGGGACATGTTGGAGACATGTTGTGGACACACTGTGGACAGGTTGTTATGCATCAGGTCTGGTCTTCACCTCAAGAGAGATTCATAGGACGGGCGCAGCAGGACACTGTCCCACAGAGCTGCTCATTAGTGAACTACTTCACACCTGAACAACAAACGGGTCGTCTCCATGGTAACACTTCATTCAGTCTCCATGGTAACCCCTTCAGTCAGTCTCCATGGTAACCATCCAGTCGGCCTGAGTCTGAGTGTGAGTCTGTGAGCTGATGAGGGACCAGCTGGAGGACACACCTGTCCCCTGACATCCCTCACACAAGACACACCTGTCCCCTGACATCCCTCACACAGGACACACCTGTCCCCTGACATCCACCACACAGGACACACCTGTCCCCTGACATCCTTCATACAGGACACACCTGTCCCCTGACATCCACCACACAGGACACACCTGTCCCCTGACATCCCTCACACAGGACACACCTGTCCCCTGACATCCCTCACACAGGACACACCTGTCCCCTGACATCCCTCACACAAGACACA